>CM018690.1:22416690-23016690 GCA_009363875.1 Mikania micrantha | reverse complement strand
TGTAACATGAAATGAATCTCTTGATTTGAATACCATGATGTGAACAACTTGACTTGAATACCATGTTTTGAACCAATGAATTTGAGTACCATATTGTGAACCACTTGTTTTGAATACCATGATGTGATGACCTTGTGTAACAACAAGGTTTATAACAAAAGAAGAGTTTATGAAATCATTTATATAAAAACATTTAACCTTTAAAAGAACATTTGAATGAAACTGTTATAAAACATTTCAAAGAAACAATTTATAAATCCTTTTTATTAATAAAAGTTTAACAGTGAATAATTTCCTTTAAAACAGTTGACAGTTCCTTAAACAGTTGAAGAATCCCTTGGATTCATAAGATAAACTTGTAATGCTTATGAATACACATAAACTGTGCCATGAAACAAGATTGAAATAGCGGTTTTGATCACGTGTTCCACCCCAAAACAGTTATAAAACAGTAAAAGAGGGGCTAAAGTTCTCACCTGTCTGCAGTAGACTCTGACTTAAACAGTTAGCAAGTAGCAAACAGGACTTCTAACTTGTTCCTATATCATTGTAATCATACATAAGATATAAGATTTATAATTGTATAGACTTTGATTTGTTGATTGACTTGTGTTCACTTGAACTTGATTAACACTTGAAAGTTATGTCTTGGATTTATTGATTGATCATGGGTTCAAGAAACTAATGTGAAATGTTCGGTTGTGTACACTCCTTGTGCATACAATGATAAATGTTTGCGAATTCTATCACCATTTGATTAACATGTATTGTGAAAAGATGTTCAATTGTTTCCAAGTCTTTGTGTTTGTGATTTGATCTCATGATTAAGTTCAGTCATAAACTTAAACCCAAATAAGATCGAATTACAATTTACTTTGAGTTTTGTGGGCCACAATATGGACCTTAAGCCCCTAAAACCATGATGAGCTTAAGTATAGGTCCATGGGCCTCTTAGGACCAAGTGGATGTGATGTTGGCCCAACAACATTTAGGTAGGCTTTATAACACGCCAAAGACAATCGCTAGCCAATTAGGATCATAGTGACCGAATAGCTTGGATTGGGTCTAAGGATTTAAGTTGGCCACCCAATGTAAAGGTATTCTACGTAACGTTCCAAGGTGTTATCGAGCTAATTGAAAGTTTAATGGTCCAACTTAACCCCCTTGGGCTTAACTCACACTTATGGGCCTAGCACTAATGCGTTTGGACCAAATAGATTGGAGTTGGGCCGAAGAAAAGGGAAGCTGCCATTTTGGGCAGCGAACCCTCTTAGGTTTCTGCTTAGGTTCGTCCCTTCAACCAAAGGGTTCGGTGATGATAGGATGTTCGAGGGTTCGGCCAAAGTATCCCACATGGTTCGGCTAAGATGGGACCAAGGGTTCGGTTATAGGGTCTGCGAACCATGCAAGGTTCGTGGCTCCTCCCAAATGGTTCGTTATAAAGAGGCTCGCCGGCATGGGTTCGTCATAACTAGGGTTCGTCTGCATGATTCACGAACCATGCAAGGGTTCGTCTATGACTGAGGCTGCATGAGGGTTTGGTTGGTGATGCCACGAACCATGCAAAGGTTCGTGGGTTCCTTAGGGTTCGGCCATACTCAAACGAACCATGACAAGGTTCGTGCCTCAACATGAGGGTTCGGCAGCCACACCACCCAGCGAACCTGTGAACATGCGACCACCACTCTCCTCAAACCATGGATCTAGACCTCGATCTAAGTTGTAGTGACTTCGTGGAGGTTCGTTGTATGTGCGAATACAAGGTGGTGAAGTAAAAACCGGTTTTGGAGTCGGGTTTGAGCAAAACACGCAAACAACCAAATGAAAACCCTATTTCCCGAATCTTTCCAAGGCTCATACCTCGTTTTTGGCTGGATGGATCTGAGATATTCTTGTACTTTCGTGTAGAGAACGTTGAGAGCTTCGCTTGGGTTCGAGAATCACCGAAATCCGTCGAGAAACGAGCGAGATATTCACGTTTGAAGGTCGGTTTTCTAGAGAGAGAGAGGGTGAACGGTTTTGTAGTGAGAGAAAGGGTTGTTGAGGAATTAAATGAGGTTTTAAGCCTTGTTCAAGGCTTTTATAGTCCGGGTAGTATCCGGGTTCGTTTCGGTTGCTCGGTTCGCGTTTCCGAAACGTAACGCGTATTTTACGCGGTTTTAAAGTAAAATAGATATTAAACTCAATAAAATGATGAGTTTCAAAATTGTAAAAATATAAAATAATTAATTTAATTATTTTACTCTTCGTGTGTTGCCGGACCGTTAAACATTCACAATTACGTGTATACCCGCAATCGCGTACGTTTTTCCGATCGTATTAAAATATTTAAAGTCGTTTAATCGTAATTATAAGTTCAACATTCGTATTATTATGGATCGTCACCCATAACTATACTCAGTCTCGCTTACAGATTACGATCTTGGTTGAATTAATTAATTGTTATACTATTCGTCTCATCACTACGCACTAACACTAACCTGTTACACCGAACGCAGTATATGTATAGGGCTCACTCTCGCTGCCCACCACTGTTTCGATATAACAAGTTACTGTTCTTGCTTAGTGAAATCGACTGTAAATAAATAATACATACTTGTTTTCTGATTACTAAGATCCTGTAACACACAAGCACACATTTTGAACATACGAATCACATTGATGAACTGAACCTTGAATAGACACTGTTCTAATACTGTTTACAACTACATGACTATATGCACAAATGTTACACGTCAGTTGAGGTGTCTTGTGCTGCACAAGCCTGTTGACTTCGGGTCAATAGTTGAGGTTAAGTTTTCTGCCCAATATGATTGATGTTATGATAATGGGTATGAAATGTATTTACGTTATGATGTCAGATATGCTATGTATAAGAAGTGTTTTATGTTCAGTATGATTGAGACTGTTGATTTCGGTCAACAGTGAATGCTAATGTTTTATGTACGGTAAAGCTTTTATTTTTATGAAAATTTAACTTAGAACTCACCAGCGAAAGCTGACTTGTTATAGCATGCATGTCAGGTTGAGCAGATTATGATGAAGATATGATGGCTCAAGGCATGGCATAAAGACTACCTATTCAAGAACTGGCATCCTGTTAGGATTAAATGTTATGTAATGAATTCCGCTGCTATAGTATATGACAATTGTACAGTTTAAGAGCTATGCTTTTGATGTTTAACCAACCGAGGGGCTCCCGGGGAACGGGGCGTCTCAGTATCTTGTCTATGTTTTGATATTTGAAGTTGTGGCATGATTCCTACCGTAACGCTTAAGTTCTTTTCTTATTTTGTTTATAAGTTTTTTTTATAATATATGTTTAAATTTTTTTCTTTTATATAAACTCAATCATTTTACTAAAATTTTTGTTGTTTATCTCCAATCTACATGTGTTTACGTCGACTATACTTTAGGCTATTATGTAACGTAACAACTTGTATATACGTTTTGATACACGTGATCATATATGCATTTTGATATTTGGAATCATGGCAGGGTTATCGCAGCAACGCGTGAAAGTGCCCCACTAGTTATGTTACACACAACTAAAAATGAAGTACCAATTGGAGCATAAATCACTTTTTACTATTCAAACTTAAGATACAAACATAAATTAAAATCACACGTACATAACAATCATAAACATCACTTTGATCAATCTTTATTATACTTAAACATCACTTGATCAATATTCCAAACATACGGAATATGTTATAAGATGACTCACAAAAGACAGGAGCTCATATAACGATAGCATCCACCAAAAGTGACTTGATATGATTTATGAGTTCTTCGTCGACATGTGTGTAATGGTCCTTGTTCTTATAGAGGACATCCATAGCACGTGCCAAATTGATCACTCGCATAATCACAGGCATTTCAACATCTTTACACATGAGGGACTCATGATTCATTTCTTTCCAAGCTTCTTCAACTTCTATATTGAATAAATCATAGACATGTTGCTCGGTGACGTCATGTTCCTTCATGTAGCATTGAATGCCAGAGGCAACATGCATTCTTTCTTGCTCTTCCTAGTTTTTTTTTTAATTTCTTTAAAGTTAGAAGAGTCAACTTAACACAAACTATCGAAGATTGAGTACATGCTAAGCTTTTACGTTTAATCTATCTATTCTAATAAATAAATGTTTATAAGGACACATGGACGGCCCTAAGAATTGAGGTGCCCGGGACGGGCCGGGAAAAAAAGGCCCCTAGCGAATACAAATATTAAAGCAGAGATGTTCAAAAAAATCGAAAACCGAACCGTATTTGTAACTAAATAAAACGAATTTTGAATTTCATTTTCGGTTCGGTTTCCAACCATATCCGAGATCCAAATTAGATTCCTAATCGTATCCGAATTCTGAATTTTGGTTTTTGGTTCCATTTTAGTTTGAATTTGGTTTGTTTGGTTTATTCATACCGAATAAACCTAATTCAGATTTAAAATTATTATTTTATAAACACTATAGGATATAAAATTCGATTTATTCGGTTTTTAATAGGTTTATTTGGTTGAATTCGGTTGGTAACCGGTTTATTTGGTTTTTAATCAGTTAATTATTCAGTTTGTTTGGTATTAACCAAAACTGAACCGAACCACTTCCCGACTTTGGTTCAGTTTTCAAATAGAATGAAAACCGGGTAAATCAAACCAATGAACACCACTAATTAAAATGACATAAAAGTAACTTCCTATACTTTATAGGAAGTTACTTTTTGTAACTATTAAATCGTGTTTTATATATAGTTACTTTTTGTTATCTATAACTTGTTGGTTCTCGTTTACATGAATCTCTATATATATGTATACGTCAAAAAAATTGTGCCCCCTAAATTAATGGGCTCAGGATGGGGGTTGGGTTTGCCCCTCTTCTGGGCCGCCCCTGTAAGGACACATAACATGTTTTTAGAGCACATCAATTGTTTGATTTCTCGTCTCTCTATCTTATTAATTACATCTCATATTAAAATAATAATATTAAGAATTAAATATATCTTTTGTACATTTTTAAAGAAATGATATTTTAAAACATTAAAATATATAAATATTAAAAAACGCACTTAAAAAACAAATTAGATAAAATATAAAATTTTAAAAACAATTATTTAAATCGAAATGTGTGAAGAAAAAAACATTAAAAAGTTAGCATTAAAAGAATAATATTATTATTTCAATACTTAAAGTATTAAATTATACGAAATAATAATCATATTTTACATTACATTTAAAAATTATTTATATTGTTTAAACTTTCATAATTGATAACTATTTATTATTTCTTTATTCAACCCGTGTAATACACGGGCTTAGTAACATATAAAACAAACTATCATATCCAGTAAATCTCATTCAATGCTAGTATCGAATACGAGTTGGAACGTGTACCTTGTGTGTGACAAGATCATCCATGACTCTACAAAGCACGCAACAAGATCTCGCGAGGGGGGGCATAGTGAGAGCCCATTCGAATGTTTGATATGTGATTACATCACCCATAGCAGCAAAGCTTGCAATTAGAGTGAATTTATATCCGCTACTAACAGTTGTAACTTCTTTATGCTCCTCTATTGTTGGTATGTAGCCACTGTTTGCCCATCTAGCTTCTTTCATGTAGCATCCAACGTATTCCATCATCTATAAATAACAATATGCACAATCACATGGAATAACCATAAAGAAACTAGATATACAATTAATCAAATCTAACGATAATAATATAAAAAATTTCTCATTTTGAAGTTCAAAAAAATGTCTAATTAACTAACAATTTGAATGAAATACATACAAATCCATCTTATACTTATTTTATAAATACAAACATTCGTATCAGGTTCTGGTCAACTATTTTAGAGGCCCTCTGCGAAATAAAAAGTTAGGGTCATTCAATACCAGTTACGATAGAAACCCGCATCCTTTTATTCGTACTTGGGACCGACATTAATAAACTAAAAGTTTATATTAGGTGGAGTTAGAAAAGAAATTTTGTTTATATTTACATTTATAAAATATTTATATCAAATTTATTTTTCTACTTTTTTTAGATACAAATTCTTCAATAGAATGTTTATAATTATTTTTCCTTAAAAACTTTCTTTCATTTGATATTTGAAGGCTTTTATGTAGGCCTTTCCTATATATCATACTCTCTTCAAAGCCCACAAGCTAAAAAAAAAAATACACATATCAGAAAAACCACTACATATAAACATTTTAGAAAAAAATGGATGTATTATATTTTTGAAAGACCTAAGTCTTCGCTTGGATTGTTTCGCCCTGTCGTGATTCATATATGAAACGTTTAAGAAACTTACTGCTTCTCTGATATAGTTGAGATGCTGTGCTTTTCCCATCACACTCAAGATTTTTTCCATATCTCCATACATTTCTAGAAGCATTTGGTATATTAGCTTCATGTTTTTCGGTAGATCGTCCAAACATGTAATCGACCACCTAAGAAACATTTATGTGTAGCTTGAGAAATTTGACTATCACATATTTTGTTTTGAAGATGATAATACATGTGCAATGATAGTTTACGTACTTTTTAAGCGCTTCAGTAAAGATCTCAAGTTCTTTCAAAGTACCATAAGCATCATAAGTGTCATCCAGAAGTGTTTCCATTGAAAGAACTTTAGCTAAAAACATTCTAGATTCAGAATATTTAGGCTCAAAGAACACACATAATGACCAAAAGTAGCATTCAACTAATCTATTTCTGGCATATGGTATATTAGTTGGGACATCAAAACCTTTCCACCACCTGTATTACATTGATAAACATGGATCCATAAGATATATATATGTTATATATATATATATATATATGTATATATAACAATATCTAGAGGGAGTGGAACTTAATATATGTATTATATGTTTAATTTTGATATGTTGAAGAATTGAACAAAAAAGAAGGATGGCTTATTTGTGCATACTTGTAAATTTGGCTGAGCTCTTTCTTATGGAGTGATTGAAGTAGATTGAATCCTAACTTGGCAAGCTTTAGTAAACACTTGTTATGAGAAGGTTGTTGTTGGTAAAAATATATGTAGCGCAATGCCTCGATTCTTGGCACCCTTTTATGCAAAGGTTGCACTAGTGCTTCTTGTATTTGTTTAGAGACAATTGAATTGGTCAAAGAAAGGTCTTTTGATATTTCATCAAGACGACCTCTTGTGAAAGCAAGAGCATCATCTAATATGATTTCACCAGGAACCCTTAGATATGTTGCCTCATACAACTCAAGTAACCCTACAACATCATCATCATCTAATGGCACCTTAAATGATCCATCATTGCTCTTGTAGTTGTTGAAAATATCTGTTTCATTTCATACGAGACATCATTAATAGTTTATGCATCATGTTATATAGACTTAATGGGTGTTATTATTCCTACGCCACCAAAAAAAGTCAAACGATTTGACTTTTATATCATTTAACTTGTTAACTATTCAACACTTTCGAAGTGAAATGACTATTTAAGAACAATCAAACCGTCGTTTGAGAAGTTTAAAGAAGTCATACAGCCGTTTAGTGCATTTTTAAACGATCGTTTGTCTTGATGCATGTGTGATTAAATTAAAGATGGTGTGTGAATTGCACCTTCTAAACTTAACTTATGCACACTAACCAGTTGAAACAAAATAGCCATGTTGTCGCATGATTCGAAACCAAACAGAAATAGCACCACCCTTCCATTTGTCACCGTATGCATTATAGAAATGCTGCAAGACTTGATCAATCTCCTGCTCAAAATAATAGGCAACGCCTAGGCGTTCAACCACATCGACAAGTTTTAACAAATTCGTATGTTCTGTAGGAATATTCAAAGCCTGCAGTATTTCTTTCCTCACTTCTTCTTTGAGCTCTTCAACTTCTTTTTCAATGCCAGCCTGATCTTCTTGCTTCATTTGCAAACAAACCATTATTACAATTCTTGTCAATATAATGGAATTCACTATGGAATCGTTTTTGGTTATATTTATAGTAAACAAACATACCTAATAAGTTCCAGTAGGGATGGGGTTGGTACGAAGGCAAACCTTAGCTTTGTCCTAATAGGATTAAAATGTTGTTTATGAGGAGATCCTTGGCTTAGGTATGCCACCAATCTTTTATTTAGTTATTCTTATGATTTGGTTGTTAACTTACCTTAATTGTGATAACTCAACTAACTTCGACAAGATTAATCCAAATCTTTAATTTTTTCCATAACCACTCCAAATTTTTTTTACACAGACTCACAAACACAAGCATAAATATTGAATGTAACGCACATAGGAAACATGTAATAACTAAACTAAAACAATATAGAGCTATATTCATAGCATGTAAATAAACTAGTACATATCATTTAATTATGAGTACATACATAGTATATATATATACACACACATTTGCAAAATATCTAAAACATTCATAAAAGTTTGGATATACATATCATTTATTGATGTTTCACTGATCAATTTGTTTAGGCATTAATTACCTGATCATAGAAAAGAAACTGATCTCCCCACACACTAGGAGGAAAATTAGCAATGGGACGCTTAACATCATCTTGCTTGAAAAACATTTTTAGTTTGCAACTGATTTAGATCAATATATGCCTATTGAAATGCTTGAATTTGAGGTAGAGCTATAGGGTATATATAGCCGGTGGAGATGTTATCTATCTTGATCATACCTAATGTAAATCAATTGAATATCATATCTCATTGAACCATGTATACATTATTATATAAAAGTATTTTAAACACGTTATATCATATAATAAAATGAGAAGATATGGGTGCTGTCACGATTCATGCAAATTGCAAGGATCTACAAAATTTTGAAAGTCATTTATGACGTATTCCTTCATCACACCCTATACCCAGAATGTGGTTACGTTAGGGTCGTAAAACAAGTCAAAGCAGATTAAAACAGGTCAGGTACAACATGCCCACAATTAACATAGGTACTAATTAAGCATGAGCATGACCTGGTTAACTAAATGTGTCAATTACTCAAACACGAAGATGACATGTTTAACGTGATTAAATTGAACTATACATTATTGATTATCTCTCTCTTTATCTCTTTTAAGACGCCTATACATGTTATTGATTATTAACACCATTAAAGAATAGGTAAGGAGGGTAAGGGTGTGGATGAAACCAAGAAAACCAACCCAAAACCTAAAAATTGAAAAATTCATATAGAAAAATACAAACTGAAATAACTGAACCCAAATGGAAAGTGAGTTCATAAATTGATTGGGGCGAGTCGTTGCATAGAAATTAGTGTATATTTTTTAGAAAAAACGAAAGTTTGGGTCGGTTTCAGTTTTACCTAAGATAAAAACTGGAAAAACCAAAACTAGAAAAACCAAAACCTTTTTTTTATTACTTGTAAAACCATATATGTATGTTTCAACGGTATGTATGTATATATATATTTATTTTTTTAGGCTCATATTACCAAAAGATCACATAATTTTAAATATCAAAATATTGTAATTTAAATATTTTAAGTCAAAATATAATATTTATTTTTTTCTAGGCCAAAAATTTAAGGCACAATAAAAAAACCGAAAAAACCCAAAACCAAACCTAAATCCATATCAAAAACTCAAAACCACAAAAACCGAATCCAAAGGGACTTTAGAAATACAAAATTCAAAATTCTGATTTTGGGTTTGTACTCAAATCAACAATGCACACCCTAAAGGAGGAAGTGAAAGAAGAAATAAAGAATATGATACGAGAGTGAGAGGTCCACTAACAATGAAATGCCTTGTATGATTAATTTATAAACATAGATTGTAAATAAACAATGATAAGATATGTAAAATAAATGTATTAGAATTAATATATAAAATTAGAAATTAATATGTAAGTACGTATTAGGATCTAATATATAAATAACGAAACAAAAATATCAAATATGTCAACAGGCATAAGCTATTTGTTAGATTAAATTAATAAAGAAACTAAAGTTATGAACAAAATAATAAATGTTCCTTGCATTTTAAAGTTGCAATACTATATATATATATATATATATATAGGGGCCGGTTATTATACAAAGCAAATTAACGTGAGAAGCGTAGGAAGCCTCCAGAACGCGCCACGTGTAATCTGGGTAAAGGGTATAATGGTCCGTGTAAAATCACGGACCACGTTATATATATTCACGGACCATCGTTTAACAAGCATAATCACGGACCAGTGCGTTATATCAAAATCACGGACCGTCATTTAATACATATAATCAGGACAAAATGGATAATTACGGACCAACAATTACGTACCAAAGCATAAAAATCACGGACCACGTAAATTTTTTTTAAAAAAACTATAACAATATTATACTCAAATTAAAGATAATAAAATTCTCGATTTTATGGTGCAATTTTTTTAAAAAAATAATTAAACGTTTAAAAGTTATTTGATTTACAAGAAGATGGTGGAACTTGATTTACCCACAAAAAAAGTCAACAAATGCAGACAATTCCTTTTTTGCCCTTTTATCTTTAATTTTCGGAAGTTTTAAACAAAAAGTGGGGACCACTAGATATTAACCATTGATTTATTTGATCAAAGGTCCACAATCCTTCCTATCCTTCTCACGTTAAATATCCTTTGTATTGGATCCGTCTCCTATATATATATATATATATATATATTCTAATAAATAAATATTTTTACGGACACATATTATCTTCCTAAAATACTTTAATTTTATTTTCCTGTCTATGTCTACTACTAAATACATTTTATATTAAATATTAAACATAAACTTTTTATACGTTTTTAAATTAAAAATATTTTTTAATACATTATAATTATATTAATATTAAAAAAACACATTTTTTTGAAAAACCAAATTATTATAAAATATAAAAACAATTTTATAAAATGAAAAATTTAAATAAACAAACTTTGAAAAAAATAGTGTTTAAAAGTGTAAATTGTTTTTTATTTAATGTGTTAAATTATATGAATTTTTATTCAAATTTTATATAAAAAAATCGTATTATGTTGTCTAAATTTTTGATAATTATTTATAATATTTTTTTATTAATTCAGTGTAATACATGAGATATTAGCTAGTGTGTATATATAATGTAAACTTAAAGTGTGATTTAAAAATAAATAACATTTCTTTAATTAATTTATAACCACGAGTGCGGTTTTTATATATTAGACACAAACTTCAAAGCAATTTGGAATTATCTACTATTAATTACTAACCGTATGCCACCTGAAACATTATTTTTATGTTATCTCTTCAAGAAGTTAGCTAGCTTGCAATGGCTTTCTTAGATAGGGTTGTTCTGTGATGGTGGTCTGATGGTAAAGGGGTAAAAATCTATTATGAAGGTTTATGATTCAAAGAATAGTACAACCCAATTTTCTTTGAATCACGTAATTTACGTCTATCATGTTAACAATAGGACCGGTCAGTGAGGGGTGCTAATGGAGACATTTACCATTTTTTATTTCTTAGATAGGGCTTAGTAACATGGTTGTACAAGTCGCTAAGCGCCAGTCGGGCAGTGAGGTAGGTAGTCTAGGGATTAATCAGGCTTAATTGATCGGGATTAATTGACGCTAGGCAGATAGGAATTTTTATATGTAATTTTTCAAATATATATTATATGCATACATCAATATCAAAAATTTAATATAGTACTTCAAATAATTTAAAAAATAAACTTAAACATACTAAGTCAAGTATTTCAAAGTTCAGACTTAACCACCGAGTTCAAAGTTTAGAGATGAATTTCAATATTAAGTGGTAGGATTCGATGTTTCAGAGACATATTAAGGATTATGGTTTGAGAAACGTCTAAATAATCAAAAAGTTGATTCTTTTTACCATAAAAAAGTCAAAAAAGTCAAAAAAAATAAGAGTAATATATAAAAAATTTAACTATTTTTACCATAAAAAGTCACAAAAGTCAAAAAAAAACAAAAATAAAAAATAAAAACTAAATAAATAGACTATGTCGCCTAGGCCGACTAGGCACCGCCTATGCCAAGATCGAGACAGTAGAGGGCCATCTAGCGCCCCGGCGGCCGCGTAAGCCTATTTTTACAACAGTGGTTTTAAATAATATATTACTATGTAGTGTAGTAAACTGTTGAAAAAAAAAGTAAAACGTTAATAACAAAAAAAAAATAGATATTATGAAGCAATTGTTTAGAATTTTAAAACACTAATATAATTGAAAGAAGTATATATAATAAAAGTTAAAAACAACATCATGCAATGTTGTGTGTTTACGAATTTTATTGGGTGTGTTACATTGTTGACATTCACTACAAGCAAAAGGGTATAAACAAACGAAGTCTATAGGGACGACAGAATGTCGTTTCTATAGCCTAAGCTATAGCGACGACACTTCGTTTCAATAGGGTATAAATTACTTTTTTGACGTTTTAATCTATAGCGATGACATGTCGTCGTTATAGGCAACACCGAAAGGCGGTGTTTGACCAAAAGATTGGCGCCTGGTGAAAAATTTGTAGCGATGAAATGTCGTCGCAATAGGTGAATTTGATTTTTTTTTCTTTTTTTTAATTCATTTTAATACTGATGTGATTAATTTAAAAATAATAATTATATTTTCTCTGTAGTGACGAGGTGTCGTCGCAATAAGTCTAGTTCTAGAAAATTAAAATATTTTTATTTAATAAAGACTAAAATTTGTTGTTTTGGGTAGACCTATATCGACGACATGTCGTCGCTATAGGCTATTAAGCCTAAAGAAACGCGCAGACCCCTTCATTTGCAGACTTCACCGGAACCCTTTTCTCCTCCATAGGCAATTAGAAGACGGCGATTTCGACCCTTGGACCACTTTTGAAGGTTCGTTTTCATATTTTTACCCCTAATTTCTTGTCTAGATACGATTATTTCTTCCTAATTTCATGGTTAGTCGATTTTTGTGTGTTTTTTCCTATTTCTTCATAATTTCATGTTTAGAGATTCATGTGGCCAACTCCTGAAACGAATGTGTATGTGTATTCGTGTAATCCCTTGGTTATTTTCATCATTTTGTGTTCATTTGCACATATGTATGTATATAAGTGAGATTTTTAGTGTATATGTGTTTTTTATGGTGGGTTTGTGTATGGATAGATTAAGAAACATATCTCCATTTTTTTATGTTTTTTGTTTATGTTTTATATGTATGTGTATTGTTGTTTGATCATTTTATGTGTAAGTGTTTATCTATGTTTTATATATATGTTTATGTTATGCTTATATGTTAAAAACATTAAATTAAGGTTAGATATTGAATATGTATATATATGTGGGATGTTTGAATGTGTATGTTTATGTTTAGATTTTTTTATATGTATGTTTATGTTAGAATTTGAATATGCATATTTATGTTAGGATGTTTGAATGTTTAATTTTATGTTGGGATATTTGAATGTGCATGTTTATGTTTAGATATTTATATGTATGTTTATGTTAGGATATTTGTATGTGTATATTTATGTTGGGATGTTGGAGTATGATGTTATTGTATATATGTGTGTGTATGGTGTATGACTATGTTTATATTTATGCTTAAGTATTCTTGTATGGAGTATATTTGTGTTTATATTTATGTGTGTGGAATTTAGTCTAATTCTACTTGGTTTTTAACATTATTTTTGTCTTTGTTGGTTTGATTTCGTGCTTTAAGGTTGTTGGAACCTTCTCATTTTCATAGGTATGGTTTGTTTTCTTCAATTTTTCATTTTTTATGTTAACGTATTTTACAAGAGGGTTTCTTATTTTTTTTTCATACTTTTTGCAATATATGTGATCTTATAAGGTTGATTTCGTGTTGAAGCCTTCTTGGAACCTTAAATTCGACATATGTATGTTTATTTTCCAACTTTAATGTGTGTTTATGTATTGTTTTTGTTTATAAAGCTTCATTATTATTTATGTTTGTACAAAAGTTTAAGGATATTAGTATATGTTTATCTTAATTATGTCTATAATTTTTTGTTCTTGTTGGGTTATCAGTATGTTGGGATATTATGTTAACTTAAGATTAGAATTTAGGTATGTATTTTTATGTTAAGATATAGAATTACAATATGCAACTTATGTTTATTTAAGGATATTAGTATATGTTAATCTTAATTATGTGTATATGTTAGAAACATTAAGTTAAATGATTTGAGCTAAATTAAGTTGTAAATTGATGTATGTGTATATGTTAGAAACATTAAGTTAAATGATTTGAGCTAAATTAAGATTTAAATTGATGTATGTGTGTAAGTTTATGTTTATGTCTTGTGCATGTTTAACTTATGTTAAGTTAATATTAGAATTTAGGTATGTATTTTTATGTTAGGATATAGAATTACAATATGCAACTTATGTTAATTTAAGGATATTAGTATATGTTAATCTTAATTATGTGTATATGTTAGAAACATTAAGTTAAATGATTTGAGCTAAATTAAGTTGTAAATTGATGTATGTGTATATGTTAGAAACATTAAGTTAAATTATTTGAGCTAAATTAAGATTTAAATTGATGTATGTGTGTAAGTCTATGTTTATGTCATGTGTATGTTTAACTTATGTTAATTCAAGGTTAGAATTTGAGTATGTAACATGTTGGGATCTTTGTTTGTGGTTCTTTATATGAAAGAAAAGCATATGATTGTTTGAATATGTTTAGCATGTTTGTATGTGTATTTTGAATATGTTACAAGTATTTTTGAATATGTTTAGCATGTTTGTATGTGTATGTTTATGTTCAAGTATTTGTATGTGTATGTTTATGTTGGGTTTTTAATTAAGTTTAGGTTTGTATGTTTGGGTTTAATGTGTTAACTTGTTATAAGAATGTATATATTGAAACGTTGACTTGTTACAATTAAAATGCTACCGCTAGCTCGGATTAACTAGCATGGAAATTGACAAAAGTAGGATCAACTTGCGAAACCGGAGATGTGCGGATTTTTTAAACGGTCTTAATAAGTTTATGGAGATTGCAAAGAACCATGTCAATGGTGAAGGTAAAGGATATTGCCCGTGTAAGAGTTGTGCAAATTCTAATCGATCACTCCAGAATTTGGCTACAATTTATGCCCACATACATGACCGTGGTTTTCTACATTCATATACAACATGGGTATATCATGGTGAGAAATATTCCAATGCTTCAGAGATTGAAAGAATGTGGGTTTCGAACACACATAATCCTCCACTAACAAATAATGAGATGTTTGATGCACTTGATGATGTCATTGGTGAGCAGAATACATATGACGAAAATGTAAATGAGTATGGAGATGGCTTAGACACAGAATTTGACGCATTATTTAAGGAGCTTAATACCGAGCTATATCCTAGTTGTAATTGGATGTCTTCCCTAAACTTTTTGGCAAAATTAATGCATATTAAAGTGATTAATAAATGGACTGATACTTCCTTTGACCAACTTTTAGATTTTTTAAGAGTTGTATTCCGGAAAGAAAATAAGATTCCAGACTCCCATTATGAAGCTAAGAAGAAACCGAGAAAAATTGGTTTAGGATATCAGTCTATACATGCTTGCATTAATGATTGCGCTCTATTCTGGATAGAGAATTCTTTTATGCAAACTTGTCCAGTTTCTAATGAGAGAAGATGTGTTGACAAAAACACAAAGGGAAAGAAAGTAGCACAAAAAGTATTGCGTTACTTTCCTTTAACTTCACGTCTTCGAAGAAGGTTTAGTTCTAGATTCACCGCGAAAGATATGATATGGCGTAATACCAGACGCTCAACAGATGGTATGATGCGTCATCCGGTTGATGGGAAGGCATGGCAAGAATTTGATAACAGATATCCTAATTTTGCTAAGGAACCCAGGAACGTTCGTTTGGGTTTGGCTGTAGATGGCTTTAATCCATTTGGTAACATGAGTAAGGTCACAGTATGTGGCTGGTGGTGTTGACAACATACAATACACAGCCTTGGTTAGGTATGAACGAGTCTTCTTTCATGTTAACTTTGCTAATTCCTGGCCCTAAATCTCCTGGAACGGATATTGATGTTTTCTTAAGGCCTTTTGTAACATCCCGAATTTTCTAAGACAAGTTATTGGAATTTACACATGCGCGATGGATAATATACGTGTAGGGAAAAGTACGAAAGAATAAAACAAGTTAAGACGCAAAAACGTGTACTTGAACTCAGTTTCGAGTACACATGTTCTCGAAATTATTGTGGTCGAAATCCCAGTCTTCGAGTACAAGGACACTGACTATAAATAGGAATGCATTGGGAAATGTGCCAACTTTTGGCTGGAAGCTCATCTCTCCCTCGCCCTTGGAGCAGATTTCGACAACTTCCAAGATCGAGTTTTAATCGACCAAACGGAAGGGGAAACATACGAGAATCTACAGGATGATCATCTAGCATCAAGTAAGTGTTCTAAACCAAAAAGTTAGGATTTTTATGCAAAAGTTAGGATGGCTAAAAAGAAATGAACTCATGCTTAAAGCTCGCACCTTTATGCATAAAGTTTGAGGCTTTGAGGTTCCAATATATTGGTAACAACCTAAGGAACCTAGAACTAGCTCCCCAAAGCCTTAGATGAATTTCTGAGATGTTTAAAGGCAAGGTAATGAGTACACGAAATTATACACGAGGGGGGGGGGTACTCAAAAGCCATACTTGTTCGAATATAATGAATTTGAGTATATGGGATAATTCGAGTACAAGGTTATTTCGAGTACATAGGTTAATTCGAGTACAACTGATGATTTCGGGTACTAGCAATTTCGTGTACATGGAAACTTAATGGATTTCAAGGGTTCGAATACTTAACTAAGTTCGAGAACTTGGATTCAGTAAGGGGGACTAGTAGGCTATGAGGACTTAGGAAATATTCTAAGTCTAAGAATGAAATGTAATGGGATAATGTAATGATGTAGGTTCTTAAGTCTTGGCTAAGGAGTTCGGTCAAGGGTATAAGGAGCTACTATCAGGTGAGTTCTAGACGCCCTATTTCATGTTTAAAATGTTTTGGGCTGGCATACATGCTTGTTGTTATGTTATGATGTTATGTGCTTATGATGATGATGAATGAATGATGATATGCCATGATTAAGTATGCATGTATGTGTGTAATGCATGATGAATATGTACAGGAAAATGCTAATTATGACGAATGAATGTTATTGAACTATGATGCCCATAAATATGATAATAGTCATAAGATAATATGCTATGATGAATTCCTAAACTGATAGGATAATATGACATGATGATAAGGATGCTAGCATGAGATAGTATGATATTATATGTGCCTTGTTGTTAGAGCAGATTGCTATGATGATAAGATGCTAGTATGAAAAGTTCATGATTGCCAAAATGTATGATCTAATGATATGACGATAGCATGATATATATATGTATATATTCATTGCTAGGACGTTATGATGATATGATGAAATGATACTGGCATGACATAATATGATGGTTCCTATGATATTAGGACAAAGTGATGATGTTATGATGATAAGAGACTAGCATGAAATGTTATGATGAATACGATGAATGCTGATATGATGCTAATATGTCATGTATGATGGAGGAATGATGTTCCTATACGTGTTATGGGAAATTGTATGAATGATAGTCAACCACGACTACAACTGGGTATGATAGTCAACCATGACTATAACTGGGTATGATAGTCAACCACGACTATAACTGGGTATAATAGTCAACCACGACTATAACTGGGTATGATAGTCAACCACGACTATAACTGGGTATGATAGTCAACCACGACTATAACTGGGTATGATAGTCAACCATGACTATAACTGGGTATGGAGACTTGTGCCAGCATAAAACCCACTGTTCGTATGGTGACAGTGGAATGTAAGATGATGATGTTCATGATGTTATGTGCTAAGGTTATGGATTATGTGTACGGAATTATGTTATGTTAAGTCTGTTTAATGTTGTTTTATGAAAACTAGAACTCACCAGCATAAGCTGACTTGATTTAGCATGTATGTCAGGTTGAAGGTATGATAAGAGAAGGCATGGAGCTCGGGCATAGAGTCAGACGATCCGGTGGTTTTGGCAATTCGATATGTTTTTGATACAGACACTTTATTTTATTATGTTTATCGAACCATGTTTACATTTCCGCTGCATGTTTATGAAAGTTTTTGGTTTAAGAGCTATGTGTTATGACGAAACCAACCTCTGTGGGGTCTCCCGGGATCGGGGCCTCACAAGTTGGTATCAGAGCCATAGTCTGAGAGATCTTAGCATCCCAAATGCTAAGACTTAAACTGAGAATGGGATTGAATGATGCGGATTGCCAACCACGGATGAACGGATGCCACGAGCTAAATGTTTATGTATGAGTTAAGGGTTAGATGTAAGGTTATGTATGTAGTTAGGGTCATGCACATTGAAGAGATAGGATGGGAAATTTTTAGAGCCTATGAGTTGGGTAAATGGTTAATAACACTTGATCAACGTCATTAACGATTTACAAGACTTATTTCATGCTAAACTGATTCCTATACTGACTCATCAATTGTTGCATTATGTAGAAAGTTAAGATGGCCGGACAAAATGTTAGACCACGAAAGAAACCACTAGGAACTGAGGAGCCACATGTCGAGACCGAGAAACCTGTCAATGAAGAAGAAAACGAGCTCAGTGAGCCATCGGAAAATGAAGAAGAGTTCACACTAGAGCCTATTGTAGTAAAGGCTATTTCTGAGGAGGTCTGCAGGATCGTGGATGAGAAGATGCCGGAAATGATTGCTAAAGCATTAAAGGATGCAACCCACCAACCTTTGATGGGAAGAAGGACGCGGTGACCACCTGCCACTGGATTTCTGCGATGGAGGCTGTTATCTCCATCAGTGAGTGCCGAATTGATCAAGCTGTCAATTTTGCAGCTCACTCCTTTGTCGAAGAGGCACTTCACTGGTGGAACACCATCAAACAATCCAAGACTGCTGATGATATGGAAAAGATGACTTGGGAGGATCTGAAGGAACTGGTCACTAAGCAGTTCTGTCCCAAGAATGAGCTGGATAAGGTCGAAAGGGAGTTTCTGGTGCTGAAAGCTGGAAGCCTGAATCACAGGCAGTACACTTCACGATTCAATGAGATGGTAAGACTTGTTCCTCATCTGGTTTCTACCGAGGAACGCAGGGTGAAGTTGTACATGGAGGGCTTGCCTCCAAAAGTAAGGATTCATGTTAAGGCCAATGCTCCCAAGACCTTTGACTCCACTGTTGAGCTCAGTGGTATTGTATGGGATGATGTGATGGCCGATGAGCCAGTGGAAGAGGAAACCAGGGTGAAGTAGTCCTCCGGGACTAAGAGGGGTCGAATAGACCAACAGAAGTTTTCTAGCAAGAAGGTGAAACGTGAGGATGCGAACCGATGCAACAAATGTGGTAAAACCCACACTGGACAGTGCTTGGTGGGCACTAACTTATGTTTTCGGTGCGGGAAGACGGGACATTTTTCCAGCAATTGTCCGAGTGCCACCAGATGCTACAACTGCAACGGGCTTGGACATCTGTCCAAGAATTGCAGACAATCACGGGCCGATGCTTCGGGCTCGGGTAAAAAGGAGGAGAAAGGAAAAGAGAAGCAGAAGGCTAAAGCACGAGCCTTCACGATGACAAAGGATGATGCTGTTGAGGACCCGGACGTGGTCACATGTACCTTTTCTATCAACAATATTCCTGCTTCTGTATTGTTTGATTCTGGTGCCAGTATGAGTTTTGTGTCTTCTACTTTCTGTGATGGGTTATCTGGGAAGGTTAAGAAGATAGATCGGGTATTTGATGTAGAGACAGCTATTGGTAAGATGACCAGGGTGTGACACCCGGCAATTTCAGGTGAATTGCAACTTTTATATTCTTTACATTTCACATTCATACTTGTTGCATTTCGTTTAATCATGATTGATTATATGAGTTGAACACAAACTACTGCGAAACGATAGTTCGTGGAGCTATCGAATCGTACATTGCACATTGGTTTTGGAAACCAAGTGTGGCAAACACAACACTAACACAAAACAATAATTCGGGGAATTATTGGATTGTGCATCACACGTTGATTAGGATTAATCAAGCGTGCAAACACTTCGTTAGACACGAACACAAACAATCATCGATAATTCGAGGAATTACCGAAACACACACGAGTCTCACGAACATTGGCGAACGTCAAACACATTGTGTATCACAACACTCGAAACTTCACGAAACAGTCACACAGTGAACTGGGAAGCTCAAAGGAGTCCAAACGACACTCGAACGATGTTCTACAGTCGAGAAACGGGCAAGAACGGGCCTAGAACAACAAAACAGGCTTAGTAGGCCTAACATATGGGCCAGGCGCTACGCCTGACCCGGAGCCCTGGTACTGGGCGATGCGCGCGGAACAAAGAAATCAGCCGGACACAAATTCCATCCGCGCGTAACGCCTAAGATCTTTAGCCCACGTCAGGCGTTACGCCTGACATGCACAGATCGCAAAATTAGATTTACACTCAACCTATCTCACTTTAATCATTCTAATCCTATTCTCTCGGCCATAACACCTCTATCTCGAGTTCCTACCTCTGTTCCTTCATCATTTCACCAGCAAAACCTCCATTGTTGAAGCTTTGAAGCTTGGGAGGCCATTGAAGGTCCTTGAAGCTCAAAGTTGAAGAGGCTTGAAGCTTGGAGGCCATACTTGGAGCTTGACACCACCACCATCACTTCACCTCTGCTCGAATCAGTGTTCCAGGAGCCTATAGAAGCTGCTAACATCAACATTTCTCAGTTCTTGAGCCTTTGAGGTAGTTCTTGTGGCTAAAACACTCATTGACACATCACTACACACACATGCAAGTGTTAGATCACACATGCAAGCACCCACCCATCACATGCACGAATTTCTTGTGGTTTGAATCTGGGTTCGATGATATAAATGTGTTTCTTGATGATCTATGATGTTTAGATTGAGTTTTATGATGATCTAAAGTGATGGGTATAAACCTATATGCTTGAAATAATGATTTAAGACATTATAATGCCATGCATGTATGATCTAAGGCATTCTAGATGATTTTGTTGATGTTGGGATGATTCTTGATAATGTATAAGTGTTCTTGCAAGATTAGATGATGATCTTATTGATTAAAAACATGATATTGGATGAACTTTCTATTATTAGAAACTTTATTTTCTCAAAATGAGGTTATAGATGAAATGGTGGACATGCATGTATGTAGAATTGCTATTAGGATGTTAAGATGATGATTTGAACACTTAGAATGTGATATTGATAATGTTTATGGTCATTTTGGCATAGTTACTATATTTAGTAACTTTTATTGATGAAATATTGATAGATGATGAATTTGGTTATGTGGACATGTTTAAAGGATGTTAGATTGGTTATTATGATGATTTGTGGCAAAAGAATGGTTTATAAATGTTTAGATAGTAATTTTATGCAAAAACCACAAAGTTACTATTTTTAGTAACTTTATTTTTACAAAAACCGATTTGTAAACTTGATGTGTGATTCGAGCATGCTAGATGACTTATTATGTTGTAGTATGATGATTAGATACTAAGTTAGATGGTTTCTGATGTCACGAATGCTACAAATGGAAACTTTCCATTTCAGGAAACTTTTATGTGCAAACATGTTGTAAACGAATTATGTGATGATGTGCTATGTGTTAACAAGATCACGTAGGACTAATGAGCATGCCAGAACTCTAAAATCAATATGCTTGTGAACTTGCTATAAATGGTAAGTTGTCCATAGACGAGACTTGCGCGTTTGCACACAACAAGCACTAACACGAATGTTTCACAATACACAACCAACACATGGTTCACCAACGGGTCGTTGACACACACGGTCAAACACGGTCAATGTAGACCAACACAGACAGACATGATCAACCGAGAGTTATTGATCACGTAACACAATCACTTACACGAACTCACGTGTAATATACGATATAGGTAGCCGGTGACTGACCACCCGACGACACAGGAGCTTACGCGTACATTTGTTCACCTCGCTAAGGTGAGTTCACGGCCCCTTTTTACATTTTCTACCTTTGGGGGAGAAAACATTGCTTACAACTATTTTTGTACAACTTGCACACTTTTGGTTATTTTTGTACATGCTAATATCGTATATGCATATGTGTGGCACTCATCCACAAAACTGATAAGTCCTCATTAAACACACCTCGAACCGTTAATAGCGCGTAGCGCTCAGCGTGGTAATTCTGAATAGTACTATTTGGGCCTGACAAGCCCCACTGTTGCGAGCCGTATGGCCACCCCGACTGGAGGTCGGAACAGTGCATAATTGACCAAACAACATTTGCCATATCTTGGATGGATAGGGCGGGAGGCAGCATGTTAGCTTCGGTTGCGAACCCGCATATGATATAACACATATTGACTAGCTATCAATTGATATTGCATTGTATTGAAAAATAGACCTGCACACTTTACTTTAAACATCTTGATGTTTATTGCTGATTACAAACCTGTGCTCTCACCAACCATTGTGTTGACCTTTTACTCGCATGTTTTCTCAGGTAACTAAGGCACGCGCACCAGGAATAGGATGTTAGGCCGGAGTCGCATGCATCTATTTAAGTGTCTTAGTTTATCAAACATTTATTACCATTTGGTTGTTATGTAATGTTAATCCGCTTAAATCGCTTCCGCAACTATTGTCACGTATCGCTTTGAAAACCATTTTGATTTAACGCTTCCGCAACTATGAATGATTAAACTGTTTTGTTAATTTATACTTCACTTCCGCAACTCTGATATTACTAAACTGTTTTATCCAAATTATTGGATGTACGTAAGAAATCAGACATATAAGTCTCGCATGTTGTGTGACCGGAGACTGCGATCCTGACAATCTGCCGCCGCTCGCGCCCCGGAAGGGACGGGATTTCTCGGGGTGCGACACAGGGTGACTGAGGCTATAGATGATTGTTATGTTGAGATAGAAGGTCATAAGTTACCAGTACGATTATTTCTTATAATCTTGGGATGTTTCGATGTAGTCTTGGGTATGGACTGGTTAGCCAAATACGAGGCTAACATTGTATGTCGACGAAAGATGATATGTTTTCGTGCGATGGATGGGAGCTCGAAATGATTTATGGTGATAAAGCGATGTATGCACCGAAGATCATTTCGATGATCAAGGCTGATGTTATGATGAGGCGAGGGTGTGTAACGTACTTGGCCTACATGATTGAGGAACGTACGGATATAAGGACGCTTGATGATGTACCCGTGGTGCGTAACTTCCCCGATGTATTCCTTGAGGAATTGCCTGGATTGCCACCGGAACGGGAAATTGAGTTCCAAATCGACCTAGTGCCGGGGTCACAACCTGTTGCCAAAACACCTTACCGTTTGGCTCCCACTGAAATGAAGGAAATGATGACCTGGCTACAAGAACTCCTTGACAAAGGTTTTATACGACCGAGTGTATCTCCGTGGGGAGCACCGGTGCTTATTGTTAAGAAGAACGATGGAAGTATGCGTATGTGTATTGATTACAGGGAACTGAATAAGTTGACCGTAAAGAAAACAGGTATCCTCTACCTAGAATTGATGACTTGTTCGATCAATTTCAAGGTGCAAGCTGGTCCTCAAAGATATATCTCCGATCCGGTTACCATCAGTATAAAGTTCGAGAGCAGGATATTCCAAAGACTGCTTTCCGTATACGTTATGGACATTACGAGTTTCCCGTTATGTCATTTGGATTGACGAATGCTCCTGCAGCATTTATGGATTTAATGAACAGAGTATGTCGACCGATGTTGGACCGATCGGTGATAGTGTTTATTGACGATATTTTGATTTACTCAAAGAACGAGGGAGACCATGCTTGCCACGTACGTGAGGTATTGGATATCCTGAGGAAAGAGAAACTTTATGCCAAGTTCTCCAAATGCGCTTTCTGGTTACGAGAGGTACAGTTTCTGGGTCACGTGGTGAACCCAGAAGGCATTATGGCAGATCCAACAAAAGTTGAAACGGTCATGAAATGGAGTCCTCCGAAGTCACCGACAGAAGTACGCAGTTTTCTTTATTTGGCCGGTTACTATCGGAGATTTATTCAAGACTTCTCCAAGATAGCGACGCCGCTGACGAAGCTCACGAAGAAAGATGTAAAGTACGAATGGGGTCCGAACCAAGAACAAGCGTTTTCAGTGCTAAAAGAGAAACTTACCTAAGCTCCTGTTCTAGCACTGCCGAATGGGAATGATGATCTAGTTGTGTATGCCGATGCATCACGACAAGGGTTGGGATGTGTACTGATGCAAAGGGGAAGGGTGATAGCTTATGCTTCGCGCCAGCTAAAGATTCATGAGGCTAAATACCCGACCCACGATCTTGAACTCACAGTAGTGGTGTTTGCATTGAAAATATGGAGGCACTATCTGTATGGAGTAAGGAGTACCATTTATACCGACCACAAAAGCTTGAAGTACTTCTTTGAGCAAAAGGATTTGAACATGAGGCAGAGACGATGGCTTGAGCTGCTAAAGGATTATGACTGTGATATTTTATATCACCCGGGAAAAGCCAATGTGGTGGCAGATGCTTTGAGTCGCAAGACTGATCATCCTGCCATACGAGTAAAATCGTATAGTTCGGTAATAAAGCCAGACCTTTTGAACGAGCTCAAGCAGGTGCAACAGGAAGGATTGAAAGAAGAGAATGTGGGTTTTGAACGTGTCTTCGGGCAAGTCAAGAACTTGGAAGACAACGACCATGGTGTGAAAGTACGATTCGGTCGTATGTGTGTGCCCAGA
The DNA here is from genome assembly GCA_009363875.1 of Mikania micrantha. Lineage (NCBI taxonomy): Eukaryota > Viridiplantae > Streptophyta > Magnoliopsida > Asterales > Asteraceae > Mikania > Mikania micrantha. The sequence continues at coordinate 22,991,819 of CM018690.1, read as the reverse complement.
AATGGGGACATTCGATCGAGAATTTTAGATGAAGCTCACAAATCTCGTTATTCCGTGCATCCCGATGCAACAAATATGTATCAGGATCTTCGAAAAGATTATTGGTGGCCGGGTATGAAGTTTAATATGATGCAGTATGTGAACAGGTGCCTTACTTGTGCGCAAGTGAAGGCTGAACATCAGAAGCCCTACGGATATGTGCAACCTCTTGAGGTTCCGGAATGGAAATAGGAACACATCACCATGGATTTCATCACCTAGCTACCAAGAACAGCTAAACGACATGATACCATATGGGTGATTGTGGACAGACTGACGAAGAGTGCACACTTTCTTCCTGTCAGGGAAACGTATACTTCCGAAAGGTTGTCGAAGCTGTTTGTGAAAGAGATTGTGACTCGACATGGAGTTCCTGTCTCCATTGTGTCAGATCGAGATACGAGGTTTACTTCCAGATTCTAGAAGCAGTTTCATGATGCTATGGGAACGAGACTAAACATCAGTACCGCCTATCACCCCCAAACTGACAGACAGTCGGAAACGACTATTCAAACGTTGGAGGATATGCTTAGGGCGTGAATTATCGATTTTGGAGGAAGCCGGGATGATCACTTGCCATTGGTGGAGTTTTCGTACAATAACAGCTATCACTCTAGTATCAGAATGCCCCCATATGAGGCGTTGTACGGAAGACGATGTAGGACCCCGGTATGTTGGGGTGAAGTTGGACAGAAAGAGATGGGAAACAAGGCTGCCGTGATCGATATGGCAGAAAAGCTACAGGTAATAAAAGCACGTATGGAAGCTGCACAAGATCGCCAAAAGTCCTAAGCTGACAAGCGCCGAAGACCGATCGAGTTTAATGTTGGCGATCGAGTGTTGCTGAAGGTATCACCGTGGAAGGGAATCATTCGATTCAGAAAGCAAGGCAAGTTGAGTCTGAGGTACATCGGACCATTTCAGATAAAGGCAAGGGTAAGGAAAGTCGCGTATCGATTGGACCTACCAGAGAAGATGAACGGGATTCATCCTACCTTCCACGTTTCACATCTTAGGAAGTGTCTGGCTGACGAGCAAGCACATGTTCCTTTGGATGACATTGAGATAGATGACCGACTGAACTATATTGAAGAACCAGTCGCGATTGTTGATACAAAGGATAAGCAACTACAGAATAAAACGGTTCGTCAAGTCAAGGTTCAGTGGAAGCACCGAAGGGGTTCAGACATGACATGGGAGGTGGAAGAAGAAATGAGGAGGTTGTACCCTCATTTGTTCGAATTGTAAATGAGTCAGGTTTCGGGACGAAACCTATTGTAAGGAGGGAGACTTGTAACATCCCGAATTTTCTAATACAAGTTATTGGAATTTACACATGCACGATGGATAGTATACGTGTAGGGAAAAATACGAAAGAATAAAACAAGTTAAGACCCAAAAACGTTTACTCGAACTCAGTTTTGAGTACACATGTTCTCGAAATTATTGTTGTTGAAATCCCAGTCTTCAAGTACAAGGACACTGACTATAAATAGGAGTGCCTTGGGAAATATGCCAACCTTTGGCTGGAAGCTCATTCTCTCCCTCGCACTTGGAGCAGATTTCGACAACTTCCAAGATCGAGTTTTAATCGACCAAACGAAAGGGTAAACATACGAGAATCTACAGGTGTGATCATCTAGCATCAAGTAAGTGCTCTAAACCAAAAAGTTAGGATTTTTATGCATAAGTTAGGATGGTTAAACAGAAATGAACTCATGCTTAAAGCTCGCACCTTTATGCATAAAGTTCGAGGCTTTGAGATTCCAATATGTTGGTAACAACCTAAGGAACCTAGAACTAGCTCCCCAAAGCCTTAAAGGAATTTCTGAGATGTTTAAAGGCAAGGTAATGAGTACACGAAATTATACACGAAGGGGGGGGGGGTACTCGAAATCCATACTTGTTCGAATATAATGAATTCGAGTACATGGGATAATTCGAGTACAAGGTTATTTCGAGTACATAGGTTAATTCGAGTACAACTGATGATTTCGGGTACTACCAATTTCGTGTACATGGAAACTTAATGGATTTCAAGAGTTCGAATAGTTAACTAAGTTTGAGAACTTGGATTCAGTAGGGGTACAAGTAGGCTATGAGGACTTAGGAAATATTCTAAGTCTAAGAATGAAATGTAATAGGATAATGTAATGATGTAGGTTCTTAAGTCTTGGCTAAGGAGTTCGGTCAAGGGTATAAGGAGCTACTATCAGGTGAGTTCTAGACGCCCTATTTCATGTTTAAAATGTTTTGGGCTGGCATACATGCTTGTTGTTATGTTATGATGTTATGTGCTTATGATGATGATGAATGAATGATGATATTCCATGATTAAGTATGCATGTATGTGTGTAACGCAAGATGAATATGTACAGGAAAATGCTAATTATGACGAATGAATGTTATTGAACTATGATGCCCATAAATATGATAATAGTCATAAGATAATATGCTATGACGAATTCCTAAACTGATAGGATAATATGACATGATGATAAGGATGCTAGCATGAGATAGTATGATATTATATGTGCCTTGTTGTTAGAGCAGAATGCTGTGATGATAAGATGCTATTATGAAAAGTTCATGATTGCCAGAATGTATGATTTAATGATATGATGATAGCATGATATATATATATATATATATATATATATATATATATTCATTGCTAGGACGTTATGATGATATGATGAAATGATACTGGCATGACATAATATGATGGTTCCTATGATATTAGGACAAAGTGATGATGTTATGATGATAAGAGACTAGCATGAAATGTTATGATGAATACGATGAATGCTGATATGATGCTAATATGTCATGTATGATGGAGGAATGATGTTCCTATACGTGTTATGGGAAATTGTATGAATGATAGTCAACCACGACTACAACTGGGTATGATAGTCGACCACGACTATAACTGGGTATGATAGTCAACCACGACTATAACTGGGTATGATAGTCAACCACGACTATAACTGGGTATGATAGTCAACCACGACTATAACTGGGTATGATAGTCAACCATGACTATAACTGGGTATGGAGACTTGTGCCAGCATAAAGCCCACTGTTCGTATGGTGACAGTGGGGAGTATGATGATGATGTTCACGATATTATGTGTTAAGGTTATAGATTATGTGTACGGAATTATGTTATGTTAAGTCTGTTTAATGTTGTTTTATGAAAACTAGAACTCACCAGCGTAAGCCGACTTGATTTAGGATGTATGTCAGGTTGAAGGTATGATAAGAGAAGGCATGGAGCTCGGGCATAGAGTCAGACGATCCGGTGGTTTTGGCAATTCGATATGTTTTTGATACAGACACTTTATTTTATTCGGTTTATCGAACCATGTTTACATTTCCGCTGCATGTTTATGAAAGTTTTTGGTTTAAGAGCTATGTGTTATGACGAAACCAACCTCTGTGGGGTCTCCCGGGATCGGGGCCTCACAAGTTGGTATCAGAGCCATAGTCTGAGAGATCTTAGCATCCCAAATGCTAAGACTTAAACTGAGAATGGGATTGAATGATGCAGATTGCCAACCACGGATGAACGGATGCCACGAGCTAAATGTTTATGTATGACTTAAGGGTTAGATGTAAGGTTATGTATGTAGTTAGGGTCATGCACATTGAAGAGATAGGATGGGAAATGTTTAGAGCCTATGAGTTGGGTAAATGGTTAATAACACTTGATCAACGTCATTAAAGATTTACAAGACTTATTTCGTGCAAAACTGATTCCTATACTGACTCATCAATTGTTGCATTATGTAGAAAGTTAAGATGGCAGGACAAAAGGGTAGACCACGAAAGAAACCACATGGAACTGAGGAGCCACATGTCGAGACCGAGAAACCTGTCAATGAAGAAGAAAACGAGCTCAGTGAGCCATCGGAAAATGAAGAAGAGTTCACACTAGAGCCTATTGTAGTAAAGGCTATTTCTGAGGAGGTCTGCAGGATCATGTATGAGAAGATGCTGGCAATGATTGCTATGGCATTAAAGGATGCATTGAAGGAAAAGTCTGAGGGGACCAAGGAAAGCTCCAAGGGAGATGAGGATGTTGTGATCATCTAGACAAAGAGCAGTGATTCTATGTCAGGGAAACTGAAGGGTTGTGATTTCAAATCCTTCAAAGGATGCAACCCGCCAACCTTTGATGGGAAGAAGGACGCAGTGACCACCTGCCACTGGATTTCTGCTATGGAGGCTGTTATCTCCATCTGTGAGTGCCGAATTGATCAAGCTGTGAAATTTGCAGCTCACTCCTTTGTCGAAGAGGCACTTCACTGGTGGAACACCATCAAACAATCCAAGAATGCTGATGATATGGAAAAGATGACTTGGGAGGATCTGAAGGAACTGGTCACTAAGCAGTTCTGTCCCAAGAATGAGCTGGATAAGGTCGAAAGGGAGTTTTTGGTGCTGAAAGCTGGAAGCCTGAATCACAGGCAGTACACTTCACGATTCAATGAGATGGCAAGACTTGTTCCTCATCTAGTTTCTACCGATGAACGCCGGGTGAAGTTGTACATAGAGGGCTTGCCTCCAAAAGTAAGGATTCATGCTAAGGCCAATGCTCCCAAGACCTTTGACTCCATGTGATGGCCGATGAGCCAGTGAAAGAGGAAACCAGGGTGAAGGAGTCCTCCAGGACTAAGAGGGGTCGAACAGACCAACGGAAGTTTTCAAGCAAGAAGGTGAAGCGTGAGGATGCGAACCGATGCAACAAATGTGGTAAGACCCACACTGGACAGTGCTTGGTGGGCTCTAACTTATGTTTTCGGTGCGGGAAGACGGGACATTTTTCCAGCAATTGTCCGAGTGCCACCAGATGCTACAACTGCAACGGGCTTGGACATCTGTCCAAGGATTGCAGACAACCACGGGCCGATGCTTCAGGCTCGGGTAAAAAGGAGGAGGTAGGAAAAGAGAAGCAGAAGGCTAAAGCATGAGCCTTCACGATGACAAAGGATGATGCTGTTGAGGACCCGGACGTGGTCACAGGTACCTTTTCTATCAACAATATTCCTGCTTCTGTATTGTTTGATTCTGGTGCCAGTATGAGTTTTGTGTCTTATACTTTCTGTGATGGGTTATCTGGGAAGGTTAAAAAGATAGATCGGGTATTCGATGTAGAGACAGCTATTGGTAAGATGACCAGGGTGACTGAGGCTTTAGATGATTGTTATGTTGAGATAGAAGGTCATAAGTTCCCAGTACTATTATTTCTTATAACCTTGGGAGGTTTCGATGCAGTCTTGGGTATGGACTGGTTTGCCAAATACGAGGCTAACATTGTATGTCTTGGGTATGGACTGGTTTTGATGATCACTTTAGCACTGCTTATCATTCACAAACGACGGACAACTAGTACCTGACCGGCCGGTAAGTCCGTGCGGTATGTGTACTTTCAACAGTAACTATGTGTACATACATGTGTGTAAACAATACTTGTATTTACAAAATTCGAAATACAAGAAACAGTTGTACGTATTTTCATGAAAACTTAAATACAGTAAGTACAACACTCATTCGAAACATTAGTTGTGTGTATATAAGTGAAAACCTAAGTGCAGTTAACACAACAAATCACGAGAAACAACAGAGTTCAAACAAATGACAAGAACAAATCGGTTGCGATATGATATCCATAGTGTGAGGCCCCGAAACCGGGCACCTCGCAGAGGTTGGTTTCGTCATAACACATAGCTCTTAAACTAAAAAAATTCATAATCATGCAGCGGAAATGTAAACATAGTTGATAAACAGAATTTTATAAAGTATATGTATCTTAAATCATTTCGAATTGCCAAAACCGACGGATCGTCTGAGTTGATGCCCGAGCTCCCTGCCTTCTCTTATCATAGCTTTAACCTGACATACATGCTAAATCAAGTCAGCTTACGCTGGTGAGTTCTAGTTTTCGTAAAACAACATTAAACATACATATCATAAACATCATTTCATACACATAGTCCATAACCTTAGCACATATCATCATTTCCATCATCGTCATACGTTCCACTGTCACCATACGAACAGTGGGCTTATGCCGGCACAAGGCTCCATGTTTATAGTCCGATCGACTCTTACCATGTTTATAGTCCGATCGACTGTTACCATGTTTATAGCCCGATCGGCTCTTACCATGTTTATAGCCCGATCGGCTCCGTGTTTATAGGCCGGTCGGCTCCATGTTTATAGTCCGTCGACTCTCTTGTTTATAGTCCGTCGACTCTCTTGTTTATAGTCCGGTCGACTCCATGTTTATAGTCCGGTCGACTCTCATGTTTATAGCCCGGTCGGCTCCCTGTTTATAGTCCGGTTGACTCCATGTTTATAGCCCGATCGGCTGTTCACATCCTGATACGATCAGGTCATCATTCATATTCACCCAGTACAAGTACCGGAGCATCATCATTCTCACATATCCTATAGCACGTATAGGGACATCATTCATTCATCATACATGATACACTAGCATCATACCGTCATTCATCACAATCCTCATACATTTCATGCTAGCATTATAACATCATTCATCGGGTTAATCATGGCATCTTAGGCATGTCATACTAGCCTCATTTCATCATACCATCATAACATACTAACATCATTTCATCATACCATCATAACATACTAGCATCGTTATCATATCATAACATCATGGTATCATACTATCATCCTAGCCACCTAGGACCTTGCCATATCCCTATAACTATTCTCATAGTTATCGTCATGAAGCATGTGATCATAAAGTCATCATCATATCATATGCTAGCATCATTATCATGTCATGTTATTTATCATCATAACTCATTTATCATGCATTCATCATAATTAGCATACTTTCATGCATACACCATGCTAACACATAAACATGCATATATAGTTAGGGCATATCATCATTCATTCATCATCATCATAAGCACATAACATCATAGACATCACAATAAGCATGCATGTCAGCCCAAAACATCAAACATAAAAGAGGGCGTCTAGAACTCACCTGATAGTAGACTCATGTTTTCCTTAGCCGAACTCCTTAGCTAGGACTCAAGGAACCTACATCATTACATCATCCCATTACATCACATTCTTAGACTTAGAAATTATTCTAAGTCCTCATAACCAACTAGTCCCCATTATAAATTCAAGTTCCCGAATCTTAGCTAAGTATCCAAAACACTGGAGGTTCATTACATACCCCATACTCGAAACCCATGTACACGAAATTCCTAGAGTTCACGAAATGGATTGTACTCGAAATAACAATATATTCGAAATAACAATGTATGATTTCGAGTACCCTCTATACCTGATTTCGTGTACTCATCATTTCATCATTAAACGTCTCAGAAAATTCATCTAAGACTTTGGGAAGCTAGTTCTAGGTTCCTTAGGGTGTTATCTACACACTGGAACCTCAAAGTTCCGAACTTTATGTGTAAAGGTGTGAGCTTTATGCATAAGTTCCCTTTTTATATAACTATCCTAACTTTTGTATAAAAATATTGCTTTATATATATGAATCACTTACTTGAAGGTAGCTGATTCTCCTGGTAGAATCCCGTGCGTTTCTTCCTTTGTTTGGTCGAACAAAAGCTCGTTTCTTGGAGTTCTCGAAATCCCCTTCGTATACTCGAGAGACTGTGCTTCCAGACAAAGGTTAGCACGTTTCCCAAGGCACTACTATTTATAGGCAGTGTCTTGTACTCAAAATTGTGGATTTAGACTACTTGGTTGTCGAGAACTAGTGTATTCGAACTTAAATTCGAGTACCCGACTTTGAGACCTGAACTCAGTCATTTTTCGTCCCTTTTCTAGCAAGTTACTTACCCGTTACTCGTACGTAGAATTCAAATACTTGTATTAGAAAATTGGGGTGTTACAAGTCTCCCCTCCTTACAATAGGTTTCGTCCCGAAACCTGCCTCGTTACATATCGAACAATTGTGGATACAACTTCCTCATCTCGTTTTCCAATTCCCACGTCGTGTCTGAACCCTTCCGATGCTTCCACTGAACTCTTACTTGACAAACCGTTTTATTCCGTAGCTGCTTTTCCTTCGTATCCACAATGGCAACTGGTTCTTCAATATAGTTCAGTCGGTCATCTACCTCAATGTCATCCAAAGGAACATGCGCCTGCTCGTCTGCCAAGCACTTCCTAAGATGTGACACGTGGAAGGTAGGATGAATCCCGTTCAGCTCCTCTGGTAGATCCAATCGATACGCGACTTTCCCTACCCTTGCTTTTATCGGAAACGGTCCGATGTACCTCGGACTCAACTTCCCTCGCTTTCTGAATCGAATGATACCCTTCCATGGTGATACTTTCAGCAGCACTCGATCGCCAACATCAAACTCAATCGGTCTTCGACGCTTGTCCGCGTAAGACTTTTGGCGATCTTGCGCAGCTTTCATACGTGCTTTTATCACCCGTAGCTTTTCTGCCATATCAATCACGGCAGTCTTGTTTCCCATTTCTTTCTGCCCAACTTCACCCCAGCACACCGGGGTTCTACATCGTCTTCCGTACAACGCCTCGTATGGGGGCATTCCGATACTAGAGTGGTTGCTGTTGTTGTAAGAAAACTCCACCAATGGCAAGTGGTCATCCCAGCTCCCTCCAAAATCGATAATGCACGCCCTAAGCATATCCTCCAACGTTTGGATAGTCCTTTCCGACTGTCCATCCGTCTGAGGGTGATAGGCGGTACTGATATTTAACCTCGTTCCCATGGCATCATGAAACTGCTTCCAGAATCTGGAATTAAACCTCGTATCTCGATCTGACACAATGGAGACAGGAACTCCATGTCGAGTCACAATCTCCTTTACGAACAACTCAGACAACCTTTCGGACGTATACGTTTCCCTGATAGGAAGGAAGTGTGCACTCTTCGTCAGTCGGTCCACAATCACCCATATGGTATCATGCCGCTTAGCTGTCTTTGGTAGCTTGGTGATGAAATCCATGGTGATGTGTTCCCATTTCCATTCCGGTACCTCTAGAGGTTGCACATATCTGTAGGGCTTCTGATGTTCAGCCTTCACTTGCGCACAAGTAAGGCACCTGTTCACATACTGCATCACATTAAACTTCATGCCCGGCCACCAATAATCTTTCCGAAGATCTTGATACATCTTTGTCGCACCGGGATGCACAGAATAACGTGATTTGTGGGCTTCATCTAAAATCCTCGACCGAATGTCCCCATTTCTGGGTACCCACATACGACCGAATCGTACTTTCACACCGTGATCATTGTCTTCCAAGTTCTTGACTTGCCCGAAGACACGTTCAAAACCCACATGCTCTTCTTTCAATCCTTCCTGTTGCGCCTGCTTGAGCTCATTCAGAAAGTCTGGCGTTATCACCAAACTATACGATTTTACTTGTATGGCAGGATGATCAGTCTTGCGACTCAAGGCATCTGCCACGACATTGGCCTTTCCCGGGTGATATAGAATATCACAATCATAATCCTTTAGTAGCTCAAGCCATCGTCTCTGCCTCATGTTCAAATCCTTTTGCTCGAAGAAGTACTTCAAGCTCTTGTGGTCGGTATAGATGGTACTCCTTACTCCATACAAGTAGTGCCTCCATATTTTCAATGCAAACACCACTGCAGCGAGTTCAAGATCGTGGGTCGGGTAGTTAGCTTCATGAATCTTTAGCTGGCGCGAAGCATAAGCTTTTACCCTTCCCCTTTGCATGAGTACGCATCCCAACCCTTGTCGTGACGCGTCGGCATACACAACAAGATCATCATTTCCATCCGGCAGTGCTAGAACAGGAGCTTGGGTAAGTTTCTCCTTTAGCACTGAAAACGCTTGTTCTTGGTTTGGACCCCATTCGTACTTTACGTCTTTCTTCGTGAGCTTCGTCAGTGGCGTCGCTATCTTGGAGAAGTCCTGAATAAATCTCCGATAGTAACCGGCCAAACCAAGAAAACTGCGTACTTCCGTAGGTGACTTCGGATGGCTCCATTTCATAATCGTTTCAACTTTAGCTGGATCTACCATAATGCCTTCTGGGTTCACCATGTGACCCAGAAACTGTACCTCTCGTAACCAGAAAGCGCATTTGGAGAATTTAGCATAAAGTTTCTCTTTCCTCAGGATCTCCAATACCTCACGTATGTGGCAAGCATGGTCTCCCTCGTTCTTTGAATAAATCAATATATCATCAATAAACACTATCACCGATCGGTCCAGCATCGGTCGACATACTCTGTTCATCAAATCCATAAATGCTGCAGGAGCATTCGTCAATCCAAACGACATAACGAGAAACTCGTAATGTCCATAACGCGTACGGAAAGCAGTCTTTGGAATATCCTGCTCTCGAACTTTCAACTGATGGTAACCGGATCGGAGATCTATCTTTGAGAACCAGCTTGCACCTTGCAATTGATCGAACAAGTCATCAATTCTAGGTAGAGGATACCTGTTCTTTACGGTCAACTTATTCAGTTCCCTGTAATCGATACACATACGCATGCTTCCATCTTTCTTCTTGACGAACAGCACCGGTGCTCCCATGGAGAGACACTCGGTCGTATAAAACCTTTATCAAGGAGTTCTTGTAGTTGGGTCATCATTTCCTTCATCTCAGTTGGAGCTAAACGGTAAGGTGCCTTGGCAACGGGTTGTGCCCCTGGCACTAAGTCGATCTGGAACTCAATTTCCCGTTCAGGTGGTAATCCAGGCAATTCCTCAGGGAATACATCGGGGAAGTTACACACCACGGGAACATCATCAATCGTCCTCATATCCATACATTCCTCAATCACGTAGGCCAGGTAGTGTAGAGCCCGCCAAACGATGAAGACTGACAAAGTTAATCGGGAAGAGTCAAAGTTTTTTGGATAATTTCGTGTACAGCTTTTCGAGTACACGAAGTTATCGTGTACTCGAACCTTTGTATCTAGATTTCGTGTACACCTAGGCCTAGTATAAATAGACGTATTTTGTACAGGTTTAGGTTGGAATCCCGAGGCATACGCTCTCTAGACGTATTGAGGCGCTTGTACTCGAAGTTTTGCAATATTTATAAAGTTTGCATTTTTCTACTTGCTTTCGTGTTTCTAACTTGGATTCCGCACTTGTTAGAGATCATTGATGATGTTTACAGAGATAAAGTTTGGATCTTGATCAGTTTGAGGACCTACAAGTGGTATCAGAGCTTGAGTGCTCTTTTCATCATCAAGGTAACAACTTTCTGAAGCAAGTTTTATACTTTATCATTCTTCTCTACTTCATCTAGCTACTATGTAAATTTGGGACTCCAAATCTTAAGAAATATTTTTATAAAATTTTTCTTAAGTATTTTCGAGTTCAGAATTTTCGAGTTCAGCTATTTCGAGTACAGCTAGAGTGTTCGAAGTATAAATACTTTTCGAGTACAAGAGGAGTTCGTGTACATACTTTTCGAGTACAGATTCGAATACAGTGTCAGATTCGAATACACACAGGATTTCGAGTACAAGAATATTTTCGAGTACAGGGATATTTTCGATTACAAGGATTTTCGAGTACAGATTTGTCTGTTTAACTTTGAGCAGTATCTACAGGGAGCTACAGGGAATTCGTGTACTGGACTTAGAAAATTTTCTGATTCATCATGACTTCAAAGAATCTGACAAATTTGTCCAACTTACTCAATCTGGACAATGAGATCGGCACCGGAACAAAGCCACCAAGGCTCGTGTCAGGAGATAACTTCCAAGATTGGAAGTTCAGATTTCAGTCATTCATCAAGTATACCGATCCAAAGCTTTGGAGATCGATTGAGGAGGGTCCCTATGTACCCTCATACCAGAGTGAGATCAATGGTCCTCTTGTTCCCAAGGATCCGGAATTGTACACCGACAATGACATACTCATGATGGAAAAGGATGAAAAGGCATATGCTTCGATTACAATGGCCTTATCGACTGATGTTGCTCATGGATTTAAGGAGCACAAGACTGCTAAGGAACTCTGGAATGCCTTGGTTGAAAGATTTGAAGGAAATGAGGACATGCGAGAAAGTCGGAAGGATATGCTCAGGCAGAGATTTAACATGTTTAATCACATCAAGGGAGAGTCTCTTGAAGCACAACTTAACAGATTTACACATCTGATGACTGAGATGACTAGTTCTGGAATTGAGATGACAAAGGGAGAAGTAAACAAGAAGCTGCTAAACTCATTACCTTATACTTGGAATTCAAATTGTACAACAATCAAAAGGACCAAAGATATGTACAAGACTTCCTTGAGTGAGCTGATCTCAATCATCAACTCCTATGATATGGATGATAAGCAGAGAGCACTGAATCATGCCAGCTCAATGGGCATTGCTCCTGTCTCTGAAAACTCTGCCCTTCTGTCAGCAATCAATCATCAATCATCAGGAATGCAGCACTATCAGCCCTCTTCATCACATGTAATTCCTTTTGAGACAGCATTCTTATCATCTGGACAAACCGGATCAGTACCTAAAGTCAATCTAGAAAGTGAAGAGAATCTGCTGTTGTTTAAAGGATTCATGAACAGCTACAATGCTTTCATAGCAGGAGAATTGGCACCATCCAATCTCACTCAAGACAACCTAGAGCAAATCAATCCAGCCGATGTTGAAGAAATGGATATCTCGTGGCAGATGGCAATGGCAGTTTTCAGAGCTAAGAAGTTCATCAAGCGTTATGGAAGAAACAGCTTTGGAAACAATCCAGGAAAGAAGCTCGGTTTTGATAAGTCAAAGCTGCGATGTTACAATTGTGACCAACTGGGTCACTTTGCCAGAGAATGTAAGCAGCCAAAGGTGGATAAAGAAGGAGAGAAGAAACCTGAAGAGAAATCCGGGACGGCAGCTGCAGGAGGAAGCTCTAGCACATCTAAAGCGTTGGTGACTCAGGAGACTGACTCCTATGACTGGAGTGATCAGGTGCAGGAATTAAAGCTGACTTTAAGTCATGCATTCATGGCCGAGGTGGACGACAAACAAAAGGAGGTAACTGAAAATCTTTGCTCTACCTCATGCATTGATAAAGTATTTAAATACAGATCACATAATGAATCATTAATCAAAGAAGTAACTAAACTTAAATACTTTAACTCAGAATTTCTTAAAAATGAGGGTATTTTCAAAAGAAAACTTGAGGCCGAGGGTCGGGATGTGGCAAGGCTAAAGGAACTTTTAAGTGACAAAGAGTCCAACTATCGAGATGCTCGACGCAAAATCGATGAACTCACTTTAGAGTTGGACCAAGTTAAAACTCAGCTTTCTAAAACTTCAGTAAAATGCGAAAAGTTTGATTACTCAAGCAAAGTTTTAGAAAACATGGTAAACATACAATACCGAGTAAAGAAGGGTAAGGGTGTTGGTTATACTGAGTGTGAACCACCTTTTAATCATAACTACTCAAGCATGCCAAGGATCAACACATTTGTTGATGACTTGCAATCAGACTCTGATTGTACTTATGATTTTCCCACAAATCCTGTTGTTCTTGCAGTTGACCCTATTATGACTAATGATTCTGAGGTTTGTGCAGAAAAACTAAGTGTTTCAGGTTCAGAGGAGAAGGAGGTAGAAAAAAGTGCTAGGAGGAGCACAGATTGTTCAACATCTACAAGACAATCATCTTTTGTTCCAAAAACTGATTTTGTTGGAAAATTTGATGAAATTAATATTAAGCCTAATGATATGTTAAAAAGTTTTCCGAAAACATTTGCTATAAATCTTGTCTCACAATCAACTTCCTCTCCTTTGACCAAGCAGGCAGTCAAGGCTCATTCCACAGTTACTAAAGAGAGGGTTCCACAGTTGAATCCCAACTGTGAACCTTATGTTCCAACTGGGTCCTTGGAACAAATCTTCTCAAACTTATCCTCTGGTCAGAGTAAATGTGATGTTAAGCCTTTTGATCCAATTGAATTTCACCAAAAGGTCTACTGCTATGCATGTGGGAAACCAGGCCACATTGCTAGACACTGTCTGCACCGACCTACTGAATTCTTCTATGGGAAGAATCAGAAGGTCATACCTAAGGCTAAACTAGTTAACAAACATGTGAGGACTGTACCATCCTCCAAGCCTAAGGCAACCTCTCAAAAGGGGACTCAGACTCAGACTCCTTCCACTGCAAAAAGACATAAGAAATCAAACAAAACACAATATGGTTTTCGTAAGCAAAATCAAAGAATTTTCAAAACTAAGACAAAACCAGTTGACCAGGGCAGTGGAAGCATGACAAAACATATTAAGCTCAATTCAGAAAGACCCAAACCCAAACCCAAGGATAGAGTTTCTTCTATTACCAAAACACCTAAATCTGTTATGATTTGGGTACCTGTTTCTCATTAATTGAATGTATACTATGCAGGGAAAGCCAAGCAAGCTTAAACATGTTTGGTATGTAGATAGTGGCTGTTCCCGGCATATGACTGGGGATTTCTCTCAGTTGCATGAAGTTACACCATTCAATGGAGGTTATGTATCATTTGCTGGAGACAAGGGAGGAAGGATAAGCATGAAGGGCACGGTCACTAATGGAACTCTTAGTTTTGAAGATGTGTACTATGTTGAAGAGCTCAATCACAGTCTTCTGAGTGTTTCTCAAATCTGTGATAAGAGTTTTTCCACACACTTCACAAACAAAGAATGTCTTATTCTGAAGCCTGGATTTGTAGTGCCTGAGAAGTGGATTCTGATGAGAACTCCAAGGATAAACAATGCATATATTATTAATATGAACTCAGATTCATTTACAGAGAACACGTGTTTGTTCTCAAAGGCATCAGAGCATGATTGTCTGTTATGGCATCGGCGACTGGGTCATGTAAACCTAAAGAATCTGAACAGACTCGCCAAGGGAGATCACGTCATTGGTCTACCTTCTAAAGATTTCTCCACTATTGAGAAATGTATCGCTTGTGCTAAAGGGAAACAACACAAGAGACCTCACAAGCCAAAATTGTTCAATTCCATCTCTTCAGTTCTTCAACTTCTTCATATGGATCTTTTCGGACCGATTAACGTAATGAGTATCGGGAAAAAGTCATATTGTCTCGTTGTGACAGATGATTATTCTAGATTCACTTGGGTGTTCTTTCTAGCCAAGAAAGATGAAGCTCCAGAGATTTTGAAGAAGTTCATTACCTTGATTGAAAATCAGAAGAATCTAAAGGTCAAGGTGATTAGAACTGATAATGGAACTGAATTTAGAAATCAGACTCTTATAGATTTCTGTGATGAAAAAGGGATAGCTAGGCAATACAGTGCAGCTAGAACGCCTCAGCAAAATGGAGTTGCTGAAAGGAGAAACAGAACGCTTATAGAAGCTGCACGAACGATGTTGTCAGAATCAAAGCTACCAATCTTTTTCTGGGCTGAAGCAGTTAACACTGCGTGCTATGTTCAAAATAGAGCACTTCTGAACAAGCGTCATCAAAAGACTCCCTACGAGATTCTATTCAATCAGAAGCCCAAAGTTGGACACTTCAAGTCATTGGATGTCCTTGCACTCTTCTTCATACAGAGCCTAATCATAAGTTTGATGATAAGGCAGATGAGTGTTACTTCGTGGGTTACTCGTCTGAAAGGGCAGCATACAGAGTTTATAACAAAAAACTCGGATGATTGTGGAATCATACTACATAGATTGGCAAGAAATGAACTCTACTGATGCTGGTTCTGGTCCAAACTGGCTGTTTGAGTATGACTCCACTTTTAAGCCCTTCAGCACTCCATCTGAGAATGCAGGAGCATCTGAGCAAGCGGATGATTTCTACAAAGGTGATGATGTGGACTATAGAGTTGACTATGTTCCATATGATCCTAATCATTTGACAGTTGATCCTCCTGGCATGTACAATCGTGACCCTCCAGCTCAGCCGACCCCTGTACAAGAAGTTCTCCCATCAGAACCTGACACTTCTCAATCTGTTCAACCACTTCCAGAAGCGGATCAAGTCTCATCTTCCTCTCACCAGACCTTTGATAATCCATTGTTCTCAGATAACATTCCTGAGGAACATTGTGTGGATCAAGTAACTGCGTCAAGTGAAAATGCTCATACCGACAACATTTCTTCCTCAAATATAGATCAAGTGAATAATCTCAGCAACTTGCTAGACAATCTAGCTGTGGAAGAAGTGCCAACACTCAGTATAAACAAGAATCATCCAGTTGAAAATATTATTGGACCTCTCTCGGAAGGTGTTCTCACTCGAAGCAGAACCCTTACAGCTCAGAACCTCTTGCCTGAAGAGACGACTACCAGAAGTCAATCAGGTCCAATTAATTCATGTTTATACTCTTGTTTTATCTCGCAGGTTGAGCCCAAGAATGTTAAAATGGCTCTCAAAGAGTCCAGCTGGGTTGAAGCAATGCAGGAAGAACTGATGCAGTTTCAGAAACTTAAAGTATGGAATCTGGTTCCCCTGCCCAAAGGAAAACTGCCTATAGGAACCAGATGGGTTTTCAGAAACAAAAGAGATGACTCTGGAGTCATTATCCGAAACAAAGCAAGGTTGGTGGTTCAAGGCTTTTATCAACAAGAAGGGATAGATTATGAGGAAGTCTTTGCGCCAGTAGCACGACTTGAAGCTATTCGAATCTTCTTGGCTTACGCCTCCTATATGAACTTTACGGTATATCAGATGGATGTGAAAACAACTTTCTTATACGGAAAGGTAAAGGAGGAAATATATGTGTGCCAACCCCCTGGTTTTGAAGATTCTCAGTATCCAGAGCATGTCTACAAGTTAGACAAAGCTCTTTACGGCCTTCATCAAGCACCGCGAGCATGGTATGCTACGCTTACTGATCACCTACTCGCAAATGGATATACTCGTGGAGCTATTGATCAGACCTTGTTCGTCCGCAAAGATAAGAATGATTTAATTCTCGTTCAAATCTATGTGGATGACATCATATTTGGCTCCACCAGCTCAGCGTTGTGCAAGGAATTTGAAGGGATAATGAAGAAGAAATTTGAGATGAGCGCGATGGGAGAAATGACCTTCTTTCTGGGTCTGCAGGTAAAGCAAGATTGTAAGGGTGTGCTGATTCACCAAGGAAAATACGTCACAGACATTTTGAACAAGTTCAAAATGATGGAGTCAAAGCCGGCAACCACTCCCATGGCTGCACGTCCTATCCTGACTTCGGATTTGGAAGGTGAAGATGTTGATCAGCATCTCTATCGCTCGATGATTGGTTCTCTGATGTATCTGACTGCTAGTCGTCCAGACATTATGTTTTCAGTATGTCAGTGTGCCAGATATCAGGCAAATCCAAAGGCATCTCACCTCATAGCTGTCAAGAGAATCTTTCGGTACCTAGTCGGGAAACCTAAGCTCGGACTTTGGTATCCAAAGAACTCTGAGTTTCAATTATTTGCATACTCAGACAGTGACTTTGGTGGATGTAACCTGGATAGGAAGTCAACCACGGGTGGGTGTCAGTACCTGGGAGATCGTCTTGTTTCATGGCAATGCAAGAAGCAGACCACCGTATCCACATCCACCGCAGAAGCTGAATATGTTGCTGCTTCCAGTTGCTGCTCTCAGGTTATCTGGATGCAACAACAACTCCTCGATTACGGTTTGAACTTTCTTGACTCTCCTATTTATTGTGACAATGAAGCAGCCCTACAGATCGTCAAGAATCCGGTACAACATTCCAAAACTAAACATATTGACATCCGGATTCACTTCATCCGTGACTGTTTCGAACGAAAGCTGATTCATCTTGAAAAGGTCCCCACTGATGACAATCTAGCGGACCTTTTCACAAAACCGTTCGATACAGCACGATTCCATCACCTGCTTGCCTCTCTCAAATTAATAAGCTTTAATTAAAAGCATTTTTGTAAATACATTAAAATTTGTGTCCTCCCATAGTCACAAATTTAGGGGGAGAAAATTTACAAAAAACAACAAAAAGATTTTTCATTCTTTGAGTCAAAAAATTTACAAAAACAACAAAAAGATTTTCGGTCTTTGAGTCAGTCTAAGATAATCTATAAGTTTAGGGGGAGTTAAGTTTTGAAATCTTAAGAAAAGGAGATGTTGTCTCTAACTATTCATAGAAAATTACAAAAACATTTTTTTTAATTTTTTTTTAATTTTAACTTTACAAAAACTTAAGAAAATACAAAAAGATTTTATTTGGACAAGCAAAGTGAATCGATCAATTTGGGAAGTGAAATAATCTCTAAGGATCAGAATTTCACTATCTTATTATGATCTCAAAAGAAATCACAACCTTGAATATCTATTCTATGCTAAGAAGTTGAAATGAGTTTTTCAAAACTTAAATAATCAGACTTGATCAAACTTAAAATACATATAAATAGATAAATAAGTGTGAAATTGTGATCATTAGATAACTAGAAACGTGTGACAACTATTTGACTTCTTGTTTAAATCCTTGAATCAAAACAAGATTGTGTTTCCATAAACTTGAAATTGTGTTTGAAAAACTCGGGTATTTTCCATGTTTTGTGCAAACAAAGAGCGGGAAATACCTACTGAAGCATTCTATGTTTTGCGTAAGCAAAGAACTGGATGTGTGACGTTAAGGCCAATGTGTCTGCAGATCAGAAAATAAAAGATGCCAATGAGCACAAGATGATAGAACCCCTTCTTGTTCTTGATTCTAAACCTACTAGATCTGTTCTTTTCTTTTCTCATCTTAAAACTCTGTCAAAATAATTTGAAGTTCGTTGAAACACAATCAAAGTTTGAAACAAAGGATTTAACAAGACTGATAGGTTGCATATTAATCTAGTCTTACAATCTAATTGATCACAAAATTCCCAAAAAGATATTTTCAGAAAAACTTGATCATATAACTGACCTTTAAGAGATGGAATAACGAGTGGAAATAATTGGTAGGGAATAGCTATTTAAAGGTTGTGCTTCTTTAAGAAATTATCTAATATAGTTAAAATTTTGATAACAGATTTGATCCCACAAATTTGAACCGATTAAACTTTAAAACTTGTTCAAAGTTTATTTTATTTTATTTTATTTTATTTTATTTTATTTTACTTTATTTTATAAAAGTTAGAATTTTAAAATCGAAATAAAATAAAATAAGTGTGTACTCGAAAATTATGTACACGAAATCGCGTATTCGAAATGACCCTATAAATAGTCCAACCATATTAAATTTCGAGTACCATATTTTCGTGTACACATTTTCTTCATTTCGAGTACAGAGTTGGTGCTCTGAGGCGATCTCGATTTCTAGACCCGATCTCAAAATTCTACTCCGGCTATCCTATAGACCATCATTAGGCGACCTTAGGTATAGAGTTTTATCAAATTTTGACCGTGGATTCGAAAGTTATGGTCAAAAATGATTTTCGAATACGCAAATTTCGTGTACAGGAGGTTTTTGGTCAAATTGACCAAGAAATACTTAAAATTGAAAGGCAATTTGTAAATATGTTGGTCGCCTTTCAATTCCGAGTATATTGAATCGATTTAGAAGTTCTAAGGAGCCAAAATGATAAACTTCTCTAAGGATTTTTGAGTACACGAAATTTCTCAACTTCGTGTACACGAATATTTCGTGTACAACAAATATTTCGTGTACAGATCACATTTCGTGTACAAGTTCCATTTCGTGTACATAATGAACTTCGTGTACAGAATGAACTTCGTGTACTCAACTCAGTTCGTGTACACAACTTACTTCGTGTACTAGATCTGTTTCGTGTACACCTGTTGTTCCGAGGAGAAGTGATCAACACTTAGAAAATTTTTTCAATTTTTCGTGTATGGCTTCTATTTCGTATACTTGACTTGTTGAACTAACTTGATCATTTTCTATTTCAGATGGCTGACTTAAGGTTTGTGCATGATCACAACATGACAGCATTTCTTGGGGAACCTCCAACCAAACACTCAGAGTTCAAGAGCATGATTGAAGGCCTGATACTGTCTCCCGTCAACTACGCTATCATGGAGTACCCTCAAATCGTTACCTCATTTATTCGAGACTTCTGGAGCTCAGTAGAGGAGAGTATTGATGCGGATGGAAACATCAGTATAGTCGGAAAGATCCAGGGTCACCCCATCACTATTTCAGAGCAAATTATTAGAGATTGCCTGCAGTTCGGAGACAAAGAATCTGATCCTGTTGAGCTAGATCAAGAGCTGGTAAACAAAACTGTTTATCAGATGGGACATGAAGGCGCTTACCCACCCACCGAGAAGAAACTACTGCATCCGTATTGGAGATATCTAGCACACGTGGTGACACAGTGTCTTTCTGGACGAAAAGGGGGATATGATGTACTCAACCAGACACTTAGCTCTTGTATGGTGGCCCTAGCACTTGGAGAAGATTTCAACTTCTCAAGGATGATTTTTCAGGATATGCACGCGAACATCAAAGGCAAGAGGAAAGAGAGATTCCTGGCCTTTCCAAGATTCATTCAGATTATTCTGGATAAAAGATATCCGAACCTGCAACGCACATTTGGTTCACTGGAAGTTAAGAGGATGCGAGACGATATCTTCGGCTACATGAAGATGAACAAACGCGGAAAGAAACAGTACATTGGTCAAAGGCCCCTAATCAAGTTTGGAAGATTCGTGGGAGAAGGCGTAGATGAAGACATGCCTGGAACCCCAGTGGCAATAGTTGCCGAGGAGCATGATACTCATGCTACAGGCTCAAGTGTTAAAGCTAGTAAAGCTGCTGCTGCTAATGATTCTTCATCTTCTTCAAGCGAAGATTTTGTTCCTGAAAAGCCACCAACCAGACAGGAACGAGAAGAAGCTCAAGATACGGATTACACTCCAACTCCTGAGTCTTCGCCAAAGAAGAAGAGGCAAAAGACAATGGCTAAGAGAACCAGAGATCCTCGACTTCAAAAGATGTTCTCAAGTTTATCTTTCTCTTCTGCTGCTGCTGTCATGACACAGGCACCCGTTAAACCCACTCCCGTCACCAAACCACCATCACCACCTCATGTCACATTACCACCATCACCACCTCACGTCACCAAACCACCATCACCACCTCATGTCACATTACCACCATCACCACCTCACGTCACTAAACCACCATCACCACCTCATGTCACATTACCACCATCACCACCTCACGTCACTAAACCACCATCACCACCTCATGTCACATTACCACCATCACCACCTCATGTCACAAAACCACCTTCACCACCGCTTGTCACTCAACCACCTCCACCGCCTAAACCTTCTCAACAACCTAAACCTGCATCCAAACCTTCGAAAACCAAACTCATCATCCGAGTTCCCTCCACACGTCCATCAGTCACCATTCCGCCTAAAGCCAAAACCAATACCAAATCACCTTCACCCCATTCCGGAAGCAGCAAAGGAAAATCTCCTTTGCGTTCCGATTCACCCTACGAGCCTGTGCAGGTGCCTGTGGATCTCATTGGACTTCAGGAGCGAGTCTATCAGTTAGAGAAAGATGCGGAGATAAAAGACAAAATGATCATGAACCTGCGTGAAGGGAAGATCAAAATATGTTCTCATCTGAACAAGTGCAGAGGAAAGGTCAAGGTGCATGAAAAATTCATCAGAATTCTTTTATTAGAGAACCACAAGATGCAGAGGGATATCAAACGACTCAAAGGAGAAGAAGTCTCCGAGTCTGAAGATGAAGTCATGGATGTCAGTGATGACAGTGGCGACAGTGATGATGATGATAATGATGGAAATGATGAACAAGATCAAAAGAAAGATAAAGATGAAAAGAAGGACAAGGATGATAAAGATGACCAAGGCGACAAAGATGATAAAGATGGAGATGACAAAGATAAAGACCAAGGTCCTCCTGATGACAAAGATCAAGGTGGAGACTCTGGGAATCCATCATCTTCCGAAAAGCCTTCTGGTCTGTATGATGATCTATTTGGAGACATTCCAGATGACATCCTTTTCGGTGATTGTGTACAGCCAGACGAGACTACTGGAGCCGGACTTGACAGTATATTTGATGATCTTCCGGATGATTTTGATTTTGGGTCACCAAGCCATCTGAAGAATGATCAAGCCAAGTCTTCTGCAGGGGCATCTGTAGAAGAAGAACCAGAAAATATAATTCTTGGCAATGTGTCATCAGATCCTTATATCGATTATCTGTATGCCCACAAATACATTGATGCATTGGGAAATGAGATCACTTCTCTGAATGAAGTGATAGATAGCTGGTTTGATCGAAAGAAGGACTGGACGCCTGCTCCTCCAGTAGATAAAGCAGCTTGGTTCAAAGAGATGGGCGACCAGCATCCAGAGCATACCTTCATTTCCGATGACAGAAACCTAGTTGCAGTTCGCAATGATAGATCAAATGTATGCTGCTGGATGTACGACAAGCAAAGAGATATCTACTTGGTGAAACGAATGAGTGGAAAGGTCGAGTTCTACAAAAAGCCAAGAGATTTTTGTTCGTTGCCCAAAGTAGACATCAGAAGCATTGACAAGGCTATGTTCTTCAACCCGTCTAAGGACTCACAGGCTGATTTGTTCGCAAAGTTTATCAAAGATCAGTGTGAGAAGAATTTCCCTGTGATGCGCACGGCAAAGGGACGACGTTTTGTCTCTTCGTGCATCATAGATCCAAAGACAAAGAAGCCTTGGGTGTACTATAAGTACCCTCCTCCTCATGTAGAGCAAGCAGTCCCCGTCTCGCCAAGAGTTCCTGATAACTCTTTGGCTAAATTTCTATCTTGGTATTTTGATGATCTGAACCTTGCTGCAGTCATTCTTAGGAATATGGACGATATTGATGACATCGACATGATTCTTGACCCTATGGATCTTCTGAAGTATGGTAAGGATGACATGATGAAGCTGCACAACTCTCCTATACGAGTATATTCAGGAAAAGATGAGCTGGCTAAGCCATTTACACGAGTTGTTGCTTATGCCATGAAGCTGAAGCTGTATGCTGGAGCAGGGCCACACAGTGTTACTCTTCCTATCGGATGACTTCGCCAGTCTAGGGGGAGTTTGTAGAGCCCGCCAAACGATGAAGACTGACAAAGTCAATCCGGAAGAGTCAAAGTTTTTTGGATAATTTCGTGTACAGCTTTTCGAGTACACGAAGTTATCGTGTACTCGAACCTTTGTATCTAGATTTCGTGTACACCTAGGCCTAGTATAAATAGACGTATTTTGTACAGGTTTAGGTTGGAATCCCGAGGCATACGCTCTCTAGACGTATTGAGGCGCTTGTACTCGAAGTTTTGCAATATTTATAAAGTTTGCAATTTTCTACTTGCTTTCGTGTTTCTAACTTGGATTCCGCACTTGTTAGAGATCATTGATGATGTTTACAGAGATAAAGTTTGGATCTTGATCAGTTTGAGGACCTACAGGTAGGCTACACACCCTCGCCTCATCATAACATCAGCCTTGATCATTGAAATGATCTTAGGCGCATACATCGCTCTATCACCATAAACCGTCACGGAGATCCCATCCATCGCACGTAGGCATATCATCTTTCGTGGACATACAATGTTAGCCTCATATTTGGCTAACCAGTCCATACCCAAAACCACATCGAATCCTCCTAAGGTAATAAGAAACAATCGTACTGGGAACCTATGACCTCCTATCTCAACATAGCAATCATCAATAGCCTCAGTCACCCTGGTCATCTTACCATTAGCCGTCTCTACATCAAATACCCGATCTATCTTCTTAACCTTCCCAGATAACCCATCACAGAAAGTAGAAGATACAAAACTCATACTGGCACCAGAATCAAACAATACAGAAGCAGGAATATTGTTGATAGAAAAGGTACCTGTGACCACATCAAGGTCCTCAATCGCATCATCCTTCGTCATCGTAAAGGCTCGTGCTTTAGCCTTCTGCTTCTCCTTTCTTTCTCTTCTTTCTTACCCGAGCCTGAAGCATCGGCCCGTGGTTGTCTACAATCTTTGGACAGATGTCCCATCCCGTTGCAGTTGTAGCATCTCATAGCACCGGGGCAATTGGCTGAAAAATGCCCCACCTTTCCACATCGAAAGCATAAGTTTGTGCCCACACGGCACAGCCCAGAGTGGCTTTTGCCACACTTACGGCATAGACCTGTTTCCTCTCGCTTGATCTTCTTGCCAGAAGAATTTCGTTGGTCTGTTCGACCCCTCTTAGTCCCGGAAGACTCCTTCACCCTGGTTTCCTCTTTCACTGGCTCATCGGCCATCACATCATCCCATACAATACCACTGAGTTCAACAGTGGAGTCAAAGGTCTTAGGAGCATTGGCCTTGACATGAATTCTTACTTTTGGAGGCAAGCCCTCCATGTACAACTTCACCCTGCGTTCCTCGGTAGAAACCAGATGAGGAACGAGTCTTGCCATCTCATTGAACCGTGAAGTGTACTGCCTGTGATTCAGACTTCCCCGCTTTCAGCACCAGAAACTCCCTTTCAACCCTATCCAGCTCATTCTTGGGACAAAACTGCTTAGTGACCAGTTCCTTTAGATCATCCCAAGTCATCTTATCCATATCGGCTGCAGCCTTGGACTGCTTAATGGTGTTCCACCAGTGAAGCGCCTCCTCGACAAAGGAGTGAGCTGCAAACTTGACAGCTGATCAATTCGGCACTCACTGATGGAAATAACAGCCTCCATAGCAGATATCCAGTGGCAGGTGGCCACAACATCTTTCTTACCATCGAAGGTCGGTGGGTTGCATCCTTTGAAGGACTTGTAGTCACAGCCCTTCAGTTTCCCAGTCATAGAGTCGCCGCTTTTAGTCTCGATGATCACCACCTCATCTTCTTTAGTACTCTCCTTAGTTCCTTCAGACTTGTCTTTTAGAGCATCCTTCAGTGCCTTAGCAATCAAGGCTGGTAGTTTTTCATCCATGATTTTGCAGACCTCATCAGAAATAGCCTTCACCACAATAGGCTCTAGAGTAAACTCATCTTCATTCTCAGGTTGCTCGTTGTGCTCGTGGTCGTCTTCATTGATGGGTTCTTCACTCTTGACACGTGGTTCTTCAGGTTTCTGTGGTTGCTTACGTGGTCTACCCTTTTGTCCAGCCATCTAACTATCTACAGGATGCAACAATTGATGAGTTAGTATAGGAATCGGTTTAGCACGGAATAAGCTTTGTAAATCGTTAATGACGTTGATCAGGTGTTATTAACCATTTACCCAACTTATAGGCTCTAAACATTTCCCATCCCATCTTTTCAATGTGCATGACACTTACTACATACATAACCTTACATCTAACCCTTAACTCATACATAAACATTCAGCTCGTGGCATCCGTTCATCCGTGGTTGGCAATACGCGTCACTTAATCCCATTCTCAGTTTAAGTCTTAGCATTTGGGATGCTAAGATCTCTCAAACTATGGCTCTGATAACAACTTGTGAGGCCCCGAAACCGGGCATCTCGCAGAGGTTGGTTTCGTCATAACACATAGCTCTTAAACTAAAAAAATTCATAATCATGCAGCGGAAATGTAAACATAGTTGATAAACAGAATTTAATAAAGTATCTGTATCAAAATCATTTTGAATTGCCAAAACCGACGGATCGTCTGAGTTGATGCCCGAGCTCCCTGCCTTCTCTTATCATAGCTTTAACCTGACATACATGCTAAATCAAGTCAGCTTACGCTGGTGAGTTCTAGTTTTCGTAAAACAACATTAAACATACATATCATAAACATCATTTCATACACATAGTCCATAACCTTAGCACATATCATCATTTCCATCATCGTCATACGTTCCACTGTCACCATACGAACAGTGGGCTTATGCCAGCACAAGGCTCCATGTTTATAGTCGGATCGACTCTTACCATGTTTATAGCCCGATCGGCTCTTACCATGTTTATAGCCCGATCGGCTCCGTGTTTATAGCCCGGTCGGCTCCATGTTTATAGTCCGTCGACTCTCTTGTTTATAGTCCGGTCGACTCAATGTTTATAGTCCGGTCGACTCTCATGTTTATAGCCCGGTCGGCTCCCTGTTTATAGTCCGGTTGACTCCATGTTTATAGCCCGATCGGCTGTTCACATCCTGATACGATCAGGTCATCATTCATATTCACCCAGTACAAGTACCGGAGCATCATCATTCTCACATATCCTATAGCACGTATAGGGACATCATTCATTCATCATACATGATACACTAGCATCATACCGTCATTCATCACAATCCTCATACATTTCATGCTAGCATTATAACATCATTCATCGGGTTAATCATGGCATCTTAGGCATGTCATACTAGCCTCATTTCATCATACCATCATAACATACTAACATCATTTCATCATACCATCATAACATACTAGCATCGTTATCATATCATAACATCATGGTATCATACTATCATCCTAGCCACCTAGGACCTTGCCATATCCCTATAACTATTCTCATAGTTATCGTCATGAAGCATGTGATCATAAAGTCATCATCATATCATATGCTAGCATCATTATCATGTCATGTTATTTATCATCATAACTCATTTATCATGCATTCATCATAATTAGCATACTTTCATGCATACACCATGCTAACACATAAACATGCATATATAGTCAGGGCATATCATCATTCATTCATCATCATCATAAGCACATAACATCATAGACATCACAATAAGCATGCATGTCAGCCCAAAACATCAAACATAAAAGAGGGCGTCTAGAACTCACCTGATAGTAGACTCATGTTTTCCTTAGCCGAACTCCTTAGCTAGGACTCAAGGAACCTACATCATTACATCATCCCATTACATCACATTCTTAGACTTAGAAATTATTCTAAGTCCTCATAACCAACTAGTCCCCATTATAAATTCAAGTTCCCGAATCTTAGCTAAGTATCCGAAACACTGGAGGTTCATTACATACCCCATACTCGAAACCCATGTACACGAAATTCCTGGAGTTCACGAAATGGATTGTACTCGAAATAACAATATAATTCGAAATAACAATGTATGATTTCGAGTACCCTCTATACCTGATTTCGTGTACTCATCATTTCATCATTAAACGTCTCAAAAATTCATCTTAGACTTTGGGAAGCTAGTTCTAGGTTCCTTAGGGTGTTATCTACACACTGGAACCTCAAAGTTCCGAACTTTATTTGTAAAGGTGTGAGCTTTATGCATAAGTTCCCTTTTTATATAACTATCCTAACTTTTGTATAAAAATCTAGCTTTATATATATGAATCACTTACTTGAAGGTAGCTGATTCTCCTGGTAGAATCCCGTGCGTTTCTTCCTTTGTTTGGTCGAACAAAAGCTCGTTTCTTGGAGTTCTCGAAATCCCCTTCGTATACTCGATAGACTGTGCTTCCAGACAAAGGTTAGCACGTTTCCCAAGGCACTACTATTTATAGGCAGTGTCTTGTACTCGAAATTGTGGATTTCGAATACTTGGTTTTCGAGAACTAGTGTATTCGAACTTAAATTCGAGTACCGGACTTTGAGACCTGAACGCAGTCATTTTTCGTCCCTTTTCTAGCAAGTTACTTACCCGTTACTCGTACGTAGAATTCAAATACTTGTATTAGAAAATTGGGGTGTTACACATAGATGACAGGAATCAGATGGCCGATAAATCAGTGTGAAAACAATGTGATAACATGATGTTTAGATGAGTCCGACAGTGAGGAAACACAATTCAAACAATATTACAGTGTCATTTAAGAATAACGAACTGACAGTGTGTTTGCGTGGGTGACGATTTACACAAACGTATATGTGAATTTAACGTTCTGAAATGATGACTGGGAAGTAGAAAACAAAATTCAGAAAGGCAAACCATCGACGTGTTTGTTCGAATGACGATTTGAACGAATACGCGCGATGGTGACTCGATCTCACGAAACGAAAACGAAACACGACACGAACGTCCATAAATTAATAAAAATAAAATAAATGATATTTTACAATTTTGAAACTCATCAAAATAATTAAATTAACTTCTTTTTATTTAAAACATATAAATCACGCGTTAAATTCCGGAAACGCAACGAAAACGCAAACCGACCAACCGAAACAAACCCGAACACCCCGGAGTATTTAAACACCTAATGAGGGTGTTTTTCTCATTTTTGGCTGCCATTCCTCTCTCTAAAACTCCAATCCCGAACCCTCTCTCCCTAAAAAGTTCAAGCTTCCAACTCACGTATCTTGCTCGTTTCTTGACGGATTTGGGCGTTCTTGGTGTCCACGTGTAGTCTCGACATCCTCTACCCTAAAGTACAAGAGATCTGAAGTTTTACCCACTGGAAATCGAGGTATGAAGCCACGAAAATTCTGAAAAAGTAGGGTTTTTGGTGTATTGTTCGATCCACTCATCTAAGCTACTACACCCTTGTTGTTCGAATTATAAACCCACGAGAAGCCCAAGGTAGCGTGGCCGACAGCATGTGACAACCTTACAACCACATTTGACTTGATGAGGATGAGGAAGCTGAGAACAGGTTTGCTAGGCGACCTGGGGACGAACCAGTAGTTCTGGCCGAACCCACGAGGGCCGAACCTACCTTGTCATAGGCGAACCCTAACTCCCCAGCCCAAGGCATTAGCCGAACCTTTGAACAGTCTCTTTAGAGCCGAACCTTAGAGCTCGCCACAAACCTATGTGATGTTATTTAACCCATGCATATAGCCGCACCCATCCATGCAGCCGAACCTACCATCACCGAACCCTAAGGCCCGAACCTTATTGACCGAACCTTATGATGACTTAGCCGACCCCTCCTATCCACGAACCTAGCAGCCAACATCAGCTAACCAGCCGAACCTCACAAGTGCCGAACCTATTTAGGTCTCTTCGTCGAACCCTATGCACAAACCACTGGGCCGAACCTTGTTAGGGTGGTGACCTAGACGAACCTATGAGAGCAGCTAATAGGTTCGTGAGGCTGAGTGATGACCGAATCTTAGTCCCAACCAAACACAAGGTTCGCTGCAATGGGAACCATTCTCTTGGATCAAGTTAAGCCCAAATCTCCTAGTCCATGTTAAAGCACTAGCCTAACATTTCGTTCTATTGGATCCACGTTAATCGGCCCACAATCCTAATGAGACCAAATAGATCAACCAGCCTAGCTACTTTGGCCCACAGCATTTATTCAGGCCCGCATCCTATTTGGCCCTTTAAATCCTTCGGCCGAATCTCAGTTAATAGGCCCATGGGTCCACTCTAGGCCCAACACCATCCTACAATAGGCCCATATGAGTTAAGTGGCCGGTGAGGCCCAATTCGGTTCATCATGGCTCCACTTGGCCCAAGGCCTCCTATACTCGGCCCAATTTGATTTTTGGTTCACATTGTTAAGGATCTAACTTAATACATTGAGGTATAAGTATGTGACAATTATACAATTCAAGATAGAACAAGACAACAAGACTAACCTTAAACTATAAACTTAAGCCATATTTATGGTTTGAATTGATTTTCAAAAAAATTCTATCAATGTAAGGATTTAAATATTATGACTTAGGTGTGGATTTTCATGAAATAGGTAAAAGCAAACAAAGGTAATAAAGTTCAAGTCAAAACTCATGAGTTACAACCACATACCAAACTCAACTTAATGAGTTTAAGTATTAGAAATCTATGGGAATCAAATAAGGGCCGAATGGTGACCAAGATTCACGAGTGATTACCAAGTTAAGACTAACACATACACGTGCACAAACCTATACAACTTATACTTATAAGTTACAACAACATGAAATCAATACAGGATCGTGAATACATCAACAAGTACAATCAAGAGCGCGTGCATTTCTTCATTTAAGCTAAGTCAACCATTTCAGACATAAGGTGAGTTCATATGCCCCTTTTCTTTAATCTTAACTGATTTTAAACTCTCGGGGCTGAGAAACATGCTTACTTTTATTTATTTAAAAGTTTTGCTTAACATATTGCTTATACTTTAATTTAGATAATATTAATTGGTTTATTATCGTTTATCATTGTATGCATGCTTGTATGATCATGTTATGACAGGAACAATTAGATGAATATGATAATATAATTTCATAATTCATCAACACACTAGAATAACATAGTTGTAAGAGTTTATCTCGCAACACTTAGTTATTCCTACATGAGCAAACATTGTGACAGTTCATACACAAACAAACAATGTGAACAATTATAGAGAAACATGATGACATAGCACAACACATGAATGATTAGAAGATAAAATGTCTTCTTAATATCATTCCACATTTAATTGACTAAGTGTGATAAGTCAAGTACTTATAATATTTAGTTACAACTTAAAACATACTATGCGATAGTATGGAGCATTGGGTATCCACCACCTGCGTCACTTAAGGGTAATAAGACTTGTTCTTACTACGACTTAAGGATTACATGGTGAACATATGGATTTCAATGAATGATAATCATGATAACGTAACTTCATGATAACAACATCATTCACACAATGATTAACATAACGTAATAAGACAAGTTCTTATTTAAATTTGTTAATCACATGGAGAACATCCCACATTGAGAACAACAACATCGATGTACATTATCCATCGTTACCTGTGGACTAGTAGACTAAGGAATTTATTTTCTATCATGTCATATTATTAGTAACAGTTTTGATGAAGGCAATGGGAACACATAGTGGTTGAGGTAAATCGGATGCATTGCAATCTGATTACGTGAGGATTGCAATGGATTCCTTTTAGGCTCTATGCACTACAAGTTGAGAACAAATGACAAACAGTTAACTAACACTTTTAATAATTAAAAGTGAATCAACAGTTAACCCCACAACAATAGAATGATACAAGGAACAAATTAAATAAATCTAATATCCTTAGTACATATAATGGTTATCAATACTTCGGTTTGATAACTACAACTCTATTATCATATTATTCTATACATGATATCACAGGTGATCAACAATTCGACAAACATGTGGAATGGGAATGGAAATAAATAGTTGTATTGCAAGTAGTGTGGAGTTATAGTAGAGATGTGGTGGGATGTTGGCTAGGGCTTAGTTCCTTACATATGCCCTATATATAAGCATCACTACTAGGATAATATAGTGCTTGTGAATATAACTATTGAGGAGCCATTGGGAGAACAGGTGAAACAAACAACATACAAGTAACATTATTAACATTGTGAATGTGCATGTGAATGAATCAAGGTTTTCAATTAACATACTTATGAACTCACCAACCTAGTGTTGACTTTGTTTAAATGCATGTTTTATCAGGTGACGAACAGGTGTAGGTACGTACATGCAAGGATTAAGCTAGTGGACTTTTAGAAGACCTAGCTTTCTTTTGTGTTGCATGCTTTTGGTGACAAGAACAATGAATCATCTTTTGTATATCTTGTACAGATACAAGATATAGTTACATTCATTCTTTTGATAGATTTACTTGGTTAAATTACGAACGATACATTGTCATTTAATCTTGTAATTCTATATCATTGATGTGTTAGCATTTCTCATTTATTTATCATGTGCTATGTAACAATCTGATCATTCGATTATCACTCACAATATCGCACCCCGGGAACCTTCCGCCCGACGGGAAAACCCGATCCGTTCCCGCCGGCTCGGGGTGTGACAAATTGGTATCAGAGCCATGGTTATATTGAAAAATAGGTCTGATTACTTAAACGGTTTGGCCTAGACTATAACCTAGGGACCCTCATGTAGAGATATTATGACATAAACTCTACTTGCATGTGTCTTCTGCGTTTGATCACTACACTAACCGATTTTCTTTCGGTTATGATTAGAATGCTGCCAAGAAGACCGCCAGCTTTACTACCACCACCACCAAACGATTCAGCACCGCACTCTTCGACACCATCACCATCTGACTATCCTACACAACCACCTCCTCCTCCGCCGCCACCTGCTCATCAGTTGGATCCTGCTACTGTGGCTTTGGCCACTCTTCTGACTAGCCAGCTAAGGGATGTAATCCCAGAGATGATGAACAGAATCAACAACAACAGCAACAACGTTGCCAACTCATCTAGAGAAGGCAGCGGTAACACCCGCCAGCAACAGGACTATGCCTACAAGAACTTTGTAGGTTGCAAGCCACCTATCTTCAGTGGCAGTGAAGGAGCTGTTGGATTGATACAATGGATCGAGAAGATGGAAACAACTCTTGATATCAGTGACTGTCCTGAGCAGAACAAGGTTAAGTATGTTGCGGGATCATTTCACAAACGAGCGTTAACTTGGTGGAGCGCTCAAGTTCATATCAGAGGTCAAGATAAGGCCTAGGCTATGCATTGGGATGACTTCATAGCTATGCTGCGGGCAGAGTTTTGCCCAAGAAATGAACTATAGAAGGTTGAGACTGAACTACTCAACCTAGTCATGGTTGGCTCTGGGCATCTGGCCTACACCACCCGATTTCATGAACTTGCTACATTGGCACCGGATGTTGTGCCGACACTGGAGAAAAGAATTGAACGGTATGTCGGGGGACTGCCGTCTTGTATTCAGTGCTATGTGATTTATGCCCACCCTACTACCATGGAGTTAGTTGTTACTCTGTCAGCATCCCTGACAGATATGATGGTTGCTTCTGGTTGCTTCAAGAAAGAGGCTGACTCAGCCAAAGCTGGAACTTCCAAGAAGTCGGATAAACGTCCGGCTAAAAAACAAAAGTTGGCTAGAAACTTTGCTGCTACCACCCAAGCTCCTATGCTCAATCAACCACCACCACTGCAGATCAGAAAGCTATACACCGGCACCGCACCTTTGTGCAACTCATGTCAGTATCATCATCTACCAAACATCCCGTGTAGACACTGCACCAACTATGGGAGGTTTGGTCATCTGGTAACCCACTGCAGGAGCCCGAGGGCTCAGAACAAAAACAATAATGCAGTTACTGCTGCTGCTGCTGATAACAGGTCTTGCTACAATTGTGGCAAACCTGGTCACTTCTCTCGGGAGTGTCCCAAGAGAAACCAACCAAGGGCTCAAGCACCAAGAGGACGAGCCTTTCAGATAAGAGCTGCTGATGCTCTATAGGACCCGAACGTGATCACGGGTACATTTCTCTTATCTGACTTCTATGCATCCATATTATTTGAAACTGGTGCGGATCAGAGTTTTATCTCATCTGACTTTGCATGCCATCTTAATTATGTTGAGGAATTGTTAGACTCCCCTTACACTATTGAGATAGCAAACGACAAACATATCACAGTAGGCACAATACTTAGGAATTGCCCACTAACACTTGGCGATCACACATTTTCCATTGACTTGATATTGATGGAGCTGGGCAGTTTCGATATCATCATCGGAATGGATTGGCTATCTCTTAACCGAGTTGAGTTCATCTGTTCCGATAAACTACTACGTATTCCAGTGGAGAACAATGAGATTTTGGAGATTCATGGAGACCAAGCGAAACAAAGTGTCAAGATAATATCGTGCATGAAGGCTCGCAAGTACCTTCGAAAACAATGCGTTGCATTCCTGGCTCACGTGATCGAGAAAGACAAGAAAACAATCAAAATTCAAGACATACCAGTTGTGAAAGATTATGCGGACGTGTTTTCGGATGATTTACCGGGACTGCCACCCGAGAGATCGGTGAAGTTTTGAATCGATTTGATTCCTGGAGCAACTCCTGTAGCTAAGTATCCTTATAGACTTGCACCATCTGAGATGCAGGAGTTGTCCAATCAATTACAAGAGTTACTCGACAAAGGATTCATCCGACCGATCTTTTCCCCGTGGGGAGCTCCGGTTCTTTTTGTTAAGAAGAAGGATGGATTGTTTAGGATGTGCATTGATTATAGAGAGCTCAACAAACTCACCATCAAGAATCGGTACCCGTTACCGAGGATTGATAATTTGTTTAATCAGTTACAGGGAGCTCAGTAATTTTCAAAGATAGACCTGAGATTACGTTATCGCCAGCTCCGGATTCAAGAGGAAGACATACCAAAAACGGCTTTTCGTACCCGATACGGTCACTACGAGTTCATGGTGATGCCATTCGGACTGACGAACGCACCGGTAGTGTTCATGGATTTGATGAACCGGGTGTGCAAGCCGTACTTGGATCAGTTTGTTATCGTCTTCATCGATGATATACTGATTTATTCAAAGAACAAGAAGGAACATGAACAACGCCTCAAAACAGTCTTGGAACTTCTGAAAGAATAACGACTCTATGCCAAATTCTCCAAGTGTGAATTCTGGCTAAGAGAAGTTCAGTTCTTGGTCACGTGATTAACAGTGATGGTATTCATGTGGATCCTGCCAAGATTGAAGAAATCAAGACTAGGATGTGCCTACAACGCCAACCGAGATCAGATCGTTCTTGGGATTGGCAGGTTACTACAGGAGATTCATTTCGAATTTCTCTAAGATAGCCTTGCCTCTCACCAAGTTCACACAGAAGAGTGAACCTTTTGTTTGGACACAGAAACAGGAAGAGGCATTCCAGACACTGAAACAAAGATTGTGCAATGCTCCAATCTTAACGCTCCCAGAAGACAATGATGACTTTGTAGTTTACTGTGATGCTTCCCATCAGGGACTCGGATGTGGTTTGATGCAACGAGACAAAGTCATTGCTTATACCTCACGACAGCTGAACATACACGAGAAGAATTACACAACCCACGATTTAGAACTGGGAGTTGTTGTCTTTGCATTAAAGATTTGGAGACATTACCTGTATGGTACCAAATGCCCTATCTTCACAGATCCAAGATTTTATAGCACATATTTGATCTAAAGGAGCTTAACATGAGACAGAGACGTTGGGTTGAGCTCCTGAACGATTATGATTGTGTGATCAAATACCATCCGGGCAAAGCAAATGTTGTTGCAGATGCTTTGAGTCGGAAGGAAAGAGTGAAACCCTTGCGCGTTCGAGAAATGAGAATGACTGTACAAACAAGTTTGAAAGATCAAATCATTCGAACACAAGAAGAAGCAATGGCAAGAGACAACTTGAAACGCGAGCTCGATTGTGGAGCCGAGAAACACTTAGGGACAAGACAAGATGGAGTTATCTATTATCTGGGTTGTGTTTGAATTCCAGTAGTAGACGAACTTCGAGCACTCATACTTGACGTGGCACACAAGACACATTATTCAGTTCATCCTGGTGCCGATAAGATGTACCACGATCTTAGGTCGTTTTATTGGTGGCCGGGTATGAAGAAAGATATTGCCTCTTATGTTGGCAAATGAATCACATGTTCCTAATTCAAAGCCGAACACCAGAAACCTTCAGGTTTGCTGGAACAATCGGAGATACCACAATGGAAGTGGGAACAAATAACTATGAGTTTCATTACCAAGCTACCCCGCACTTCCAGCAGACACGATTCGATTTGGGTCATCATTGATAGATTGACCAAGTCCGCACATTTCTTGCCGATCAGAGAAACATACAAGATGGAGAAAATAGCTAGACTTTGTGTCGATGAAATAGTACTGAGGCACGGTGTGCATTGTCTATTATTTCAGACCAGGACAGTCGATTTACTTCACGGTTCTGGCAATCATTGCAACAATCCTTAGGGACAAGTGTTAACTTGAGCACTGCTTATCATTCACAAACGATGGACAACTAGTACCTGACCGGCCGACAAGTCCGTACGGTATGTGTACTTTCAACAGTAACTATGTGTACATACATGTGTGTAAACAATACCTGTATTAACAGAATTCAAAATACAAGAAACAGTTGTACGCATTTTCATGTAAACTTAAATACTGTAAGTACAACTCTCATTCGAAACATTAGTTGTGTGTATATAAGTGAAAACCTAAGTACAGTTAACACAACAAATCACGAGAAACAACAGAGTTCAAACAAATAACAAGAACAAATCGGTTGCAATCTGATATCCATAGAAGACAGGAATCAGATGGCCGACAAATCAATGTGAAAAAAATGTGATAACAGGATGTTTAGATGAGTCCGACAGTGAGGAAACACAATTCAAACAATATTACAGTGTCGTTTCAGAATAACGAACTGACAGTGTGTTTGCGTGGGTGAAGATTCACACAAACGTATCTGTGAGTTTAACGTTCTGAAATGATGACTGGGAAGTAGAAAACAAAATTCAGAAAGCCAAACCATCGACGTGTTCGTTCGAATGACGATTTGAACGAATACGCGCGATGGTGACGCGATCTGACGAAACGAAAACGAAACACGACACGAACGTCCATAAATTAATAAAAATAAAATAAATGATATTTTACAATTTTGAAACTCATCAAAATAATTAAATTAACTTCTTTTTATTTAAAACATATAAATCACGCGTTAAATTCCGGAAACGCAACGAAAACGCAAACCGACCAACCGAAACAAACCCGAACACCCCGGAGTATTTAAACACCTAATGAGGGTGTTTTTCTCATTTTTGGCTGCCATTCCTCTCTCTAAAACTCCAATCCCGAACCCTCTCTCCCTAAAAAGTTCAAGCTTCCAACTCACGTATCTTGCTCGTTTCTTGAAGGATTTGGGCGTTCTTGGTGTCCACGTGTAGTCTCGACATCCTCTACCCTAAAGTACAAGAGATCTGAAGTTTTACCCACTGGAAATCGAGGTATGAAGCCACGAAAATTCTGAAAAACTAGGGTTTTCGGTGTATTGTTCGATCCACTCATCTAAGCTACTACACCCTTGTTGTTCGAACTATAAACCCACGAGAAGCCCAAGGTAGCGTGGCCGACATCATGTGACAACTTTACAACCACATTTGACTCGATGAGGATGAGGAAGCTGAGAACAGGTTTGCTAGGCGACCTGGGGACGAACCAGTAGTTCTGGCCGAACCCACGAGGGCCGAACCTACCTGGTCATAGGCGAACCCTAACTCCCCAGCCCAAGGCATTAGCCGAACCTTTGAACAGTCTCTTTAGAGCCGAACCTTCGAGCTCGCCACAAACCTATGTGATGTTATTTAACCCATGCATATAGCCGCACCCATCCATGCAGCCGAACCTACCATCACCGAACCCTAAGGCCCGAACCTAATTGACCGAACCTTATGATGACTCTGCCGACCCCTCCTATCCACGAACCGAGCAGCCAACATCAGCTAACCAGTCGAACCTCACAAGTGCCGAACCTATTTAGGTCTCTTCGTGGAACCCTATGCATAAACCACTGTGCCAAACCTTGTTAGGGTGGTGACCTAGACGAACCTATGAGAGCGGCTAACAGGTTCGTGAGGCTGAGTGATGACCGAATCTTAGTCCCAACCAAACACAAGGTTCGCTGCAATGGGAAACATTCTCTTGGATCAAGTTAAGCCCAAATCTCCTGGTCCATGTTAAACCACTAGCCTAACATTTCATTCTATTGGATCCATCTTAATTGGCCCACAATCCTAATGAGACCAAATAGATCAACCAGCCTAGCTACTTTGGCCCACAACATTTATTCAGGCCCGCATCCTATTCGGCCCTTTAAATCCTTCGGCCGAATCTCAGTTAATAGGCCCATGGGTCCACTCTAGGCCCAACACCATCCTACAATAGGCCCATATGGGTTAACTGGCCGGTGAGGCCCAATTCGGTTCATCATGGCTCCACTTGGCCCAAGGCCTCCTATACTCGGCCCAATTTGATTTTTGGTTCACATTGTTAAGGATCTAACTTAATACATTGAGGTTTTAAGTATTTGACAATTATACAATTCAAGATAGAACAAGACAACAAGACTAACCTTAAACTATAAACTTAAGCCATATTTACGGTTTGAATTGATTTTCAAAAAAATTCTATCAATGTAAGGATTTAAATATTATGACTTGGTGTGGATTTTCATGAAATAGGTAAAAGCAAACAAAGGTAATAAGGTTCAAGTCAAAACTCATGAGTTACAACCACATACCAAACTCAACTTAATGAGTTTAAGTATTAGAAATCTATGGGAATCAAATAAGGGCCGAATAGTGACCAAGATTCACGAGTGATTACCAATTTAAGACTAACACATACACGTGCACAAACCTATACAACTTATACTTATAAGTTACAACAACATGAAATCAATACAGGACCGTGAATACATCAACAAGTACAATCAAGAGCGCGTGCATTTCTTCATTTAAGCTAAGTCAACCATTTCAGACATAAGGTGAGTTCATATGCCCCTTTTCTTTAATCTTAACTGATTTTAAACTCTCGGGGCTGAGAAACATGCTTACTTTTATTTATTTAAAAGTTTTGCTTAATATATTGCTTATACTTTAATTTAGATAATATTAATTGGTTTATTATCGTTTATCATTGTATGCATGCTTGTATGATCATGTTATGACAGGAACAATTAGATGAATATGATAATATAATTTCATAATTCATCAACACACTAGAATAACATAGTTGTAAGAGTTTATCTCGCAACACTTAGTTATTCCTACATGAGCAAACATTGTGACAGTTCATACACAA
This sequence comes from Mikania micrantha, assembly GCA_009363875.1. NCBI lineage: Eukaryota > Viridiplantae > Streptophyta > Magnoliopsida > Asterales > Asteraceae > Mikania > Mikania micrantha. The sequence goes on along the minus strand of CM018690.1, from coordinate 22,953,273 downwards.
ACAAACAATGTGAACAATTATAGAGAAACATGATGCCATAGCACAACACATGAATGATTAGAAGATAAAATGTCTTCTTAATATCATTCCACATTTAATTGACTAAGTGTGATAAGTCAAGTACTTATAATATTTAGTTACAACTTAAAACATACTATGCGATAGTATGGAGCATTGGGTATCCACCACCTGCGTCACTTAAGGGTAATAAGACTTGTTCTTACTACGACTTAAGGATTACATGGTGAACATATGGATTTCAATGAATGATAATCATGATAACGTAACTTCATGATAACAACATCATTCACACAATGATTAACATAACGTAATAAGACAAGTTCTTATTTAAATTTGTTAATCACATGGAGAACATCCCACATTGAGAACAACAACATCAATGTACATTATCCATCGTTACCTGTGGACTAGTAGACTAAGGAATTTATTTTCTATCATGTCATATTATTAGTAACAGTTTTGATGAAGGCAATGGGAACACATAGTGGTTGAGGTAAATCGGATGCATTGCAATCTGATTACGTGAGGATTGCAATGGATTCCTTTTAGGCTCTATGCACTACAAGTTGAGAACAAATGACAAACAATTAACTAACACTTTTAATAATTAAAAGTGAATCAACAGTTAACCCCACAACAATAGAATGATACAAGGAACAAATTAAATAAATCTAATATCCTTAGTACATATAATGGTTATCAATACTTCGGTTTGATAACTACAACTCTATTATCATATTATTCTACACATGATATCACAGGTGATCAACAATTCGACAAACATGTGGAATGGAAATGGAAATAAATAGTTGTATTGCAAGTAGTGTGGAGTTCTAGTAGAGATGTGGTGGGATGTTGGCTAGGGCTTAGTTCCTTACATATGCCCTATATATAAGCATCACTACTAGGATAATATAGTGCTTGTGAATATAACTATTGAGGAGCCATTGGGAGAACAGGTGAAACAAACAACATACAAGTAACATTATTAACATTGTGAATGTGCATGTGAATGAATCAAGGTTTTCAATTAACATACTTATGAACTCACCAACCTAGTGTTGACTTTGTTTAAATGCATGTTTTATCAGGTGACGAACAGGTGTAGGTACGTACATGCAAGGATTAAGCTAGTGAACTTTTAGAAGACCTAGCTTTATTTTGTGTTGCATGCTTTTGGTGACAAGAACAATGAATCATCTTTTGTATATCTTGTACAGATACAAGATATAGTTACATTGATTCTTTTGATAGATTTACTTGGTTAAATTACGAACGATACATTGTAATTTAATCTTGTAATTCTATATCATTGATGTGTTACCATTTCTCATTTATTTATCATGTGCTATGTAACAATCTGATCATTCGATTATCACTCACGATATCGCGCCCCGGGAACCTTCCGCCCGACGGAAAAACCCGATCCGTTCCCGCCAGCTCTGGGTGTGACAGATTGGTATCAGAGCCATGGTTATAGTGAAAAATATGTCATATTACTTAAACAGTTTGGCCTAGACTATAACCTAGGTACCCTCATGTAGAGATATTATGACATAGGACTCTACTTGAATGTGTCTTTTGCGTCTGATCACTGCACTAACCGATTTTCTTTCGGTTATGATCAGAATGCCGCCAAGAAGACAGCCAGCTTTTCTACCACCACCACCAAACGGTTGAGAACCGCATTCTTCGACGCCATCACCATCTGACTCTCCTACAGAACCACCACCTCCTCCGCCGCCACCTGCTCATCAGTTGGATCCTGCTACTGTGGCATTGGCCACTCTTCCGACTAGCCAGTTGAGGGATGTAATCCTAGAGATGATGAACAGAATCAACAACAACAATAGCAACAACGTTGCCAACTCATCTGGAGAAGGCAGTGGTAACACCCGCCAGCAACATGACTATGCCTACAAGAAATTTGTAGGTTGCAAGCCACCTAGCTTCAGTGGCAGTGAAGGAGCCGTTGGATTGATCCAATGGATCGAGAAGATGGAAACAACTCTTTATATCAGTGGCTATCCTGAGCAGAACAAGGGTAAGTATGCTGCGGGATCATTTCACAAACGAGCGTTAACTTGGTGGAACGCTCAAATTCAGATCAGAGGCCGGTATAGCCCTATCTTTGACTTTTTGACCGTTGTTTATAGCTACCATCTGTCGTCGCTATAGGTAATTTCGAAAAAGTTTTTCTTTTTTTTTATTGATAGATAGAAGAAAAATAAATTAAAAAGGAAAATGTGTCAGAACTCTATAGCGACGACATGTCGTCGTTATAGAGTAACCAATAGGGACGACACGTGTAGCGACAAATTGTCTTGGCAATAGCGACGATTTTGGTGGGCTATTGCGACTTCTTTTGTCGTCGCTATAGGTGGCTTTCCTTGTAGTGATTAACGTGATTAATTGTATAGAAAAACATATGAAGCTACAATGATTGATTATACGGATCGAAACATAGAGAAAAAACAATTATACACTGATAACAATGTTTTTCGGTCGGTGTTAGTCTTATTATTCATAGTACCAGCACGTTTGTCACACTCTAACCGACGGCGGAATACGTCGGGACACAATTTTAATTGTTCATTAGAGCATTGTGTTATTTTAACGTTTTAATATTTAATACATCATTATTTACAACACAATTACAACATTTATTGAATCATAATAAAGCATTACATGAATTGAATAATCCAAAGTATTACAATTGAAATTCAAAACATTGTTTATAGATTTAACTAGGTCTACTAATTATATTCCTATGTCTTCATCATGTTTTTACCTTAACCTTAACCTTAACCTGTTATATATGTAAAATAAATTTTGGTCAACTATATGATTAGTTCATGAGTTACCAATACAATTATATTGATATATGAATTTAAAACTTAAAAATGAAAACATAATCCAAAAAGATATGATCAAAAGCAAGTTCAACTACAAGTTCAATATGTATTATTTGACTTTTTCACCTTTACTAGTTTGATGATCTATGTCATTAATAAAAGGCTATTAGGTACAACAATTATATATCGGCCCTTTTACCTTTACATTTTACAATAACCAAAGTTATTAGACAAAGACTACTAGTTTCATTGATTATCGGATCTTTCACCTTTGCAATATATAATAACCTAAGCGTAAGGATCTCTAAGGCTGATGCATATCAAAACATCTCTGGATCAAGTCATGATCTATCAGAAGAATTACAATCACGGAACAACAGGGATTAGCCTTTGGAAGGACCATTGCTTTTGAAGGATAATTCCTTCCACTGAATACAACATTTTCCGTGGATTGAAAGCTCAAATCGATCGGTGCTTCCGATGGACCATCAGTACTTCCAATCATCAGTGGTTCCCAAGACAAAGACTTCGAAGACTTTTCTCTGACAAAGATTCTCGATACTTTAGGAAATAAACAGAGCTGCTTTCTCATACTCAGAATAACAGAGAAGACATTCCGATGTTAGTCAACAACAAAGAAGATTTGTCAAGGCTACAAAAATACTAAACAATTAATGCATTTTGTTGTTTAGGTCTTTATTGTAAAAGTCAATAGAGTCTTTTGTATTGATTTTAATTAATATGACTTGACTTGTCAAGACCATAACAGATACTAGATTAAGCATACATTTGTTTCTAGTGTTTTGTCCAGCCATGTATTCCTACGAGGATAAGGTTGTAGGTCTTAGTATATAATCCTTCACTTGTTAGTTGGAAAATTACGAGTGAGTGCTTGAGCTAAGTGTTGTAATCCTAACAGTTGAATGCAATATACTTTGACCTTGAATTTACTATTGCTTTCAGTACTTTGTTTTCAATCTGTTTTTACAAAACCAAGTTGATAGACTTTCCGCAACTATCAACTTTGTAGAATAACTTGTGATAAGTGTTGTGTAGATTACTCAACCCGATCCAACACCAAGTTATATTGCACGGCCTACTAGTTACTAGATATACACAAGTTAACATGTAACAAATAAAGAAGTAGTCATACAATAGCAATTAAGTCAAACAACTAATCGTTTGCTTCTAATTTGATTTTGACTCCAGGATGCCTCTCATAAGTTGAGATCTTTCAACTAATTCAAGACATACCAACCTAACAACAAGACAGGGGTTGAAGGAGCACAAGCAAGTCTTGTGACTCTTTTGCCTTTTATGTAATATTATGTGTTCTTGTTGGTGGTTTCGTCACAACAAGCATTCTATCGATGAGATCATATTCAGTGGTTCTTCGGTTTACCAAGGTAATATCCTGACACTAGATTTCCATATGAAACTCTTAGTTGATTTTTGACTAATGAATAAAATAATGGTGGGAGGTGGCTATATACTAAGATTTAAGAACCGTGATTCAAAGTTTGTTTGAGTGAAGTCTAAATCACAGGCCGATCGAGGCCCTTGTTCTGACCGATCTATATTCTATGCCAATAAAAATGCTACACCAGAAAATCTATTGAACAAAAATAAATAAATAAATCTATAAAGGAATTTAACAATATACTATGATTATATTGTAGGTCTTTACAACATTTGATTCAAGATTAGCATTAGTCAGGCTATTGTATTTGTAAAGTACAGATTCTATTTATTTAACTCATAGTATAAATTCTATTATTTATTATATATGGATTTTCTTTTCATTACTTGTAGTATTATTCTATTCATTTCATTAATTGAATTGTTTGGTTTTCGAGCATCTGTTAGTTCTAATTTTGATTTTTATGCATACAACATAATTATTTAAATTTTTATTCATTATCGCATGTTCCGATACATTGACTCATGAGATTATTTCATGAGACCTTTGTTTAAATATTTGGTTAACTGGTATTTGTAATTTGTTTCGACTCAGATACCTGAGCAATCCTCTGGTATGTCATTCTACCGATGCGTACCAAAAAAATGCCTTAAAAATAATGATACGTGACATGATCTTATGCAATTGACTTTTATATTAACAATTAGATAATGTTAATGAGTTACTGCTCTAGTTAATTATATATATATATTTGATTCAAATATAATTTTGTAAAATATTTTCGAAGTATTTGAAATTACCCTATTGTAAATGAATTGTAACATTAAATAAATATCATTACATTAGTGTGATTTGTGACACCCGGCAATTTCAGGTAAATTGCTACTCTTACATTCCTTACATTTCACATTCATACTTGTTGCATTTCATTTAATTATGTTTAATTGGATGAGTTGAACACACACAACTACGAAACGATAGTTCGAAGAACTATCGAATCGTACATTGCACATTGGTTTTGGAAACCAAGTGTGGCAAACACAACACTAACACAAAACAATAATTCGGGGAATTATTGAATTGTGCATTTGACGTTGATTATGATTAATCAAGCGTGCAAATATTTTGTAAAACACAAACACAAACGATCACCGATAATTCGAGGAATTGTCAAAACACACACGAGTCTCACGAACGTTGGTGAACAAACGATTTAATGACAATCGAGTCACAGATGACCTAACATTAGTAATCAAGGTCAATCGATGCTAAACGATGAGTTATAAGCGTGAAATTATAAAAAACGGATCGAAACGAAGGAATTGGGCCTTTTGGGCTTGCTTGTGGTTCCAGGCGGTACGCCTGAGCCCAACAGGCTGACCTAGGCGATGCGCACGAGAAGAAAAAGGCGCAACCGGAGAGAATCCACCCGCGCGCTACGCGCGAGACCAATACCTTTCGCCAGGCGATACGCCTGACAGACACAGATACCAAAACTCGATTTACACTCAACCTATCTCATTTTCATCATTTCTAACCTCTTTCTTCGGCCATAGAACCCCATTCTCGAGCAAATACAGCTGTATCATCATTATTCCACCAAGAAAACTCCATTTGTGAAGCTTTGAAGCTTGGGGAAGCCATAGGAGCTTGGAAGAAAAGCTTGGAACTCATCATCATCAACACACCACCACTTGAAGCCACTAAGAGCTTGTTCCCAGCCACATTTGGAGCTGCCAAATCCTAGATCCAACATCATCTCAGCGTTTTAGAACATCTAAGGTAGTTTTACATGCTTATTCATAGTTAGATCTAACATGCAATGGGTAAAAGCCCACATGCATGAAGATCCGCTCACATGCAACTCCGATCCACTCACATGCACGAAATTTTAATGGGTCTAGAATGTTTATTGATATATGTTGAAGTAGATTGATGATAGAAATCATCTTGAATTGGGTTTTGTCGATTTGATGATGATTTTGTAAGACTTGCTATATTAGGAAACTTTTTAGATGCATGTTGTAGATTGGTGATGATCTAGACATGCTAGACAAGTCTAGATGTTGTCAAATGCATATTGAAGTGTTTAGAAACACATTGGGATACTTGATTTTGTCAAAAACTTGGTTTTATAGAAACTTGCTATTTATGGAAACTTTTGAAAATCAAAAGAGGGCTTTTGATGTTTTTTCAATGATTTGATGAACTTTGATCTTTGAAATATGTTAGAAATGATTTCTAACATATTTAGAAACCTTGATTTGTGAAAACGAGCTTTTAAACAAATACTTACTATTTTAGGAAACTTTGTTTGGGTAAAACGGCATAAATGGTGATTTATGCGCAAGCGACATGTTTTAAGAGTTTAAACGTGTTTTTACAATCATATTAGGAGTTATTAACTTGACGAAATGGGATTTCATAACCACACTTTCCTAAATTGGAAACTTTCTAAAAATGGTAACTTATGTGATTAGAGTCATAGGATGCATCTTGGTGTCTTATGTGCATTAAGGCACATAAACACAACAATCGTGTCACCAACGATTCGTCGAGTCAACACAAGTCAACACACACACACTCGGTTGAGCACACCGACACTTGGAGTTGTATGGGATACAACGCACGACAAAAACACATACTCACACCTACATGGTTATAGGTGCATACTAGCAGGTGTTAGCTCTCGCAGACGCGAACACACTCACAACCGAAACTACTCTATTAGGTGAGTTCACGGCCCCTTTTTACTTTTCTATCTTTGGGGGAGAAAACATTGCATGCTAAACTGTTTTACAAACAACAACTCATTTCATTTACGTATGGACATGCTTTATCATATATGTATATGTGTGGACCATATCATAACTAAAAGACCTTGTGATACTCCACGGACCGTTAGTAGCGCGTAGCGCCTAGCGTGGTGATCTTGAATAGTACTATTTGGGCTTGACAAGCCCCACCCATCGCGCCTGGGAGGCCAACCCGACTGTAGGTCGGAATGGGTGCAATATTGACCAACACTTTGCCATTGTCTTGTGATGGACATGGCGGGAGGCACAACTGTCAGCTTCGGTACGACCCCGCATATAATATACTGTATTGACTAGCTATCAATCGATTCTGCATTGTAATGATAGTAGATAACAACTCTTATTTTAAACATTGGATGTTTATTGCTCATGAAAAACCTGTGCTCTCACCAACCTTTGTGTTGACCTTTTGCTCGCATGTTTTCTCAGGTAGCTAAGGCACGCGCACAAGGATTAGGATGCTAGGCTGGAGTCGCATGCATATGCTTATGTGTCTTAGACTATTAAACATTTGATAACATTTTGTTATGTTACTTATTGTATTGATAAACAACTTTAATCGCTTCCGCAACTACTGTTACCTGTCATTTTGAAAACTGTTTTAAATTAACGCTTCCGCAAATCATGAATGTTAAACTGTTTTGTTAATTTATACTTTACTTCCGCAACTCTGATTTTACTAAGCTGTTTTATCCAAATTATTGGATGTACATATGAAACCAGACATATAGGTCTCGCATGTTGTGTGACCGGAGACTGCGATCCTGACAATCTGTTGCCGCTCGCGCCCCAGAAGGGACGGGATTTCTTGGGGTGCGACATGATTACAACTCATTACATTATAAAATTTTACCATCTTATTTTTAAAAAATTTATAACGTTCGTAGGCTCAGGTTATGCAGTTAGCACAACACTTACTTTATTTATCTTCTACAAGATTGATAGATAGAGAATCTCTATCAACCTTCTTATTTTCCTAATGAATAATAAGCAATCAACAACAAACAAAATTCTTTTAATCTCAAAGTATACTTCACTCAATTGCAAGTTGTACAAGATAGTAAGCTCCATCACAAGCAAGTTCGCTACTTTCTAAGTTACAAATGAATAGTTTTATACTAAGAGCTACAACTGCATTCTCGTAGGAATACAAAGATGGAAAAACTACTAGAAAACATATAAATGATATAACTAGTATACTATTATAACTTGACAGACCAATTTATATTAATTACAATTAATATAAATAACGTCTTTAACTTTTACATTAACTACCTACACAACAGGCATTAATGTCGAATGTCTTCTGCTGTTCTGAATAATTTTTTTGTGAGAATGTCTTTTGATTTTTTCTAGAGAGTGAAAGCATCTCTGAACCTTTCTTGATTGAGACATGCACCAGCAGAAGGATCTTCTCGAAAGCTTTGTGTTAGACATGTGAGCTATCCTCTTGGAAGTATTCAGTCTTCCGAAAATCAAACATATATTCCTAAAGACTAATGACTTCCAAATGATAGCTTTATCCTTCTAATGCTCATCTTGGACTTTAGGGGATGAGGTCAGGACTTAGAGAAGTTTGAAAAGCATCAGACTTTAGATCTTACAACTTTTATATAAAAAATATTTTTGTATCAAAATTACAATGTTAAACTCATTATTACGTAATAAAAGTTTACCCTCTTATTCTTAAAATATTTATAAGTTTTAGATAAATTATTTCTTTTATAAAAATTACATTGTTAAATTCATGACATTTTTACATTTAATTCAAGTATAGTTTCAACAAAAATTTTTAAACTACTCATGATTACAAATGTACATAAGATGTAAAATTAATATTATAAATTTTCATTATATTTTATAAAGTGTTTTTCCTCTTATTTTGAAAATCACCCATTTAAAAAAATCACTAACGTTTAAAATTTCATAAATTTTTTTTACAAATTGTAAATTTATATAAAAATTACGCCATTAAATACAGATCGTTACAAAATTTGTAGTTTATATTTATGTTACAGATTCATGCGTTGGTGTAATTTATATTGGTGTCATAACTTGTTAAATTGATCACGCATTTAATTTGTATTGATGTAAATTTATTTAATTGTCTAATTTTTATTAATATATGACACTATTATTTATTCAAGATGAGAGGGAATTTTTTAAATGGTTAGTTTTTTGAAAAGATAGAAAACTAGTGTTACAATATTAGTACTCATTACATTGGTATAATTAAGAACATTTTTGAAAAAAAAAATAGATAGGTATGACTAATGAAATTAAGAGAAAAATACGACGAGTTCGTTTAATGATGTAGTTTACAAAAAAAATTAACATTGTATAAAAAGTTATAGGTGTATAAAATTGAAAGAGGAATCTTTGTTTTAAGAATTTGAAAATAAAGCAATTTTTAAGAGTGTAACGATTGTTATATCTTACTATACTAATAAAAAAATAAAGTGTGTCACTTATCATAATATTTGAACATTATTGGCACGTGTCAATTTTTTATCAAATTCATTTAATTATCTCCTATTAAATAATTATAATACCTAATAAATAATAATATTTATTATCTTTTTATCAGAAAAACATTTAAAAAAATTTATAATATATGAATTTTTTTAATATTAATTATTTTTAAAATAAGAAATATTTTATTTTAAGAAAATCAAAGTTATATAATAAACAAGTTTTCTATAAAAATGATTATTTTTAAAAAATAAAATAACTATAAACAGGAGTTTTAAACAATAACTTTTAATTTATATATAAGATTTTTATAAACCAATTTTATTTTTTAATTTATTTAAAAAGTAAAGTAAAATATATAGAGAAAGTTACACTTTTTGTCCTTATATATAATGTTATTTTTTAATTGAGTCGTTTAAATTTTAATAATTACAAAAATTATATTTTACCTTACTAATTTATAAAAGTTAATATGATTTTTTGGCTCTTTCACATTTACTAACTTAATGACATAAGTCATTAATAAAATGCTACTAGTTACAACAATTGAATATCGGCTTTTCACCTTTGCATTTTACAATAACCAAAGTCATTGTGCAAAGGCTACTAGTTACATAGATTTTCAGCTCTTTCACCTTTACAATATATAATAACCTAAGTTATATTGCAAGGGCTACTAGTTACATTGATTACACATGGCATATAAACAAGTAGGCATACAACGGTATTCAAGTCAAAATAACATAGACTAAGTGTTTGCATCCATTGAATTTGATTCTAGAATAACTTTAATTTAATAATTGACATATGTAACATCCCAAAGGTACAAATTATAAAAGAGGGAGTATGAGTGAAACTCACTTGATGTCTCAGCTTAGTCCAAGTGATAATGGATAGTGAATGGAATCAATGATAGTGCTTCACCTAAAGTTCAAAGGTATAATAAACTTAGTATTGCTTACAGTTCAAGTTTTGATTGTCTTAAAACTATGGAATTTTATGGAAGTCCTAGAATAATATATCTATGTTTGAATGAATTGTTTGGAATATTTATCTTTTTAAATAAATAACCCTATTTTGATCTTAATATCATCTAGTATTTGAATACATTATTTCCACTTTTTTTGATTAATATGTTCTATTGTTTACTAATAATGTTTAAGAAGTTTGTTTATAGGAATTATTTTCAAATAATTTATGTACTTTGTGTAAATAATTCAACTAGATATTGATTATAGAAAAAAAAAGATCATTGTTTTTGAATAATTCTTTACAATTAATCTATGTAAACTTTAATAGATTTTTGCTTTAACAAATGAGTTATTTTAATAAGGATTATAGTAATTTTTAAAAACAAAACATTTAAAATGATTATGTGTTTTGTTAATAAAACTTTAATATTTTGGAATATAAATTTTATTAATGATACATTGTTTACATAGAGATTTACAATATATCAAAATATATGGTAGAAATACTTAAATAAGATTTACAATAAAGAAAATAAATTAATTAATGAATACATAAATTATTCAAGTATTTAAATCTAAATAAATAAGATAATACAATGTTTAAATATCTAAAGAAGAATATGTAAAAAATATTTAAATACAAGAATTATGATATAAATATTTAAATTATGAAATAAGTTTTACAATACCTAAATATTTAAATAATGAAATAAAGTTTGAATTAAATGCTGATAAAAATAAATAAATAAAATATTCTAAAAGAACCAGAAACCACCGGACTCGAACCCAGGGTTCCGGATTGCTATGCCTTTATCACGCCCACCATAAACCAGTTGATCTATCTTTTCAATTGAGATAACTTATGTTTCGATTATAGAAAACATCTACCTGCGACTTTCCCCAATTCCTTTCAAGAACCGATAAACCCTAATCCTATCCTCGTCAAATTCGACTGAGAAAATACTCAATAGAGGAATTAATCATAGGGCTTTGGTTTGAAACGAAAAATGAGTATAGGGATGTATATATAGCTTACTTGGTATTGTGAAATCGTATAGTTTTCTTGAGGGTCTGAGAGTCGATTGCCATAGCTTTTTGGGCTTGATTTCTTGGTCGTTTGTAGTGTTTTTGTCACACCCCTAAATTTCTACGTGTGGAGCTAGTCCACATGGGTGTGACGTGGCCAGAATCACAGCTCATGGTCATATAGAACAACTCTATATGGGTTTTTAAAATACATTGTTTGTCATAAACGGTAACAAATAGTTCACAGCGGAAATACGTATATCATAGCAGCGGAAAATAATGAGTTTAATACATGCAGCAGAAACATAATTGTCAGACACTACATTGTTTTAAAAGTACATAACATAGATAGAAATTGTTTGATCAAATGACACGCAATGAAAAATGCAGATCCTAATGTTGGATCGGGTTGTTAACTACAAACAACACTTCACAAGTATTTCTCTCTTTCAATCTAATAGATGCGGAATATCTATTAGAAGGATCTCACAAACACTCAAATGATGAACAAATAATCTTTGAATAACAGTAAGAACACAAGAGTAAATTCAAGCTCAAAGATATATTTCTCACAAAGTATTACAAGTGTAAACCGGACAAGCACTCTTAACAGGTTTACAATGAGAGGTTATATAGCAAAGGCTACAACCGTATACATGTAGGAATACAAGTTGGGTATACTAGACAATACATAAAGTAAAGCTTATTCTAGTATGTAGAGTGTCTTAACAGGCTAAGACACTCAATTACAATTATTACAAATATAGACATTGACTTTTCAAAGACTAGCTAAATACAAAAGGCATTTAATGTTGTTGATCTTCAAGGCTTCAGATGATCTTTTGCATTTAATGCTGAGGAAGGGAGGTAGGGTGCTGTCTGACTATCGGTATGTTCCTTTTGTTTTACTCAGACCAGCATGTCTTGTGTCAGTCCCTTTTGTACTATGAAAGTAATCAGCTACAGTCTTTGTCAGAGGATAAACCTCGGAAGTCCTTGTCTTTGTCTTTGGTGCAGAGGAGAATCTTCGGAAGCTGTTAGTCTTCGGAAGTTCTGAAATTTTATCTCTAAGTATCAATCTTCCGATGTGTTTGTCTTGTACAGCCTTCAATAGGAGTTAGTTACCCTTCGGAAGCAATGTTGCTTCTGAAGAGTAACTCCTTCTTTCCGAAGGTTGTTTGTCTATGTAGTCTCTTATACTTAGACAAAATTGAAGTTTGGTGTGCATCAGCCTTTATTAGTCTTTACAATCTCCCCCTAGGCTGATGCTACCAAAACTTCCTATGGGATTCTCCTTACAATTTTCTCTCCCCTCAGGACTTGAGCCCTTGCCTTTACCCATTTGAGTGCTTGTCTCCCTTCTGATCCATTGCCTGGATTTTCAAGAGGGAGGTTTCCCAAATCAAAAACAAAGGGCGCAGCCAGCACAATCAGTTGTGCCAAATACAAAACCTTTATTCCTCCATTGAGTAGAGTGAGAGTAAACTCTTTGTGAACTATATTGTAGCTCCACTTTACAACAGGAATGTAGGTATGATCATGCTTTATTTCATATAGATCTTTTGGATGTTCTTTGGGCATTGAAGCTGCTGGCTTGGCCTTTGGTCCTAAAGGAGATGACTCTGGCTCAGAGTCAGAGGAGATGGCAGATGTTCTCTTTTTCCTTCTTGCCATGCTCTTTCTTCTTCTAAATCTTGGTCTTTCTTGAGCAGTAGCTTGAACCTCTGATCTCTGGCCTGCTGTTCTTCCACATTTGAGCCCACTGCTGCACCTGTTGTTGCAGTGGGTTGTGGACCAGCATCCTCAATTATTGAGGGCTCTGTTCTCCTTTCATCAGCCTGTGATTGCCTCTCAGGATCAGGGTCTATTGATTGTTGTTTCCTTGTAGTCTTTTTACCCTTATTGATCTTGATCACTGAAGAGATTGGCATGTTGTCAATAGAAGGACTTGATGGAGGAGATGCTTGTTCTTCTTTAGGGTCTATGGGAAACATGTTAGGGAACATGGCCTTAGTACCTTACCCACACATGACTTCTTCTCCTTCTCTGATCCCAGATCCAGAGATGTGAATTTCAATTGTAGCTCTTTCCCCTAGACCTAAGCCTCTAATTAGGCTTGCCCTTTGAGCCCGTATCTGCTCAATTGGAAGCAACTCACCTCTGGCTATTTTAGCCTTAATATCTCTGACATGCAAATCCATGGTTGAGTTCTTCATAGGGCCTAGTTGCCAAGCATGGAAGCCATATTCAAGAAGGAAAGCCTTCAAGTTGTCTTTGTAGGCCTTATTCTTCTGTGCCTTAGTCAGTTTCACCATGGCTTTGGATGCAACAGTTTCCTGTTCTTGCTGTTGCACCCTGTCCAGCTCGGCAGCCATCTGAGGTACCGACCAGAGCAACACTTCATCAAAATTATAACCCTTCTCCTCGAGTAGAGCAGAAGGTCTGATGAACTCTTCATCCTGAGAGGTATCTGGTCGGCCCTTCTTCTTCTTGGGTACCCTCTCGTCTAACTCTGCTTCCTCCTCTGGGGTGAGTTTCTTCTTTCCTTTGTCCATAGCTTTTTCCCCAGAGGAGATGGATCCTGTAGCCTCACCAACTGGTTCATTGGCCAATAGATCCTCTGTGGAGGAATCATCAATAATGACCGGGCCTTCGGAAGCAGCTGCAGCTTCGGAGTTAACCTTAGCATTCACTGCCTCCTCTAGTGACCAACCATCTTGGGTGATTCCTTAGCAGTATCCACGGAGTGCTCATGAATGGATGAGAGGTCTTCAGCAGCCTCTGTCCCAGAAGGGGACATAGGTTCCGTGGAGATTGGTTCTTCTTGAGTAGTTTCCTCCATGGCAACCTGGGCTGTAGTCTCAGCCGGATACTTAGTCCCAGAAGGGGACTGTTGAGTCCCAACATGGGACTGAGGCTCCATAGAGACATCTTGGGTTGTGAGCTCTTCTTCTGTCTCTTTGACAGCCTCTGTTGTATCAGAAGAAAAGGAAGAGGAAGTAGTGGTAGAGTCATGATGGTAGAGTTATGAAAGTATGTGCCCAAGAAGTCATCCCATTCAGTAGTCAAAGTGACTATGGATGGGTTGACATCCTGTGCAACTTCCTCTTCTCTTACTTCTGGTCCTGACCCTGCAGAAGGTGCATTCTCCCCCTTTTTGGTAGCATCAGGGGAGATCAAAGTAGTTGTAGCGGGATCAGAATGAAAGGGGTGAAGGATTACTAGGGGGCGCCTCCTAAGGTCCAAGATTGTTGCCTCCTTGGCTTGGACCTCTAGCCGCAGGGTAGCAACCTCAGCTTCCAGGTGAGCTACCTTGGCTTGGAGGGATGTAATTATGGCCGTCAATTCCTGTTTTTTGCTGGCCTCATCCACAGAAGTAGAGTCATGGAGTACTGAGCCTAGCTCCTGCACCTCCACCACCAGTTGTGGTTTCTCGGTACCCTGGATTCCCCTCATTGAGAAGGGCTTCAAAGAAGTCCTCCCCAGTGTGGTTTGCCATAGGTGAGGTCCTATTTCCTGTACCACTATCCTGAGGATCCTGATTAGGATCAACAGTAGTAGCAGCCTCACCTGTATTGACCCCTTTTGTACTTCTGGGTCAACCTCTGAAGTGGTAGGCTCTGGGTCAGGGAACCTGGCTTGTAACTGTGTCGCCACTCTCATAAGTGTTTGGGTAGTTAGAGAGAGTGGTTCCTCCACAACTATAGCAAAGGATCCTTGAGCCTGGGTGATAGTATGGGTGGGGGGCATTTTCGGGTGGTAGGAACCTGGAGACTTGGGAGACAGTCTTTGATCTAATGGAGTTGCTTCATCAGAAGCAGTCTCAATAATAGGTGCATCCCTTTGGATATTCTCAGGTATGTTTTGAGACATACTCTAAGGGCTATTAGGCTTGTTAAGGACAACCACAGGTTCCAGAGGAAGAACCTGTGGAATAAGAACAAGTGTGGCTTTCACCTTAGGTGGAACTGTGCCCTTAGGTGCGTTTCCTGAATCCATATTCCTGTCAGTTACCTGAGAATACAAGTTTATGAAAAAGTGTCAACACAATGGTTGGTGAGTTCACAGGTTTTGATATATATAGATAGTAAGAAAACATGTGTCATGCTGTTTATTAAAATGTTAATCCCGAGCCCTAGGCTCCAAGTATCAGTGCGTCACTACCGAACTAGACTTGTTAGTCCTTGCATCCGCTATGTCTCGTAATAACATAGCAAGATAGGTCGAGATTTCACGTTTTCTGACCTCCGCTCAGTATTGTGCCACGTGGGGTTCGTCACACCCAAACAGATCTATTCAAACTCACCTCGTTGTTTGCACATTAACCAAAAGACTTTGTGAGGGCTTGTTATGATTACAACACTTAATGTCTGTCAGATAAGCCAGCATACACATAAAATGTTTGTACGGTAATAATGTTTGACTCGATTCAACAAGTATTCTCCCCCTATTTGAAAATCTTGTAATAGAGTAAAGAGGGGCCGTAAACTCACCTTAGTGATGATCATAAAACAAACGCGTAAGCTCCTATGTGGAAAGCGTGTCGGTCATCGGTTACCTATATCATATACTATATGTGAGTTCGTGTAAGTGACCGTGCTCGTGTTCGTGTTTGTGCTCAACAACCATAGATTGTTATGTTTGTCCGTGTCGGCCCACATTGACCGTGTTTGCTCATGTTGGTCCACATTGACCGTGTTTGACTGTGTTTGACTGTGTCAAGTCAACGACCCGTTGGTGAACCGTGTGTCGGCAGCGAATCATGTAACATTCGTGATTGTGCTCGTCGTGTGCAAAACGCGCAAATCGCGTTCATGGACATAGTAAGTTTCCATTTCTAGCAAGTTCCATAACACACATCGTTTTTAGGGATCTAGCATGCTCATTAATCCTACGTGATCATGTTAACACATAGCACATTATCATAGGCGGTCAAATAAGCAGACAAGTCATTTTACACATTAAAGTTTCGTAAAAAGGAAAGTTTCTAATTCTAGCATGATTATTATCGGAAACCATCTATCTTAACATACAATAATCGTATCAAATCATTTTAAATCATTTAGAAAGCATGTAACATACATAGCATTCATAAATCAATATTTCACAAAATAAAGTTACTAAAA
This sequence comes from Mikania micrantha, assembly GCA_009363875.1. NCBI lineage: Eukaryota > Viridiplantae > Streptophyta > Magnoliopsida > Asterales > Asteraceae > Mikania > Mikania micrantha. Next base: position 22,936,566 of record CM018690.1, on the reverse strand, counting down.
ATAGTAACTATGACAATTATTATCCAAATGATCATCCTAAGCATTCCTAATCCATCTTTATACCAAATTACCATCCTATAATACCATTTAACATCAATTAATCTTGCTCATTTGGTCAAAATCATTGTTTATCAAAAATAGGTTCACAAAAGTTACCATATTTAGTAACTAGGCCAAATATGACCACAATCAAATCCCAAACCAAGTTCTAAGCATCATAATCATCATATTATCATCTTAGTGACAAATCTACATGCATGCATGTTCATGATTCCATCCATATCACCATTTTGTAACTTAAAAGTTACTAAAAATAGTAAGTTTATCAAATAATCATATTTCAATGATTTTAATCATAAAAATCATGTGACATGACATCAATGAAAATTTATAAACATCCAAAATCATCTAACAATTCCTTGATCATGATTGCATGTAGGTTTTTCATTACTTTATGTACAAATCATGCATTACATATACACCCATCATCATGGATCATCATATAACATTATCAAATCATCATTGATCATTAAAATCAGTAGATTTATCATTAAACCCAGATTCAAAATGCTAGATATTCGTGCATGTGGTGCTAGGATGTGTGCATGTCGGTTTCAAAGCTTGCATGTGTGTGTAGAAGTGTGTAGAGAGCATTTTAACCATAGAAACTACCTCAAATGTCCCAAGGTTGCAGAGATGGTGTTTGAGCAGCCCCTTAATATCCTGGTGTGCTGCATTCGACAGAAAGAGAAGGAGGGTGGTGGTCTTGGTGTGTTCTTTTCTTGTTCCAAGCCTTCAATCTTCACTCCAAAGCTTTCCAAGTTGTATCAATGGCTTCCACAAGCTCTAATGGTGATATGTAGGTGGAAATGACGAGTATGAGTGACCTGGGGCTCGAGAAGTGCAAATTAGGGTGGTTAAAAATGATTACATCTTGGTTTTATAAGATTTTTGCGTGTTAGCCTCGTCGCATACGGCCGTTAAGGCCAAAAAGATGCTTCGCGTACCATGATGGATTTTGGGAATTCAAAATTCCCGCCCCCTCGTCTTGTACCGCCATGGGCCTCTCCAGGGTCCTTAGCGTACCGCGACGTGTCCCGAAAGAGTCCAATAGGTAGAATCGGTGAAGATGATGCTGCTAGTCTTAAGGAAATGGAATCACATTACTATTCTTCTCTTCAAAGGTCAAACCAACAATGACTTCCGGATGTCCTCGTTTGATTGGTCGTTTGAGCTTAGATGGGACAGTAGGTTGATAGTCTTGGATGTAGCTGATGGAGGTTCTCTAGATGCTACCAGATGACGATGATGTTGAATGGTCCTTTAAAGTGTTCCTCTTAGCTTCAAACCTTCAACAGAGTTCTTGGCAGCTCCCAATAAGCTTCAGGAAGTGTATGTGGTGTTGACAGAGCAATTTTGGTCGGGCAAGTGATGTTTTAGTCGAGAGAAATGAGTAGGAAGTGATTAAATGAGATGGGTTGGGTTTTATAACGTTTTAAGATTCTGGGAGGCTTCGCGTACCGCCAAGAGTGCCTCCCGGACATCCTTGCGTACCGCTAAGGACAAAATAGTAACATGCACCACCGAGACACGTCGTGTACCGCTGAGTGGAAGATGATCGGTCCTGGCGTACCGCGGAGAGTTTTCACGGAATTCAAATTAGCCCGCCCACCTTCGCGTACTGCCAAAGATCTCGCTGATCCTTGGCGTACAGTGAAGAGTCATGGGCTGGCCCAATGGCCCATTTTAGTTTTTTTGAGTCGTTTCCATTCGTTTTCCTTATCACTTATCGTCTTTCGACTTTTGTATTGATTTTGATTGTTATGTGTTCACATATTATTGAATTGTTGTTCAATTGCATAAATTGTTCAATGTTTCACCAACATTCGTTAATTCAAGACACGTGTATGCGCTTCTGATAATTCACCGAATTATTGTTCAATTATCTGTGTTTGGACTATTGTGGTGCGTGTGACACTAAATTAAACAAATTCTAGTGCCATACATATAATATTAAATTAAATTATTATTAAAGTAAATGCTGACCTGGAAATTAGGGGGTGTCACAAAACTCCACAGTTAAGCATGCTCAGGTTGCAACAATCCAGGGATGGGTGACCTCCTTGGTAAGTTTTCTCCCGGGCAACAAAAGGCAAAACTGTGAGCCCAAGTGAGCACAACAGACAATATTGGTGCTAGACGGGCTGGATGTTACAGCTACCATCGAAACGAGAAGTATAATTCAAGATCAACCTAGTACCAAGACAACTCTAATTTGTCACATCTCAACTCTGAATTCATTAATACAAACAACCAAATACATTCAATTCCATAACAAAATCAAAATATTAAAGTCTTGTTCATATGTATATAGGACCAACATTCATACATTTTCATCAAAGTCTTCATGTAGTATTTACACATGTAAAATAAGCTTGTCAACTATTTGCATAGTTGGTGAGTCTTACAAAAGTTTTGATATATACAATCTATTATAAGAATAGAATTATAAGCAACCAATAGTCTAAATAGAATTGAATTAAAAACATGCATATATACAAATTTGCTAGTATGAATAAATCTCAATAATAAGTCCAAACAACTATCAATACATAGCATTTAATTAAGACTAGCTTTTGACATCCGTCAAAATTCGAGAATTAATTTGTTATTAATTAGACCAAACATATTGGCATAATTAAGCCCAGCAAGGCCCAAATAGGAACTTGAGTTGACCTAAGCTGATCAGCATAGTCGAAGCCCATCGAAATGAACACACTTTTCTTAACAAGTTGTTACGTAAATAGTTATGCTTTCGAAAGATAACGAACAATTAACCAGCTAAGATATCATACAACTAGTTACATAGAAAATGTGACGAATAATTTATTATTACCATACAATAATACTAATTTAGGAACACTATCTAGAAAAAAATTACGTGAAATGCATGAAATACTGATAAAACCTTGTTTAACGTGCGCTTACACCAATAAACTGTCTAAGCGTTTCTGATGTTCAATACACGACTAATCGAGAGTAATAGGTAAATCGCAGTGTCAAGCAATAAGATCGATGATCTTCAAGGAAAATTACCCGAAGTAGAGATTGAACTTGAGATTGCGCATTCAATTTGGTGTTTCTAATTATCCGTATTTGTATTAAATCATTTCAATTCAACAATATATAACCTAAAGCACAAATCGATCAATTTTTATTATTTAAACCTTGAAATATAGAAAGAAAATTAAAATCACACGCACATATAACAATATTAAATATCAAATTGAATCATTTCAATTTGTATTATCCGTAGAGATTGAACTTGAGATTGCGCATTCAATTTGGTGTTTCTAATTATCCGTATTTGTATGAAATCATGTCAATTCAACAATATATAACCTAAAGCACAAATCGATCAATTTTTATTATTTAAACCTTGAAATATAGAAAAAAAATTAAAATCACACGCACATATAACAATATTAAACATCAAATTGAACAATCCGACCTTGTTACCCAACAAGGACACACTAAACATCATATGCCAAAAGAACTTGACTTACTTAAACTTCTTCTTTAATCAACCAGAAGTCTTATATATTCAAAATGGGCATCATATATTCCAAACATATAGAGCATATTCTGATGGATCGCTAAGGACATGAATTCATACGACTACAACATCAACGACAAGCGATTTTATATGATTAATCAACTCTTCATCAACATTTGTGAAATGGTCCTTATCCTTATAAAGGATATCCATAGCACGTGCTAAATTGATCACCCGCATGATCACTGTCATTTCAACATCTTTACACTTCAAAGACTCGTGGTTTATTTCTTTCCATGATTCTTCCGTTTTTTTATTCAACAAATCATAGACGTCTTGTTGAATGAAACCATGTTCCTTCATGTAGCATTCAATGGCAGACGCAACATGTATTCGTTTTTGCTCCTCCTAAATATTTACAAAATTTGAAAATTAGAAGAGGTCATGTATGTAGGTAATAAAAATCATTCAAAATTTACTAATTCCTTTTCTTTTCATTAGTGAATATGGATAATAATTAAGTTGTGTTTATTGACCGTTTAAACTACAGTTAAAAAATATATTAAGAAGTATTCTCTTAATGATCATTAAAAGACTATCAAACAACCCTTAAATGTTATTAGTATAAAGTATTTTTAGGGTCAATATTTTGTTTTGTATTATATAAGGATTTAAGTTGTAACTAGGTTAATTAGGATAAACTGAGTAACCCAAATGTTGAGACGTTTAGAAGGCAACGTTTCATAAAGTATAAATAAGGGTAACATGTATCAAACAAAAATAATCATATGTAGTTTGTGAAAATAAATTTAAATCACTTGCTTAAAACAAGCCATATACAGAATTAAGCAACAACAGTTTATCTATTGGGTATAGTGTTGCAATTATAAATAAATCAAATGTTAGCATGCCTAGGATACAAGTTTAAAGTACCTCGTGGGTGACAATATCATCCATGACCCTAGAAATCACACAACAAGCTCTTACAAGGGGAGGCATATCGAAAGCCCATTTGAATGTGTTGTCTGTGATTATTTCACCCATCGCAGCAAAGCTTGCTATTAGAATGAATTTGTATCCACTACTAGTGGTTGCAACTTCTTTATGCTCCTCCGTTGTTGGTATGTACCCATCATTTGCCCATTTAGCTTCTTTCATGTAGCTTCCAAAGTATTCAATCATCTACAAATGACAATAGACCGAATTAAGACTGTCCAAAAAGCTCGGAGCTCAAGTTCGGCTAATAGCTCGTTCAAAAAATTTCGGATAAAGCTCGTTTGTAACCCAACCAGCTTGTTTTATAACTGAGCCAAGTACAAGCCAAGGCTAGCTTGGCTCGTTTGTACAACATGTTATACCAAAATACAAAAAGATAGGGTTACTTTTAATAATAACTATACTTTGGTGTCATATTTATAATTATGTTAAAGAAAAAATAATCTTCTGGCTCGGTTTACAATCCGAGCCAAGTCTAAGTTAGCCCCTGCCCCTGGCTTGCCTCCTGAACAGCCCTAGGCACAATGATATGCAACCAATAAATCTCTCTCTAATTAAAAGTAACTTTTAAAAATAGAGAGACAAATGTTCAATTTAGAGCACCAAAAAAATCATATTTTTGTTGTTTTTCAAACCCTCATACAAATTGTTTAATTGAAGAATGCATAAAAAGAAGGGTCCATCTTACTGCTTCTATAATATAACTAACGTGATGTGCTTTTCCCATCTTTAATAAGATTCTTTCCATGTCTCCGTACATATCTAGGAGCATTTGGTATATAAGTTCCATATTTCTTGGTAAAACGTCCAAGCATGTAATTGACCACCTAAGAGACATTTATGTGTAACTTGATAAATTTGAGTAGAATAATGGCTTATGTATTATGTTTTCATGGATGACACGATTCAAGCATGTTCATATACCTTTTAAATGCTTCTGTAAAGATTTCAAGTTCTTCCAAAGTACCATAGGCATCATAAGTGTCATCAACAAGTGTAGCCACTGCAAAAGCTTTGGCTAAGAACATTCTAGATTCGGAATATTGAGGCTCAAAGTATACACTTAATGACCAAAAATAGGATTCAATCAATCTGTTTCTGGCATAGGGTAGATTGGTTGGGACATCAAAACATTTCCACCACCTACAATAAAATGATAAAGATGTCCATTTCAATTAGATACATTCAAATATACAAGTTACAATATCTATAAGGAGCGAAGGAACATAAAAAAGGGATGATGGCTTATGTTGTATGACTAAGACATAACGTGTAACAATGTTACTATTGATATGATATCTCAAAAGATCACACACTGAGCAAATATTCCAAATGTACACTCAAACTTGATTTGATGTGTATAACTCAACTGATGTCAATAATACATTATTACTATTAAGTAAAAGAATAATGTATAATGAAACATTATATATTATATGCTATGTTTACTTGGTAACATTACATAGTGTATGTAATATCTATATTAAGAATACACATTTTAATAGATTTATAAAATAAATCTTTTGAGTATGCGTCTAATTGTCCAAAGTGAATATGGAAATAACTCCATGCCCTTTTCGTGTAAACCTTGAAAGAAAGCGTGGGTATAAACCCATGACATTTACTTATTTGACTTGAATAATGTTTGCATGGATTTTGGGTTACAAACTTTACTATTAGAGAAAACAACTTATTCCATTCCCATTTTATCACTTCAAATATTTGGTTCTCTTAAACCAACAAAATTAGAGATTTACAAAAGGAGCATTCTTGAATGAAAAACATACCAAGAACACAAGCAATGCCACATCCCGACCAGTGGCGAAGTATGTCGTGTCATGAATGTGCATGATTGTTAATAAGCTCATGATTTCTAATTCCAAGCTTCATATTTAAAATACTAAATTACAATGTCATTACATTAAAAGTTCAAAGTCAAATACAAATTTAAGAATTTAAAATCTAAGTCCATGATAAAAATATCTAAATCCATCTTCCTAGACTTTTACTTAAAGTCTTCAATTTAACCTATGTCACACGTAAAGTAACTGTCAACTAAATGAATAGTTGGTGTGTAATCACATGATTATAATAGTATAAGTTTCAAAGTATACAAACTTAAATGACAATGAGTATGAATATTATATTACGAATGAAACAAGCATGTGTAAATGGATTACTGGTCCTTTTTAACACCAAAATGCGAAGAGAGCGTGACTCTCTTTAGAACCAAACACTAAATATATGCGTAGAACATCATAAGCAAAAGTATGTATACACTACAAGATCAACACATAATAACAATTCAACTAAAAAGCATTATGTTGTTTGCATAAGTTTCAAAGAATATAAAAGTTTAAGCATTTGAATAAAGACATGTGTGACACCCAAATTAATACAAAACTAAAAGGGAGATGTGAAAACTCACTTGTGTTGCTAAGCAATTCCAAAGATACAACTTAAGCTAGTTGTGCAATAGCAACACTTGTCAACCTGTTTTTGGAATGTAATATGTATATAAATGTGTCAAAAATTTTCTTGGATTCTAAACATCATTTTATACTAAGGCATATAAAAAAAACTAGTTTTCTAAGGGATGGGTTTGGTTCTTTTGGCTTATTTTGTATAAACTTTTAAAGTCATCAAAAATAAATATCCGTAGTTTAATAAAATATTTTACAAGTTCAAATAACAATTTAATAACTAAATATTTTGCTAACTTAAAGTTTTAAGTTAATATTGATATTTTACTTAAACTATATTAAATAAAATATAACATAAGCATTATAAAGAATTATATAGAATATACTTTTATATATATATATACATATACATATATATATATAGGGAATGGTTCAAATACTAACCCTCCTTACGGCGCTAACCCATTAACTTTGGCAAAAAATGGCCGAATCTTGAATTTTTTTTAAACATCATTGTAACACAATTTGAACACCATGTTCAGTTTTGAGTTTTGGCTAATTCATCACCGTTTGGGCTCTTACAGTACTGTAGGTGTTTTAATATTTAAAACTTACAGTACTGTAGCAAAAACCTTACAACGATGATATTTTTTAAACGGTGATGAATTAGCCAAAACTCAAAACTGAACATGGTGTTCAAATTGTGTTACAATGATGTTTAAAAAAAAAATTCAAGATTCGGCCATTTTTTGCCAAAGTTAATGGGTTAGCGCCGTAAGAGAGGGTTAGTATTTGAACCCATTCCTATATATATATATATATATATATATATATATATATATATATATATATATATATATATATATATATATATATATATATATATATATATATATGGAGGTAGGTTCATATACAAATAGAGAATTTTGTAAAAATGGTAGGAACCAATCATGTGTTGACACATGTATTGCTATTTAATTATAATATGAGGGTAATTTAGTAAGTTTAAAAATAATGTAGATTTAACAATCCCTAAATTATAGGAAGATTCTTAACCAATTACATATGAAATTTTATTGCAGATATACATCAATTTTATGTGATTAAAAAGTTTTAACATCAAATAAAACTTCATAATCGTTTCTGAGTATTTCGATTCAATAAGAAATATTGAATAGATGATTTCGTGGAAACACATGATCAAAAATATTGGTATATGCTAATATGTACTAACATAAAAATTATAATATTCTGACAAAATTTTGTACTAATAGCACAAAGCAAAACAAACAAACAAGATTCTTAACAAGTATATGATTAAGTATATGTGTTGATATATGCAAACATGTACTAATAGCACAAAACAAAACATGCAAACAAAAACTATTAACATGTATATGATTTTCTATATGTGCTGATATATGATAACATGTACTAATAACACATATTAGCACAAAGAGAAATAAGCAAACAAGATTTTTAATAAGTATATGATTATGTATATGTGCTAATATATGCTAACATGTATTAATAGCACATGGCATAAAGTCAACAGATTTATTCCTTGAAAATCTTAACTGATAGTGTACCATTTAAATGAAGCATAATTTTAGCAAATTTGGTTAATGCAAATTCCTTTTATACCCTTCTTTCCATTATAAACAACATATTAATTACAATCTTGCCATTGTTTTTTTTATGACCATTGATGATAGAATATTAAAGGTTTAGATTGTTTCTCATTATTTTTACAAAACTATTATTTTGTACAATAACCTTACTCTATATATATGTATGTATGTATATGTACATACATCAAGTAAAACTTGCAGTTTTTGTTTAAGATTAATAAAACGATTTAAAATGACTTTTAGTTTGTATAAAACTATTTTAGAAAGTTTATTAAGGGTTTTATGGATTTTTACACCTTAATATATTGCTTTTGTAAATTAAAAATAAAGATTTATAAACCTTTGTTAAAATATAAATAATTATTATTGTGAATATTTTCATAATATTACAAAAACTGTTTTAAAATAATTCTTAGGATTTTATGTATATTTATTAAACTTTTATAAGTTAAAAATGAGTATTTAAAATATTTAAAATAACTTAAATAGGAAATAATAAAAGAATTTATATTCTAAAATTTTATAAAATTTCTAGAATCTTTATAAAGTCATAAAGTATTTTATTAAAATTTTATAACATTTTCTAAATTTTTTATACGTGGTAAAAAGATAAGAACTTAGAAAATGGCAGAAAAAAAAACCAGTTAACATGCGCGACCACGGATTTAAAATTGGATCCCCTACCCTAGCCAGAGTGACTTAACCACTGGGTCGGGTGAGGGCCCTTTGAAACATCTGGAAACTAATCAATTTTAACCATTCTTTACTGATCTTCCCTAACTGTAAAGCCCTAACTTCAACCTCTATCAAATTCGATCGATTAAGCCAGTATGAGTCCTTAAAATTTTAGGGCTTTTGTTCTATGCATAAAGACGAGTAGATTGGATGTCTTTACTAACCCGTAATTGTATAAAAATAGCGTGTTCGAGTTCGGTTAGAGTCATAGTGGTTCTTGAGTTCAGATTCAACGATTGAGGGGTCTTGAGAGTGATTTGATGCTTCTTGAAGTTTCAGAGGAGGGTCGTGAGCCTTCTTGTGAGTTAAATTCGAATTTGGTGAAGGAATTGACTTATTTGAGTTAGAGTTCAATTTTAGTACTTCGGTTGAATCGTTAATGGATGTTAGTCGCGTGATCGATTGATTTAATGCTCTAATCACGTGTCTCGAAAGTTAGTTGAGGTTAAACGAGCGTGATTTGCGTATTAAATGCTCCGCATCGCGATCGAGGGTGGAAACCGGCGGGTAGAGGATTCGAACTGGGAAGGGATGAAAGAATTTGAACTTTGGAGCTTTTGGCAGTACAGGTCCCTTCTGTTCTGCCCCCTGCTGCTTTTCGCCCAAAAGTTCCCCACTCATAGACCAAGTTTCATAGTTGGCAAGAATAACCTTTAGAGTTTTAGCACCTATTTTTTTATGTTTTACACTTTTGATAAAGTTTATAAAACTTATTATTTAATAATGTTTATATAAAAAGAATGAAGTTTATAAAGTATAAAATATTTTATTATTGTATTGTTGTTGTTGTTATTATTATTATTATTATTATTATTATTAGTTTTTATATACTTTGTTAACTTTTATAAAAACATAGCTTAATGTTTATAATTATTTTATTTTTATTTTTATATTATTATTATTATATATTTTATTTAAAACATTCGTTTGTGCAAAAGTTCATTTAACTTTATGATAGTTAATTCAGAATTTTAAATAAATTGCATCTTTATTATTTGTTTATCTGTCTTTATGTAGTTATTTAAATTGTATCTTTGTTAAAGTTAAAGTTTATAAATTGTATCTTTACACACACACACACATATATATATACACACACACACATATTTAGGGGAATGATGAATTGTTAACCCACCCTTATTGTGGTAACCCGTATAACTCTTCCAAGATCAATCCAAATCTTTGTTTCCTTTTCTAAATATCATTATTACACTGAAACAAAACTTTCTTCTTTTATGTGTATGTGTAAATTAATCACCATTTGAGATTTAAAACCAATGTAAATTTAAATTACATTGTACCAAAAATTATAAATCCTATTAATGTAACCAAAACTTACACTGATTTTAAATACTAAATTGTGAGAACTAGTACCATATCGTCCGACAATCCGTACGGTATTTGTACTTTCAATTTTACTGTGTGTAAATACCATATGTTAAACAGTTGTAGGACAACAATTCTATGAAAAACATTTAACAGTTGTATGTATTTGAATGAACATTTAAATACAGAAATACAACAATACATGTCAAATAGTAGTGTGAAAAAAAATGACAAAAACATATCGGTTGCGATCTGATTTCCATAAATAACGGAAATCAAATGGCCGTTAATTCAGTGAAAAAAGTGTGAAAACAATCATAACAATGTGAAAATAGCTTAGCTTGGTTGAGTACATCTGTTATAACGTCCAAATCAAAACAGTAACTTAGTATCGTTTACGAAGAATAAAATGACAATGTGTTGCGTGGGTGACTATTCATACAAACATATATGTGGGTTTAACGTTCTGTATGATAACTGAAAGGAAGAAAACAAAATCAGAAAGTAAAGCCATCATCGTGTTCGTTCGGGTGACAATTCGAACGAATACGTGCGAAGGTAATACGATCTAACTAAACAGATAAAATAAACATTATTTGAAACAGTAAAATAAGAAAAAGAATCATAAAACATTTAATAGTAAATAACCACCTTAAAAATAATTATAGAAAACCATTTTATTAAACTTACGAAAATTTCGCGTTACGTTCGTAAACGTAATGTAAAACTAAAACCGAGCAATTAAACGAACCCGAACTCATTCGGGGTATAAGAACCCTAAAGTTCATTCAATTCTCACATTCATTACCCACCAACATCTCTCTCTCTCTCTAATTTCCGGATTTCTACTCTCTCTCTCTCTAGAAAACACCCACAAAAACACCTCTAAAATCTTCAATTCTTGATCAAAACAAGCCATCTTGGTATCAAATCGAAGCTAGCAACATCCTCTACATGAAAGTACAGAGGATCAGACTTGAAATCAACTGAATCTAAAGTGAGGTTAGCTCAAACTTTCGGATTTTCAGGTTTTTCATAAAACCTGGTTGTTTGAACATGAAACTCGATTTTGGTCCATCAAGTCGTGTTAGATTTGCATGAAATTGGTTTTTCCCTGCTAGAATAACATCAAGATAATGATTTATGGGATTTGGGAATAGAATCGATGGATGGGTATGTCAATATCGATGGATGAACACAAGGAACTACTTAGTATCGACGGTCCGACAAAACAAACAAGTTCCATCGAACTTGCTATGTTCGATGACCTTAGTATCGATGAACTCACGTCGAAATTAGTAAGTTCGAAGTCCTCCAAGTTGAACTGGACCAGGATTCGTCGATATTAACATCTTCAAAGGCCATAGTAACGACACTAAGCAGCTGTCGACACTAATCAGTGTCGACAGCCCTATCTCTGGGAATTGCAAGTGATGATGGATACTATCCTTGTCAATTTTAACCCTCAACCATGATACTGATATGGGCATGTCATCCAAGTAATCCAAACCAAGAATTAAACATTATGGTTTAGGTATGAAGTCACAAAACCAATGGGAACACCATAGTATTGATCGGGTACTCACTAGGGTTTAAGGGTAACCGGTTGGAATAGCTCATTGACACTAATCATTGGTTCATTGATATTACTTAGATTTCATTTGAAAACTTAAGTAAACAATAGAACAAGTGATCGGGGCAAAAATATGGTTTAAAATATATCAAAGTATGGTAATATCTAAGCCACAACTTGTAAACACAATGTTAAAACTTTCATAAAAGTGTTAATCGATTTTCATGCAAAGGTGATGGCACATTTTCTAACTAAGTTATGTAACACTTTCTCAACAATTCTTATGACACACCAAATGGTTAAGTCTTATAACAAATTGCTAACATTAGCATACTTAAATAATAATAACAAGTATAGTTTAAAATAAAGATGGATTGATCTTGGCAGATTTATACGGGTTAACGCAATAAGAGTGGGTTAACAATGGACCATATCCTATATTTATATGTGTTGATACACGTTTTTGTCCCTAGTTCAGTCTTGTAACTCTTATTATGTAAATGTTCAAAGTATTAATGGAAGTTGTCTTTATATCTATTTCTTAATGTTTATTTCTATTGCTTATTGTTTATCAATGTTTATCTATTTAGTTGATCTGATTATAAACTGAATTGAGTATGAAGGTTACTCATTCGGCGAATGACTCTAGAATGAAGTCATTCGCCGAATGACAATTATAGCGAATGTCTGAATTCAGAATGAGTCATTCGCCGAATGACTCATTCGAATGATGGCTCATTCGAGCTTGGTCATTCGCCGAATGAGCTGCTTCGGCCACTCATTCGGCCGAATGACTACAGCCTATAAATAGAAGTTCAAATCATTTCAACCTTAACTTTTCAGAGCCCTCCTTCTTCCCTAGCACTCCAGTGTCAAAACCCTAGAAGATCTGAGCGGTTCTTGATCATCCAAGTTCGATTCTCAACCCGTGGTGTTCGATCGTTGCTTCCAAGTTGTTTCTACAGCCTCGGATCACCACGGTTCCTGTTGGTTTCGATTGGAAAACCCTGGAATAGGATTCCGCACTATCCCAGAGGTTATCGAGTAGTTTTCTATTGGATTCGGATTGTTTCCGAGCTCCCGATCGGTCCAACAAAGTGGTATCAGAGCTTTGGCTCTTGATTCTACTCGATTTCCACTCAAAATCAACAGATCTGAGATTCCCAAAACCCTGATTTTCGTAACTTCCAAAAACCCTATTTTTCTTGCTTCCCAAGTTACTATTTGATTGAAATATCAAGGGTTTTTGTGGTTTGATTGATCTAATTCTTTCCCAATTGGTTTGTTATCATGTCTTGAAGTTCTGTACAAAATTTGGTGATTAGATCTGGCCAAAATCGCAAGTTATCACGATTTTCGTTGTCAAAAACCCCAGATCGCCGAATGACTCTGGCGGCCGAATAAGTTCAGCCGAATAGCCCCTCATTCGCCGAATAGGTCTCATTCGGCGAATAGCTCCTTCGCCATTCTCATTCGCCGAATAAGCCTCATTCTCCATCCTCATTCGGCGAATGACTTCATACATGTGCCATATTGCTGGGACGGACCTAGCTGAAGCCATCCATTTGGATAGAACAAGAAAACACACAAAAAGATAATAAATGATTGAATCTTATTGAATTCATGATGACTGGTATTAAGATATGCTGAAATGAGTTTTGAACTGATTTTGATCTTGATTGATGAAATGAATTGGGGAACTCAATCAGAAAATATGAGTGATCATTTAGTTTGTTTAAGAGTTGTGTATTGTTCAGTTTAAAATTTGGACAAATATATCAGTAATCGTATCAAAATGAAATTGTCTTTGAAGTGAAGCATTCATTGAATGCTATATGATGTGATCAGAGATATGTGTTATCTTATTAATGGGCTTTTCACAAAAATATGTGTTTATTTACTTTTAATTTGTGTTTGTACAGTTGTATGGTTGTTTCAGAAAAATACAAAAAGATTTTCTATTTTCAATTTTGTTTTAGATGATCATTGGTAGATTCGGATGTATGTCATATCTGAATCCTGAACCAACTAGACATATCTTCATAATTGGTTAAAAGTTTGGTGCTCATAATGTCAAATTTTTAAAATTTTGGAGTTTTGGAGAAGTTCATCTTTCATTCGTACTAATGAGAGGCAGAATGGACTCATTCGGCCGAATGAACTCATTCTGAGAATGAGTCATTCGACCGAATCAGTTACACAGGATAAACTTCATTCGACGAATGAAGAGTGTCGAATGTCTCATTCGACATTCTCATTCGGCGAATGAACATTGTCGAATGACTCAGTCGCCACTTTCATTCGGCGAATGAGACTGAAGTCACATGACCTTTCGACTAGCTCATTCGGCGAATGAGAAGGGACTATTTAATAGTCCTTCGGCCGAATGAAGGTCATTCGACAATTTTCACTTTCGCCACATCAGAGCCACGTCATTCGGAGATTTACACACAGTTCTTGTCCACTTGATTTTCTTTGATCTCTGTTGATCCTGCTTCCGATAATCTGTTTCTACTTCATCTCAGGTATATGGGGATCAAATTTCAGATCATTCCAACCGTGGAATCATGCCAATCAGATCATAACTTAGGGTTTTAGGGTTTTAACGTTCACCTTGTAAATAAACCACTGAAATGGAATTGAACCGAACTTAGTCAAGTATTAAAAATGTTAGTCGGTCGATTCTGAGTGTTGATGAACAGGTTTTATGGGCTAATTTGTGATTTTTGAAAAAGGGGATTTTGAATTCAAAATAGGCGCCGAATGTCATCATTCGGCGAATGGCTCATTCGACGAATGGCTCATTCGACGAATGGCTCATTCGACGAATGGCTCATTCGGCGAATGACCAGCCTTGTCAACAACTCTTTCGGCGAATGACTCATTCGGCGAATGACTCATTCGACGAATGGGTATATCAGCTCATAGCTCATTCGGCGAATGAGATCTATTTGGAAAATGAAGCTCATTCGGCGAATGGCTCATTCGACCAATGTATTCATTCGCCCAAATCAAGTCATTCGGCATATCAGATTAGCCTGAATCTGTTTTCTGATTTTTAATCAGTTTTCTGTATTTTCAGTTATGGAATGGCTCTGACATGTTTATTTCTTTTGTTGTGCAGTATGGCAGGATACAAGTCAGTTCCTAAGCACAACATCTGTGCTCATCTAGACCTGACCACTCCGAACGCGAAGCACTACTCAGACATCATCACATTTCTGAGGCGTTCGAGGATATTCACAGCTATATCTACTGTGCATGTGCCCTATCTCTCGCATCAGCAGGATTTTTGGTCATCGGCTGATATTGATTGCGAGGCAGAGCCTACAGTTATACGGGGCAAAGTGCAAGGACATGATATTGTGGTCTCAGCTGAGCACATCCGGAGAATCTGTGGATTTCAAGACTCTCCTGATCAGCCTGCTTTACTTGATAGATTTTTGGTTCGTGGATGCTTTCTTCAATGCAAGTACGAGGGAGATATTGGAGCTGGGATTCTGAACAAGGCGTTCATGTCTCCGCAGTTCAAGTATTTGGCACATGTATTAGTTCACTGCCTTGGCTCAAGGAGAGGGGGTTTTGATGATATGCGTGAGACCATTCAGTGCGCATTTGCTGCTTTGGTGCTCAACAAACCCTTCAACTTCTCCGAGATGGTCTTTATACACATGAAGGAGAATGTGGGGCTTAAGGGTGACAAGAAGTTCCTCATGTACCCTAGATTTCTACAGCAGATCATAGATGCCCAGATTCCGGATCTTCCGAAGATCAATGCTGACATCATTCGGTTGGAGCATATGAATGACATTACTCTTAACAGAGTTTTGTCATACAGAAGGAAGGAGAGGAAGCCCACTACCAGGTCTCTATTTGGTCACCTCTCTCGACCTGATTACAGGGCTCCTGCTGGACGGAGATGGAGACACGATGACTCCGATTCAGATGTAGAGGACATTGTAGTTCCAGCGGGAGGTGATGATAGTGATGGAGATGATGGAGATGGTGATGCAGGCCCAACTGGTGCTGGTGTTGGTGAGAGCACAGTGGATTTGAGCACTGCTGCTATAGTGAGTTCAGGGGCTGGGGAGATGACTTCAGTACACATGACCACTGCTGCTTCAGTGAGCATGGTTGATGTTGCTGTTTCTGGTGCAGGTGGTGATGTTGATGTGTTGACAGCACAGGAGGAGGATGTGGACATCGACTCACTGATGGATTTAGACTTCTTGTCTACTACTACATCCTCAGTGACTGCTCCACTAGATGTTTCAGTTCCACATTCCTCAGGTGGTGGTGATGAGTCAGAGGACTCGAGTGAGGATGAAGGTGTAGCAGGTGAAGGTGATGAAGACAGTTCTGATTCTGAAGAGACTCATGATGATGAGTTTGAGAAAGTGGATGAGGGTGGAAGAATGGAGATGAGGAAGAGAAAGAGGACAGAAGATGAAAGGGAGGAGATTACTGATACACTATTCATACCAGAGTTCGATATCTCTCCTCCACCTCGGTCTTCTACTCCACTTTCAGTGGCTGTGACTGCCACTGCCTCTCAGCCCACATCCTCCAGAGCTGGAAGGGGAAAGAGATCTCGATTCTCTTTCCAAAGGAGGTCAGAACTGACATCAGCTGCTACAACTACTGTCACATCAGTAGCAGCTGTGTCAGTTTCTTCACTGACACGGACAAGGGCTATTCCTACTCAGTCTACTACTGCCCCTCTGTCCACTCCTTTTATTAGAGAGCCTGTTTATGTTGATGCTTCTTCCGGCCCTTCTACAGTCCGAGCTGATGTGCACATACCTACTGTGTCAGTTGTGGATCAGCTTAGCACACTGAACAGTATGGTCCTCAGACTGATGGAGAGGAGCATGGAGCAAGAAAGGAAGGCTAAAGAGCAAGAGCTGATTATAGCTCAACTCACGAGGAGGGTTGAAGAGCAGGATACTCTGCTTCTTCAAGCATCAGACCAGAAGGCTGATTTGAGAGCCAGGTCAGCTCAACAGGAGGAGCAGCTCCTAAAGTACATCGATGAGCACAACCAGCTGGCTTTGACAGCCTCTGGTTTCAATGATAGGATCCTTCAGCTCGAGGCTGAGAATGCTCGCCTCGCTGGACTTGTCGAGGGTCCAAAGGAGGGCACTCCCAGACTTGAGGGGGTTGAGGATCGTTCCGATGATTCAGACAAGCAGATTGACGAGGAAAATGAAGAAGAGTCTGATGAGGAACAAGTTGATTACGAGGATTCCGAGAAGGACGAGGAATCAGATGAAGATGATGAAGATAATGATGATGACAAAGATGGATTAGGAAGTGGGTCTGGAGAATCATCTGGCACTGATGATGATGATGATGATGACAACAATGATGACCAAGCTCCTCCCACTTCTGAGATCAGGTCAAAGAAGGCCAACGACAAAAAGCTCAGGCTCCTCCTCCTTCATCTCCATCAAAGACAGCTGAGCCAGAAGCTACTGAGGAAGTCCAAGCTGTGCCTCTGAAACGTCAACTGGACGAGACACTTACCATGATTTTGGACGCTCAGGGCATTATACAGCACTCAGTGAGCTATGACAAGGAGGAGGGTGAGATCATACATTGCCTATCTAAAGAACAGATAGCCGAGCTATTCAGGTTAAATCCTGACGAGGTTGTTACTGATGACACCTCAGTTCCCAGTTTTGAAGAGCCCGAACCAGAACCCTTCGATGATATAGATGAGGTTATTCTGGAAGACATCACAGAAGAAGAATATCCAAAGTATACATCGGCCGAGGACGAGCTACCTACCTTTACTGAACCATTTGATCAAGAAACGGAGGATCTCTTGGTCAGATATCTGGAGGAACAAGTCGAGGCAAGCAAAGCTGAGGCCGATGATCAAAAGAAAAGAAAAGAGGAATGGGCTGCCTACTGGGAGGTGTTAAAGAAACAGAGCACAGAGAAGATGCCAGCCACGCACAAGAAGGTGTACCGGACCAAAGGCTATAAAGCTGGAGGTCAGATACTTAGCTGGGCATAGTTCCATGATCTCGGGTGCTATGCCGTAAAGAGAGAGAACGGGATTGATTACTTCAAACACCCACATGATTTCAAGACGTTGCCTGGATTCGAAGTCAATCAAATAGCACGTCTGAACATGCTCTACAGTGAAGACTCTGGGATGTCTGCTTGGTTTTCTCGACAGATCAAGTATGAATACCGGAAGAGATGGGTGAACTTTCAACCGCAGCAACCAGAAAGATATTATTTGCCAGAAATTGATGGTGATACCCGTAAGCATAAAGTGATCCTGAAGTGGCTTCCCCCTAGAGTTTTGAAGAGGATTCCCCTGCGGAAGATGCGTCAAGACTTTATGGATGGCTTCCGATGGTGGTACTATGACGGGCGTACTGGTGAAGCTGTGATAGTCCTTTGCAAAGACAAGAAGTGGGAAACTGTCAGAATTTTTGATCCCATGTGGCTGACGAACCTGTCTCATAAAGATGTTCAAGCTTTATTCAGGAATCAGATTTTCTTTGATGTCCCTGATATGGTTCAAGCCTTGCAGTTTATGAGAGTTATCCGTCTCTGCAGCATTTTCAAGATACACGCTGGAGCAGATTGGAAAGCTATTTCAGCAAAGTATTTCAAGAAAGAAACTTCCAAGAGTTGAACTAGGTCCAAGGGGGAGTTTGTTGATACACGTTTTTGTCCCTAGTTCAGTCTTGTAACTCTTATTATGTAAATGTTCAAAGTATTAATGGAAGTTGTCTTTATATCTATTTCTTAATGTTTATTTCTATTGCTTATTGTTTATCAATGTTTATCTATTTAGTTGATCTTTTTATAAACTGAATTGAGTATGAAGGTTACTCATTCGGCGAATGACTCTAGAATGAAGTCATTCGCCGAATGACAATTATAGCGAATGTCTGAATTCAGAATGAGTCATTCGCCGAATGACTCATTCGAATGATGGCTCATTCGAGCTTGGTCATTCGCCGAATGAGCTGTTTCGGCCACTCATTCGGCCGAATGACTACAGCCTATAAATAGAAGTTCAAATCATTTCAACCTTAACTTTTCAGAGCCCTCCTTCTTCCCTAGCACTCCAGTGTCAAAACCCTAGAAGATCTGAGCGGTTCTTGATCATCCAAGTTCGATTCTCAACCCGTGGTGTTCGATCGTTGCTTCCAAGTTGTTTCTACAGCCTCGGATCACCACGGTTCCTGTTGGTTTCGATTGGAAAACCCTGGAATAGGATTCCGCACTATCCCAGAGGTTATCGAGTAGTTTTCTATTGGATTCGGATTGTTTCCGAGCTCCCGATCGGTCCAACAATATGTAAAGACTAATAAAGGTTGATGCTCACTAAACTTCTTATTTTGTCTAAGTATTGGTGCTACAATGACAAACAGCTTTCGGAGAAGAATTTACTCTTCGGAAGTAACACTGCTTCCGAAGGATAACTCATTCCTGCCGAAGGTTGTACAAGACTATTGCTTCGGAAGGCTCAGCTCTTAGAAGATTCAGATCTTCAGAGCTTCCGAAGACTTAAAGCTACTTAAGACACTTCTCAGCAACTTCCTCAGAAGACAAAGACTTCCGATATTATTCTTTTATCAAAGACTGTAGCTGAGTACTTTCATAGTACAAAAGGGTCTGACACAAGGCATGCTGATCTGAGTAAAGACAAAGACAGCACACCTAGAGTCAGTGAAAGCACCTTACTTCCCTAGTTCAACATTAAATGCAAAAGATCATCTGAACTTTGAAGATCATTAACATTAAATGTCTTTTGTATTTAGTAGTCTTTTGTAAAGTCAATATCTATTAATGTAATGATTGTGATTGAGTGTCTTAGCTTGTTAAGACACTCAATATACTAGAATAATCTTTACTTTATGTATTGTCTAGCATACCCAACTTGTATTCCTAAGTGTATACGGTTGTAGCCTTGGCTATTAACCTCTTATTGTAAACCGCATCAGTGTGGTTCTGTGCTTGTCTGGTTTTACACTTGTAATACTTTGAGAGAAATATATCTTTGAGCTTGAATTTACTCTTGTGTTCTTATTGTTATTCAAAGATTATTTGTTCATCATTTGAGTGTTTGTGAGATCCTTCTAACAGACCTTCCACATCTGTTAGATTGTATTAGAGAAATACTTGTGAAGTGTTGTTTAGATTAAACAACCCGATCCTACAAGTGGTATCAGAGCCTTGGCTCTTGAACTTAAGTGACTAACCATTCTTAAGTTACCAGTTTCATTTCTTCTTAAATCTCGCTACCATAAGAACCCATATTCTGTATATTTGTTCAAATGGTTGCACTTAACAAACACGATACAGAAAATGGTACTCTCAACAAGCCACCAATGTTCACTTCAGAAGACTACGACACTTGGAAAGTTAGAATGGAAGGTTTCATCAGGAACCAGAACTTCAAACTTTGGAAGTCAGTTCTTGAAGGACCTTTTATCCCAACTGTTCCTGCTGCTGGCGTGGGTGGAGCTCCTGTGCCTAAAGATCCGGCTCTCTATTCTAATGAAGACTACAAAAGAATGGAAGTGGATTCGAAAGCATTGTGGCTTATCCAAATGCCCATTCCAAACTCAATCATACATGCATTCAAGAAATGCAAATATGCTCAAGATCTGTGGAACTCACTACAACAGATGTATGAAGGTTCTGAAGATGTCAAGGAAAACAAGAAAGACATGTTGAAACAGAAGTTTGAGAACTTCTGTCAACAAAATAATGAGAAGATGACTTCTCAATATCTAAGGTATGTCCAACTTGTTGATGAGTTGGTTGCTGCAGGTGTCAAAATGGAAAACCAGGATGTGATCAGGAAATTTCTTAGATCACTTCCACATGCTTGGAATATCTATTATGTTGCCATAAGAAGAACTAAAAATCTAAGGACTTTGAAACTTAGTGAGTTGTTTGGTATACTCATTGCATATCAGATGGAGATAGATGCTCAGGAACCTAAATCGTTACATGTAAATTCTGGTTCAGCCGCACTCTATGCACCCATTAACAGCCCTCCTTACCAGAGTTATCCACCCATATACCACCCTACTTCCACGTACACCTCTTGCCACCTTTACTGAAACCTCAACTCAATCATCTACACACTTAAATTCCTTCACAAATCCAATTCCACCTCTAACCTCTGGACAAGGAGCTCTCATGGCTGAGGAAACTAACTATTTTCAACTTTGCCAAGAAGACTTAGATGGTATTCCTATAGATGATTTAGAGGAGATGGACATAAATTATCAGATGGCCATGATCTCCTCTTGAGCGAAGAATTTCTATCAGAGAACTGGCAGGCAGTTCAAAAGGCACAATATGAAAACTGGGTTTGGTCTTGACAAGTCCAAGCTCAAATGCTTCAACTACCAACAGTTAGGTCACTTTGCTAGAGAATGCAAGTTCACATGAACTCAGCCATCTACCTCTGGGCAACCACAACAAAGACCATCAATCTCAACAAACAATGCAAACATTGCAGAACAAGATTTTGCAGACTGGAGCTTTCAAGCGGAGGATGCTTCCATTTCAAACAGTGCACTGATGGCAAATGATTCTACTTCCTCATTCAAGGTAACTGATGACATGTGTACCTCTGAATGCTTAGAGAAGTTAAATGTTTTTAAAAGAATAAACTCTCAACTCTGTAATGAACTTGAGTCATTACAAGTAGTCAAGGCAAATTTTTCTGAATGTGAAAGAAATTACAAAGAAAAGATTGAAGAAATGGAAAAGACTATTTCTAGCTTAAAACATGAAGACACTAACAAACAGTGTCAAATTAACAATCTTTTAGAAAGATTAACCACTGCCAAGACTGAACTTGTATTGGCTGAATCTTATAGAGATAAGTTTTTAAGTCAAGGTGAAAAGTATGAAAAGCTTTTCATAATGAGCAGCACAACTGAACTGGTAAATAAAAATGGGGCTGGTTTGGATTATAACAAAGTGGAGCCTCCATCTACCTACACTCCCATTATGGAGGTTAGGTGTAAACCAATATTAACCTTGTGTGTGATGAAGAGTTGGATATACACAAGGTGGATCAAACTGATAATTTATCGGATCTAAACCCAAGTACCTCAACATGATCAGATGAGGATGATGTTCCTATTAAACCAGTAAAAGAAAAACCAGCTTTGAAATCTAATAAAAGAACTAAGAAAACTAAGAAACATCAATCAGTTTTTGTCAAGGCTAAAAATATTCAAAATGAGGATATCTCTTTAGATGAGTATGTTACTTTTCCATCAGACAAGTCCAAAAGGGGTAAGTCAAAAGAAAGAAAGGCCAACTTTTTAGAAAAACAGGTAAATCATCAAGATAACAAGCCTGTTGGAAAATCCAAACCATCATCTGCTGTGAATCAAGTTCTAAACAATCAGACTATATGTCTGATGTGTGGTGATAAAAATCACTTTGCTGCTGATTGCTTATACAATCCAAGAAGCAAAATATTTTCTGAGAAGCTAGAAAGAGAAAAGAAGAAAAGTTGGAGCAGGTCATCTTCTTCTTCTTCAGAAGAACAAAAGAGAAACCCAGTCAATAAAGTATCAGAAGCTAGTACTTTTGATAGTCGGAAGAAACAAGTCAAGAGGGGTTTTGAAAAGAAAGTATCGGAAGCAATCACTTCTGATAATAAGTATAAGAAGGCTTCGGAAAAGAATGGTTCGGAAGATCAGGAAAAAAGGGTTCCGAAGGTAAAAGAAAATCAGAAACACATAACAAGAAGACTTCCTACAAACCAAAGAAATCTTTTCCTTTCAGAAGAAGAAGAAGAACGTTGGAAGCAAAGGCCAACTGGTCAGCAAAAACTAAGTCATTGGAAGGGAAGGCAAACGGCGCTTCCGATGACTGTCAGAAGAAGCAAACTCTTCCGAATAACTTAAAAATCAAACAGATATGGAAGAAAAAGGAAATAATTGAACCATCTGTTCAATCAGCAGTCCCACCAACAATAAGCACATCATCTGCTCCACCTAAGATGATGTCAAAGAAATTTACTTATAATGATGCAAATGGAAAACCCAAGACCACATGGGCTTGGGTTCCCATCAGAAACTAATTTACTTCTGGTCATGTGCAGGGACAACAGGAATCAAAGAGCAACTTGTGGATAGTTGACAGTGGCTGCTCCAGGCACATGACCGGCAATAAGACTCACCTACATAAATTTGAACCATTCTTTGGCGGGTCTGTTGCTTTTGGAAGTGATCCAGTGGGAGGATATATCACAGGTAGGGGCACAATTACAAATGGCAAGGTAAGCTTTGACAATGTGCATTTTGTGAAAGAACTAAACTACAATTTACTAAGTGTATCTCAGGTGTGTGATCAGAAGCACAACATGTTGTTTACTGAGCATGAATGCATTGTACTGAAACCAGCTTTGTGGTTCCAAATGATCAAATCTTGCTCAGAGCTCCTAGAAGAAACAACATGTATATGCTAGACATGAGCACAACTGCACCTCTTAGTAATATAAGTTGCTTTATCTCAAAAGCTTCACTTGATGAATCCTCTCTTTGGCATAGAAGACTTTGTCATGTAAACCTCAAAATTATGAATAAACTTGTCAAAAATAACTTAGTAACTGGTTTACCAACAAAGGAATTCGTATGTGTTGATAAATGTGTTGCATGCTTAAAAGGTAAGCAGCACAAGTCATCTCATCATGCCAAAGAGATAAATTCTATAACCACAATCCTGCATTTGCTTCATATGGACTTGTTTGGCCCCACAAGTGTGAAAAGTCTTGGTAGAAAGTCATACTGCTTGGTGGTCACTGATGATTTCTCTCGGTATACCTGGGTATTCTTCCTAAATACCAATGATGAAACTGCTGAGACCCTGAAGTCATTTATACTTAGGGTAGAGAATGAAAGTGATCACCATGTAAAAATCATCAGATCAGATCAAGGAACAGAATTCAAAAACCATGTTTTAAATTCTTTTTGTGAATCTAAAGGTATCACAAGACAATTTAGTGCTCCTAGGACTCCACAACAAAATGGTGTTGCTGAGAGAAGGAATAGGACACTAATTGAGGCTGCAAGAACCATGTTGTCTGATGCCAAAATCCCAATAACTTTTTGGGTAGAAGCAGACAATACTGCCTGTTATGTCCAAAATAGAGTATTGGTAGTTAAGACACATGGTATGACTCCTTATGAAATTTGGCATAAGAGAAAGCCATTCATTGGATTTCTCAAACCATTTGGATGTCAGTGCACCATATTGAATACCAAATATCACTTAGCCAAATTTGCTGAAAAATCTGCAGAGGGCTACTTTGTTGGGTACTCTTCACATGCAAAAGCATATAGAGTATACATCAAAGCTTCCAGAATCATTGAAGAGTCTGCAAATGTTCAGTTCAACGAACATACTCTCAATAAGCCTGGAACTGGTCCTGATTGGTTATTTGATCTTGATAGCTTTACATCTGCATTTAATCTTGTGAAAGAGTATGTTCCAGAATTACAGTCAACTACCATAGGCTCTTCTCAGTCCACAAGGGAAGAGGATTTTCGTGTTGAACTGCCAATAGCTTGAAGACGAATCTTGGCAGAATCCACTTCAACACAAAATGAAGTTGCTCAATCTGAAACCATAAACACATCTCATGGTGTTCCTTTAAGTGATATTTCTTTAGTTCCAACAAATCAAGAAGAAGTAGCAAGCCCTTCAGCAGAAACAAGCACTCTAGAACCTTCTAGTCTCAGAGAAGGCCATCCCACCACAGTCCAAAACCAAAGACCTCAAGACTTACCAGAAATTCAACTTGAGGTAGTTCTTCCTAACATTGAGTCAAGAAGTCTGGACTTGGCTGCTCAACTGGATGTGATTCCCAGAACTCGTATCCATAACACTCATCCAGTTCAGAACATCATTGGTAATGCTGAAGATGGAGTAAAAACAAGAAGCTCTATGCATGAAGCAAACATCTGTTTGTTTTCTTGCTTTCTATCCCAAATAGAGCCAAAGAAAGTTGCTGAAGCATTGAAAGATAGCAGCTGGGTAGAAGCCATGCAAGAGGAGCTTCTTCAGTTTAAAAGACAAGGAGTTTGGAAGACTTGCCCTTTACCCAAGGGAAAGTATGCAATTGGAACCAAGTGGGTGTTCAGAAACAAAAAGGATGACAAGGGTGTTGTCATCAAGAATAAGGCAAGATTGGTAGTTCAAGGGTATACTCAGGAAGAAGGCATATATTATGATGAAGTTTTTGCTCCAGTTGCAAGAATTGAAGCAATCAGAATATTTTTAGCTTTTGCAGCTGCCAAGAACTTCAAGGTGTTTCAAATGGATGTAAAGAGTGCCTTTCATTATGGAAAAATTGATGAGGAGGTATATGTGTGTCAGCCTCCTGGTTTTGAGGATCCACTGTTTCCTGATCATGTCTGTAAGCTTGATAAAGCGTTATATGGGCTGCATCAAGCTCCCAGAAAATGGTATGAAACCTTGTCTTCTTTTCTACTTGCTAATCACTTCAAGAGAGGGACAATTGATAAAACTCTCTTTTTCAAGAAGTCCAACCAACATATCATGCTTGTACAGATCTATGTTGATGACATTATCTTTGGTTCAACTAATGAATCTCACTGCAAGGACTTTGAATTACTCATGAAGTCTAAGTTAGAAATGAGTTCGATGGTAGAACTCACATTCTTTCTTGGATTTCAAGTAAAACAAACTCCTACAGGGATTTTCATTAGTCAATAAAAGTATGTCAAGGACATTCTTGAAAGATTCAAGCTGACTGATTACAAAGCTCTAGGAACTCCAATGTCCATGACAACATCTCTTAGCCCAGATCTTGAGGGGGAGGGTGTTGATCAACATCAATACAGAGAAATGATAGGCTCCTTGATGTACCTAATAGCAAGCAGGCCTGATATAATGTTTGCAACTTGCTTGTGTTCAAGATTTCAGGCTAATCCCAAAGTTTCACATATGCTTGCTGTAAAAAGAATCTTTAGGTACCTCAAATGAGCACCTGGTCTAGGATTATGGTATCCTAGAAATGAAGACTTTTAGTTTATGGCTTATACTGACAGTGATTACGGAGGTTGTAACATCAGCAAGAAATCCACATCAGGAGGGTGTCAATTTCTTGGATCCAGAATTGTGTCTTGGCAATGCAAGAAACAATCATGTGTCTCTACCTCTACTGCAGAGGCAGAATACATAGCTGCTTCAAGTTGCTGTGCACAAGTTATATGGATTCAAAATCAGATGAAGGATTATGGAGTAGAGCTGATCAATACTTCTATACAAATAGACAATTCAAGTGCAATCTCCATCACCAACAATCATGTCAAGCATTCAAAGACCAAACACATTGACATTAGGTATCATTTCATCAGAGATTGTGCAGAGAAGAAGTTTATCCATCTAGTTAAAGTTGATACAGAGCACAATCTGGCTGATCTTTTCACCAAGGCATTTGATTGAACGGTGCCACAATCTGTTCGACGTACAACAATGTGTTGCACTACCCTTACTGCCACTCTACAGAACCGTAAAAAACCAGGAATAATCAAATTGAATTCATTAATTTACCTGGGTGGTCAATATATGGGCCAATGCCAATAAAGGATTTTTATCTTCGAAACCCATTGTAAGGAAGATTCAGGTATTTAATAACAGCCATTGGCATGATTAACTTTGAGTAAATGAATCAATAAGGAATGAATAATTCTTCAGAAGATAAACTTAAAGTATCTTCTGATGAGTAATTACTCTTCAGAAGATAGTTTAAGTCTTCGGAAGCATTATTCCTTCTTTAGGACGGAAGATGTCACACTTCAGAAGATAACTTTCCTTCTGAAGTCTTAAACTTCTGATACATTATAACTTCGGAAGCAAAATCTTCTGAATCTTCTATTCAGCAGAAAGTGTCTTTCGAAGAACAATTATGATGAATTTATCTAAGTCTTCAGAAGATACACTTCGGATGATATACTTGTATATTCTTCGGAAGTATCTTTTGAAGAACATTCTTGGTCTCATGAATCTTTTCCGATACATAACCTCTCGGAAGAACTTCTGTACTTGAAAATTTTGAATAATAAATGAGCTGTTTTTGGAAGACCTTTTTCTGACATCCGGATCTCAAAATTTAATGTGCTTATATATTAAATGCTGACATCCGAAGGTATAAAAGGTCTCCCGCTCATTCATCTTCCTTCACCGTTCCTTTTCAAATTGTGTTTTCCCTTCTCTCTAAATTAAACCTAAAAATCATCCACATCCACTACAATGGCTTTTCTTCCATTCAAACCTGCTCATAATCTACCGGCGGAGTTATCAGCAGAACATGATGTTGACTTCACACCAATCGTCTCCTTTCTTCAAAGGAGCAGGTATAATTTTGCTCTCACTGTTCAGCCCATGGTGTATGAATCTCATCACCAACAATTTTGGGCTTCCTGCTCTGTATCTTCATCTCCCAATGGTAGGATTTTGCATGCCACCGTTGATGCTCATCCCATTTCCATCATAGTGGAGACCATCTGTCGGCATCTTCAACTGTGTGATGCCGAGGGAAGGGTCTCATTCACTAAGGATGAGGTAGCAGTGACCTTTAGGTCCATGGGGTACGAAGGTCCTCTTCTTTCAACAACTTATTTGAAGGGTAGAGTGTCCTATAATCACAAGTACCTCATACATTTGTTTTTGCACTGTCTTTCTAATAAGACAGGTGGTGGGGAACAAGTTCCATCTGATTTAGCTTCGGCTATTCATGGCTTGGTTTCCAACCAACTCTTTAACTTTTCTGCTTTTATATTCAATAACTTGGTTGACAATATTTCGTCACCAAAGAAGTTTTGTATGTATCCCAGGTATTTGCAACACATATTCTATAGTGAGTTGGGTTCTATCCACTCAATGACTGGGAATACATACAAAATCCCCTTGGTCTCT
Source organism: Mikania micrantha (assembly GCA_009363875.1). NCBI lineage: Eukaryota > Viridiplantae > Streptophyta > Magnoliopsida > Asterales > Asteraceae > Mikania > Mikania micrantha. The sequence continues at coordinate 22,908,375 of CM018690.1, read as the reverse complement.
TCCAAGGTTTTTGTATAACTAAAGAAGAAGAGTGTCCAATTTTCTGGGAACTTCACTCCTCTTCTTCCCTCTATGGAGTTATCTACTCCAGAAGGTGACAACACTGTTCCACCCACAGATGCTGAACCCACACCTTCCACTTCTGCCCCTCACCCTATCAAAATCACATACTAACGCTGCCGAACCCTTGAACAACTCTTTACAGTTGTTCCGGTCCCTTCTTCTGAACCCATCAAGAAAAAGGTGAAAAGAACTGCCATGGGCACAGTTCCACCTAAGGTGAAAACCACACCTACTGCTATTCCACAGGTTCTTCCTCTGGAACCTGTGGCTACCCTTAACCAGCCTGAGAGCCCTCAGAGTATGTCACCACACATACCTGAGAATATCCAAAGGGATAACCCTATTATTGAGTCTGCTTCTTATGAAGCAACTCCATTTGTTAAGAGACTGTCTCCCAGGTCTCTAGGTTCTTATCACCCAGAAATGCCCCCCACCCATACTAACACCCAGGCTCAAGGAATCTCTGCTTTAGCTGTGGAGGAACCACTCTCTCCTACTACCCAAACACTTATGAGAGTGGTGACACAGTTACAAGCCAGGTTCCCTGACCCAGAGCCTACCACATTAGAGGTTGATCCCAGGAGTTTAGAAGGGATCAATGCAGATGAGGCTGTCACTACTGTTGATCTTAATCAGGATCCTCAGGTCAGTGGTACAGGAACTAGGACCTCATCTGCGGAAACCCGCACTGGGGAGGACTTCTTTGAAGCCCTTCTCAATGAGGGGAACCCAGGGTGCCAAGAAACCACATCTGGTGGTGGAGGTGCAGGAGCCAGGCTCAAGACTCCATCGCCCCATGATTCTACTTCGGTAGATGAGGGCACCACAATATAGGAATTGACGGATACAATCAATACACTGCAGAACAGGGTAGCCTTCCTTGAAGCAGAAGTGGCTACCCTGAGGGAGGAGGTTCAAGCTAAAGAAGCTACCATCTTGGACCTCCAAAAACAAACCCCCATCATTTGCCCTCCCTTTCATCCTGATCCTACTGAGGTAACCTTTCTCGTCACTGATGCTACCAAAAAGGGGGAGAAGGTACCTCATACAGGGTCAAGTTCTGTAGAAAAAGAGGAGGAAGTTGCACAAGACTTCACTCCATTCATTGTAACTTTGACCAATGAATGGGATGAATTCTTCGGCACTTATTTTCATCATTCTTCCTCTTCCTCCTCTTCTTCAGAGGCTACAATGGAGGTTACCAAGGAGACCAAGCAAGATACAGCAAATGTCTCTTTGGAACCTCAGTCCCCTGTTGGGACTCATCAGTCCTCTTCTAGGACTGTCTCCTTCTGAGAATGCAGCTCAGGCATCCATGGAGGAAACCTCTCAAGAAGAACAAACTATCTCCATGGAGCCTGTGTCCCATTCTGGGACAAATGCTGCTGAAGCTATTGAAGACCTCTCCTCCACTCCTGAGCTCTCTGAGGAGACTAATAAGGAATCATCTAAGATGGTTGGTCAACTGGAGGAGGCAGTGAATGCTAAGGTTAACTCTGAAGCTGAAGCTGCTTCCGAAGGCCCAGTCATTCTTGATGTCTCCTCCCCATAAGAACTACTTGCCAATGAACCTACTGGTGAGGCAACAGGAGACTTTTCCTCTGGGGAAAAATTAACATCTAATGACAAAGGAAAAAGAAAGGTCACCCCAGAGGAAGAAGCTGAACAAGAGGAGAGGATTCCAAAGAAGAAAAAGGGCCGACCAGACACCTCTATGTATGTAGAGCACATCAGACTCTCTGCTCTTCTTGAGGAAAAGGGATATGACTTTGACGAGGTGTTTCTCTGGTCGGTGCCTAGAATGGCTGCCGAGCTGGACAAGGTGCAGCAACAAGAACAGGCAGCTGCTGCATCTAAAGCCCAAAAGAAGCTGACAAAGAAACAGAAGGATAAGGCTTACAAAGACAAGTTGAAAGCTTTCCTTCTTGAATATGGCTTCCATGCTCGGCAGCTAGGCCCTATGAAGAACTCAACCTTGGACGTGCATGTCAGAGAAGTAAAGGCTAAAATAGCCAGAGGTGAGTTGCTTCCAATTGAGCAGATAAAGGCTCAAAGGGCAAGCCTAATTAGAGGCTTAGGTCTAGGGGAGGAGCTACAATTGAAGTTCCTATCTCTGGATCCGGGATCAGTGAAGGGGAAGAAGTCATGTGCGGGGAAGCTACTAAGGCTATGTTCCCCAACATGTTCCCCCTAGACCCTAAGGAAGAACCAGTATCTCCTCCATCTAGCCCCTCTATGGATAATATGCCAATCTCCTCAGTGATCAAGATCAGAAAAAAATAAAGGAGCTACAAAGTCAGATCAAACAACAGTCCAGGATTCTGAGTGACATTCTGTGGCAGATGAGGAGAGAGAGCCAGAGCATCCTAGAACTAAGGTTGCAGGCTCAGAGCCCACTGTAGGGACAGATGAAGCAGTGGGGGTCCAATTTGGAAGATCAGCAGGCCAGAGAACAGAGGAGCCAAGCCATTGTCACAACTAAACCAAGAACGACAAGAAGAAAGTCCATGGCTAGGAGAAGAAAGAGAACACCTTCTGACATCTCCTCTGACTCTGAGCCATAATCTCCTCCCCTAAAGCCAAAATCCAAACCAGCAGCCTCAATGCCCATAGAGCATCCAAGGGACCTGTATGATTTACAGCATTTTCATACCTACGTTCCTGTTGTGAGATGGAGCTACAATACAGTTCACAAAGAGTTTACACTCTTTCTGCAAAATGGAGGAATTAAGCATGTGGATTTGGCACGACTAATTGTGCTTGCTGCCCCATTTGTCTTTGACTTGGAAAACCTCCCTCTTGAAAATCCAGACAATGGAAGAGAAAGGAGGCAAGCTCTTAGATGGGTAAAGGCAAGGGCTCAAGTCCTGAGGGGAGAGAAGATAGTGAGGAAAATCTCTTAGGAAGAATTTACTTTTCGGAAGTAACACTGCTTCCGAAGGATAACTTATTCCTACCGAAGGTTGTACAAGACTATTGCTTCGGAAGGCTTAGCTCTTAGAAGATTCAGACCTTCAGAGCTTCCGAAGACTTAAATCTACTTAAGACACTTCTCAGCAGCTTCCTCAGAAGACAAAGACTTCCGATATTATTCTTTTATCAAAGACTGTAGCTGAGTACTTTCATAGTACAAAAGGGTCTGACACAAGACATGCTGATCTGAGTAAAGACAAAGACAACACACTTAAAGTTAGTGAAAGCACCTTACTTCCCTAGTTCAACATTAAATGCAAAAGATCATCTGAACTTTGAAAATCATTAACATTAAATGTCTTTTGTATTTAGTAGTCTTTTGTAAAGTCAATGTCTATTAATGTAATGATTGTGATTGAGTGTCTTAGCCTGTTAAGACACTCAATATACTAGAATAAGCTTTACTTTATGTATTGTCTAGTATACCCAACTTGTATTCCTAAGTGTATACGGTTGTAGCCTTGGCTATATAACCTCTCATTGTAAACCGTATAAGTGTGGGTCTGTGCTTGTCTGGTTTTACACTTGTAATATTTTGAGAGAAATATATCTTTGAGCTTGAATTTACTCTTGTGTTCTTATTGTTATTCAAAGATTATTTTTTCATCATTTGAGTGTTTGTGAGATCCTTCTAACAGACCTTCCGCATCTGTTATATTGTATTAGAGAAATACTTGTGAAGTGTTGTTTAGATTAAAAAACCCGATCCTACATTATATTTATATTTATATTTATATTTATATTTATATTTATATTTATATTTATATTTATATTTATATTTATATTTATATTTATATTTATATATATATATATATATATATATATATATTCACACACTCACATATATATTTATACATGTTTTTAATATGGTGAATCGATTCTATTTTTCATAAAAATAAAATTCGAAATGTATTGAAATTTCGTGAATGTTACAAGCAAGTTTTTTCAATAGTTTGTTTAGGATCTTAAAAGGTATTTGGATTTCTCTATTACATACAAATATTTACCAAAAGAAAGTGATGTAGTGTGTTTTCTTGACATTGGGTTTTGGCTAGCACCATTGGAGCTTGCTTGCTTAGTGTGTTCATCTCTTGGAGTGAAGACACTTGCGTTCATACCATTCTCATTCTTATAGCTACCACTTCTCTACAAAGGTTGTTGATTCTAAACACCCTATTGTTGTATTTTATTTTAAGTTTCAAGAACTACATATGGATCCTTGGTGGGTTTTACTTTCTTAAAATATTAGATTTTGACATGTTAAACAAGCTTCTGTAGCAAAATGATTTTATAAGACATGTTTAAAACCTAACAGCTTATATGTGCATACTTGTAAATTTGGCTTAGCTCTTTCTTGTGAAGGGATTGAAGTAGGTTAAATCCTAACTTGGCAAACTTTAGTAAAGATTTGTTATGAGAAGGTTGTTGCTGATAAAAAGATATGTAGCGCAATGCCTCGATTCTTGGCACCCTTTTATGCAAAGGTTGTGTTAGGGCTTCTTGTATTTGGTTAGAGATGATCGAGTTGGTCCAAGAAAGATCTTTTGACATGTCATCAAGACGACCTCTTGCGAAAGCAAGAGCATCATCTAATATGACTTCACTAGGAACCCTTAGGTATGTTGCCTCGTATAACTCAAGTAAACCCATGACATCATCATCTGATGGCTTATTAAACGTTCCATCTTTGCCCTTGTAGCTGTTGAATATATCTGTTTCATTTCAAAAGAGACATCATTAGTATCTTATGCATCATGATATATACTTGATGGTGCTACTATTCCGACACCAAAAATGTCAAACGGTCATTTAAGAAGTTTAAAAAAGTGAAACGGTTGTTAGGTGCACTTTTAAAAGGCCATTTGTACTTACGAGAGATTGGATTAAAAGTGGTGAAGGAATAGCACCTTCTAAACTTAACTAACTCATGCACACTTACCACTTGAAACAAAATAGCCATGTTGTCGCATCATTCGAAACCAAACAGAAGTAGCACCACCATTCCATTTGTCACCATATGCATCATAGAAATGCTGCAAGACTTGACCAATCTCCTGCTCAAAATAATAGGCAACGCCTAGACGTTCAACTGCATCGACAAGTTTTAACAAATTCGTATGTTCTGTATGAATATTCAAAGCCTGCAGTATTTCTTTCCTCACTTCTTCTTTGAGTTCTTCAACTTCTTTTTCAACACCAGACTGATCTTCCTGCTTCATTTACGAACAAACCATTAGTACACTTCTTGCATCGATAGAAGTTTAAAAACAAGTTATAATGCAAAAACTGTTGATTTTTAATTTCCATGATCAATTTGTTAATGTACAAACCTCATCATAGACAAGAAATTGATCTCCCCAAACACTGGGAGGAAAATTAGTAATGGGGCGTTTAAGTGCTTCTTCTTGTTTGACAGACATCTTTTGTGAAAAATTTAAGATATAATTAAGTTGCTTAAATTTGAAGTAGAGCTAAAGGGCATATATAGCCGATGGTGATAACATCTTTTTTACATTTTTGCATGAAATTGTTGAAAAATACGAGATTAGTAACTCATGGTTGAAACAATACGGTACACATACTTTTGTATTCTTAACTAGGTTTTTTCATCTAGCGCATTGTAACCGGTTATAACTGTATACTCCTAAAAACTGGTTATATAAAAACATAAGTTACGTACATAGCAAGATACAAAATTCACACAAATGTATATGTTACAAAAATAATAAATAAAAAGACTACTTACTCTTATGTGTGGTGATAAAAACATGGGCGAAGGTATGTAGGGACGGGGAGGGGCGACCGCCACATGTTCCAGGCCACCACCCACCTCAGATACTTGTTTGATGAAGAATTTGTTGATGCAAATCTAGATAAACGTAAACAATCCTTAGCTAATCTCAAAGGTTGTCGAGCTGAATTGTAATTATTCTTTCAGTATTACTCTTTTTTCACACATAATAATTATTATTATATACTTGTATTTTTTATTGATTGACCCGAATCATTGACCCGAACATTTAACCCGAGTAACCGAGACATACCGATCGATTGAAAAGAAAAATTAGATCACCTAAATTTTCACCCCCTAAAGATAGTTTCAAGCTCCGCCACCGGATAAAAAGGCATTAAATTTAGTGTGGATTCATACATCATAAAAGTATGAATTCATATTTAAAAAATAATAATAGAAAACTAAATAACTAAATAGAAATGTTTCTAAATAACGACATATTTATAAAAATATAATCAAAATTTTTTTTCTAAAACGAATTGTTTAAGTATCAAAGTCTAGAAAAAAGTTTTAAAAAACAATATTATTTTTTATCTCTTAGATTGTTTACTTATAAGTAATTTTAATAATATTTTATATAAGTTATTGTGCTATTTTTCTAAAATATTAATTAATAACTATTTAATATTTTCTTTATATAAATTGTGTAATACATGAGATTACCAATATGTTAGTTTAAAGATGTGTGTTTCTATTTTGACTTGCCTACATAATAAACCAAAATATAATTTATATTATGTTTGGTAATTGTAAAAAACCGATTGCTAGAGGTTGTTGTTCAAAACTTGATTTTAAAAAGCAAAAGATTTTAATGTACGAATAACTAAAAAAGAAATCAAATATATAAATCGAGTTGAGATACATGTAAACAAAGAATGTCATCCTCATGATAAGTTATATCTCTATAACAAAAATGTGAAAAATTCAAATCTAATCTAATGTAAAGATAGATGATTCATATAAGTAAATTATGATTATGAGTTGTTTTAAAACGAAAAAGATTAAACTAATAAAGAAACAAAATCTATCTTATATAATAAATCAAATTGTTTTTTGACACATACGATGCAATCAAGCATGCTTTCATGTACTTTCCTGTCTTAAATTTAAAGAATTAACTCATTTATTAACACTCCTTTATTAATAGTAATAATTAACCAATTTGACCAATTATTATACTAATTTATTTTCGTAAAAAAAATAAAAGTATTAATTCTTAGTTTTTTACATGTATTAATATTAATTGCAATTTTAGTTCATTTAACTATGATAAAACAATATTTAAATGACTTTAAGTGATTAGTGATTACAAATTAAATGTTTTTTATTCAACTTGTGTAATACACGTGTGTATTTTAACTAATGCAATAATCATATTTTTATAAACATAACATTTGTATTGTAAATTATATAACATATTATTTATTTAGCTCGTGTGTAACAAGGGATTTAACCTAGTATATTAGTAAAATAATTAAAAAGCATTCAATATAATAGAAAGAGTTGTGTCCCTGGTTTGACTTCATTGATAGTTATAGTCAAAAACCGATTGCTAATAAATTATGTATTTTAGCATAAGAAGAAGAAAGCTTCATGGTTTTAGAAAAAACTTATGTTTTGAAATATTGGGGAGGATTTTATTGAAAACCTAATTTAGTTGAGAAAACCTTGAAAACAATGAAAAAATCATGTAAAATATTTTTTTTTTCACTTTTTTTTACAGTTTTGTAACATTATTAGAGTTATTTTTATAAAAAAATGAAAAAACGTCAACTAGATTTAAAAAAAATAATAAAAAAAACAATGTAACACAACTGTTCAAGCATAGAAGAAAGAATTACGTCTGTGTTACATCGTTTTTTTATTGTTTTTTAAAAAATTCTAGTCTGCGCTTTTTTATATATTCTTTTTATAGAAATGAGCCTAATAATGTAACAAAACTATAAAAAAATATTAAAAAAACCTTTTTTACATAGGATTTTTAATGTTTTTTTCAACTTTGTTTTGGTCACAAAATAAATCACAAATATAGCGATGGAATGTTTTTGGTCATAAAGAAGATTGCTAATTTTGTGATAAAAGTAAAAATCAAAAATCAAAATTTAATTGGTAGCGAAAATTGTCACAAACAAAGATACCAAAATTACTCCGGTCGCAAAATACAATTGTTAATTTTAAAAGTAAAATAAAAATTAATTTGGTCTAAAAAACAAGTGCCAAATTAGCTACAAAAATTATTTTAGTCGCAAAATTAGCGATTGTTTTTTTGGTTAAAAAATAATCGCAAATATACCAACAAAATTGTTTTGGTCACAAAGACTTGCTACTTATGTGAAAAAAAAAAGGTAAATAAAATCACAATTCATTTCGTCGCAATTATGGTGGCAATAAAGCTACCAAAATTGACTAGCTCGCAAATTAAAAAATAATTGTTAGTTTTTGAAAGTTAAATTAATAGAACTTAATTTGGTCTTAAAAAAATGACGCAAAATTAGCTACAAAAATTTTTGGTCGCAAACTATATTCATTATTTTTATAAAGACATAGTAAATAGAATAAAAACCAAATCAGACATAGTAAATATAACTACCACTATTCTTTTGACATCAACTATAATTGTTCATTTCTTTAAATAATAATTAATATTAAATAAGCCATAAAATGATCACAAATATATTGACCTATATAAAGAAAAGTCTTAATCTTAGTTAACAAAAATTATTTGGAAACAAATAGGGTTAATTTTGTTTATTATGAGCATTTATGTTTCATATTTAGGTACCGATTTATCATCTACGATAGTTAGGTTATTATTAGTTTATTAGAGTTAATATTAATCATTAGGGGTAATATTAAGGTTATTTTGATCAATTATATATGGTGACATTAAATGTTGGTAAATTTGGATTACTTAGCTAGGATCAATGTTTGTCAATTATAATTAATTAAGAATTAAGAACATATGGAAGTATATAATAGAAAGAGTAAATTACTAATATAGTTCGGGGTTGGATCCAGTAAGAAGAGATTTTTGCCTAAGAAGAGTAAGAAGCAATAGAAATTTGACACGTGTCATCATAAAACAGTAATACAGTATAAAAAACGAAATACAGTACAAAAAGAAACAAAATCCAGTACAAAAAATCAAAAATTTAGTACAAAAAAAATCCAGAACAAAAAAAATAAAATTTAATACAAAAAACAAAAATCTAATACAAAAACCATAAAAATCCGGTATAAAAAATATAGAACAAATCTAGTACAAAAAAAATAAAAATCTAGTATAAAAAATAAGATTTTATACCTAAATTATGTGACACGTGTCAAATTCTTATTAGTTCTCACTCTTCTTACGCAAAAAACTCTTCTTATTTGATCCTTCCCCAATATAGTTCTTGTGGTTTTGCTACAATTTCACTTTTGGTCTCTAGGTTTTATAAATTACCTATAAGGTCCCAAACTTTAGACATTTGTAACATATATAGTTCTTAACTCACCAAATTACCCTTACATACTTGACCAAATTACCCTCACATAAGGACCTTATGTGTTACAAATTTACAAAGTTTATATGAGTAATTTATGAAACTTAGGGACCAAAAGTGAAATTTTAGCAAACCACAAGAACCATCTCTACAATTTACTCTAATAGAAATTAGTGTTAGTTAGATTAAATAAAGACTAGGTCAATAATGATTAATATTAGTCAACTCGTGGCATTTAGGGTTAATGAAGGCCAATATTGGTCATTGATGACTAATAAGGTTAAAATTATTCATCTATTACGGTCAAAAATGGTTAATAGATGTCATTGATATTCAATAAAGGCTAGCTGGATCGTTTTTGGTCAATGGTCAGTTATTATAACTCATTATATATCTACCAACTAGTTTTGTAATTTACAAGGTAAAATGAAACTTTAGATAAACTTAGTCAGTATTGGTCATATCTAGTTAATTATAGTGTTTTATAGTTAAATATAGTCAAATTAGGCGTTAACCAATTTACATATGTTTCTTGATAAAACAAATGTTTATTAATTTAAATTAAATATAGATACTTTTATTAAAAATGAGTGTGATTTAAAATAATTAAACAATCATTTGCATTTAACCACACTTAAGCATAGGGATGTGTAAATGTCGATTCAGTTTGGTTATTAGCCTCCATCGAAACCGAAACCGAAACCGACGGCTCAGTTAATGGAATTTCGGCAACCGAAATCGAAATCGAAATCAAAATCAAGCATCGGTTTCGATTATTTCGGTTATAAAGGTCGGTTTTGGTTTGGTTTCGGTTCTTTTTGTGGTGATTATTTAGAAACATGGCTATAAAAATCCCCGACTAGGTCGATTAATCGTTAGTCCTCTAAGGCTGACTAGACCCGACTATACGATTAGGCCGATTAGTTGGCCGGTTAATCTTGATTAATCCCAATTAATCTCTAGTCCCCACCCCACCCCACCGACCGACTAACGACTAGGGATTTCTACAACATTGTTTTGAAGTTATAAATTTGGTTATCGAACTCGTTTTCATTGTTTTGAAGTGTTTTGAATCTCTTTCAAGCATATATATATACATGAAAATTACATCAAATACATGAAAATATATATATATCGATTATGTTTCGATTATTTCGGTTATTGGAGTTAGATAAACCGTAACCAATCGGTTAAGTAAGTTTCGGTTTTTTTCGGTTATCAGTTTGATATGCTCACCCCTACTTATACACATCTTTATGTGTATCTAATCAGACTTAAAATCCGTCACAACATGTTAGATAACTTTGTAGTTAATACTTAATATTAATAAAATATAAAATATTTTTGAAATGCATTTCTGAAAGTAAATAAACAACAAATTTGTAAATAACATATCAAGACTAAAGATACGTAATCAATTAAAAATAATATCAATGATTAAATTAGAATATAACTTATGTGTATAATTATAAAAAAAAAATAAATAAATCATCGGAGTAAAAGGGCATTGGGTTTGTTGTGTAGCTACTTTTCATCTAACTTTGGTGAAACTTCATATGATGCTTTTAAGTTCCAATCATCGAAGAAACCATATACCGAAATAAATGGAGAGTTCTAATCCCTCGTTCCCCCACATTTCAATCAGTTTATGCTCATTCGAAACTCAGAAAATTTTCATACTTCTTTTTCTCTTGTACTACAAATTCAGACTGAGTCGTATTCATCAATCCAGGTACTATTTCCAACCCCAATTCTTTGTATACGTTTTGTTATGCTTAAAGTGGTCTGATAACTAATTATGCTTTGGGGCTCCGTTCCAAATCAGGTTAGGGTTAGGGCTAGGGAGAGTTGGGTTAGAATGGGTCGTGTCTTCCACATTAGGTAAACTAGGGGTGATGTTGGGGTTTGTTAGTTAGATTTCGGTTTTTTGATTTGGTTAATCGGGTTTCAGTACTATGAAAATATAGCTAACAAAATGATAAATGCATACATAGATACAAATTGTATGAAAGAATGCTTAAAAAACTCATGAATTCATATATATAATGTAAATTTACATTGAAAATCCCTAATTTATTTGAAGTCGTAAGGTTAAAATTTGAATCAATCTTAAATCATCTATTTTAGGAAACAAACTTTGTTAATGCGATGAATTTGTTGTACATTAATGGCATTTGAGCAAAGTTTTTAAACCCATTTGGCCATTTAAGAGATTATAATGTATTTATGAGTTGCATTTACCCCTATGTTTTGAAATAATTAACGATTCTTTATAACTTAGCTATAAGCCTATAATAGTCATGGTTAAACATATTCAAAATATAAGACTAAATAGAGACTCAAGTAAATAAATTGGGTAAAACACATTACTAGTTATTATATATAATACCTGGATCTTATATTTCTGCTTTATGTTCTTCATTACAGCTTAACTTACTATATAATCTTCATTAGTAGAAGCAATAAGGTTTGAACCCTATTAATTCAATTTTTTTTTTGTAAAATAGCGTACAATTCGCTTATACACATTTATGCAAGATTTCATGTTGTCTTCATGTAATATTTTTTATTTATTTAAGATGACTTCAAATTTAGGGCTTACATTGACTTTGTTGAACATGGAGTGGTTTAGAATGGATGTACAAAAAAACAAATACTGATGGATTTGCTAATATGGATTATTGTGCAAATGTGATGTTTTTTTGGACTTTGCTTATTCTAATGAAACAATTGTTGACAAAAGGGTAACAAAGCATGGCAGGTTAGTATATGACATCAAATGTCCATGTTTTAAATGCCAAAATGTGTTCAATAATAATGATGATGGCTATAGACATATGGTGTTGGATAGCATGTATCAATCTGATTATAATTCAACACAATGCTTAAATCTGGAGTCAAATACTTTGGAGGGTGACATGCCAAATGCTGAAGCAAATGGGTTCTATGACATGTTACAAGCTACCGATGAACCTTTATGGGAGGGGAAGAAAGCCACATATTGTTCGAAGTTAGAAGTTGCTACAAATTTTTTGAATTGGAAATCACTATTTAATGTATCTACTGCATGTTACAACCATAATATTTCTATGGTTAAAGCATTGTTTCCTGAAGAGAATAAGCTCCCCGAAAGCTTTTATGATACGAAGAAAAACTTAGTCTTCCTAAAGAACGCATTGATGTTTGCAAAAACCAGTGCATGTTATTCTATAAGCAAGAAAAGACACTGACACAATGTAAACATTGTGGGGAATCTCGTTACAAGAGTGATCGAAATAAGGTGTCTAATTTGGTGATGACATACATGCTAATTGGTCCTAGACTTATAAAGTTACATATGTCCACAAAGATCGCTAAATATATGACTTGGCATCGTGACCACAAAACAAAGGATGGAAGCATAGTTCATCCAAGTGATGGTAAGGCTTGGAAGCATTTGACTCAGAGAACCCCAACTTTGAAAATGAGATCCGAAATGTTCGTCTTGGGTTATGCACTGATGATTAATCCAAATAATTCAAACTCTAATCCTTGCTCACTATGGCCGATTTTTCTTACAATATATAACTTTTCTCCTTGGATGAGCTAAAAAGATTCTTTTGTTAAACTAAGTTTGATCATTCCCAAAAGAAAGAGCCAATTTGGATGTATTTCTAAGACCATTGATAGACGAGTTGAAACAGTTGTACATGGAAGGCATTGAAATTTTTGATGCTTATCGCAAAGAAAACTTTATAATGAAGGCAATCCTTTTGTGGACGGTTAGTTATTTCCCTGCATATGCCATGTTATCTGGCTGGAGTACACATGGACACTTAGCTTGCCCAATTTGCATGGGAGACACAAAAACATTTCAGTTGCATGCCAGGGGAAAACTGAGTTGGTTTGATTGCCATAGAAGGTTTTACCTCCATCACACCCTTTTCGATGTGATAAAAATGAATTTAGAGCAAAAAAGTTTGTGCCGCCATCATTTGAACCTCCACCTGAAAACATGTTGGAAAATATATAAGCAAGTGTTTAACCTTCCAACTGTCTACGAAGGTGAATTATCAAACCCAAAGAATAAATATCCGAATTTTGGTAAAACCCACAATTGGGTAAAGAAAACAATTTTTGGGAGCTTGAACATTGGCCATCGTTGTTAATCAGACATAACCTTGATGTAATGCACATTGAGAAAAATGTTTGAGAATTTATTTTACACAATAATGGATACTTCAAAACAAAATATAATATTAAGGTAAGGTTGGATATAGAAGAGTATTGCAATCGTCCATCATTGCATACTTGGATGAAAGACAATAATAAATATATGAAACCAAAAGCATCATACATCTTAACCAAACTAGAGGTAAATTAAGTATGTAAATGGTTGAAAAAAGTAAAATTTCCTGATGGATATGCTTCAAATATAGGGGGATGTGTAAATGTTAAAGATGGTACATTCTACAACTTCAAAAGTCATGGTTGTCATGTCTTCATGCAACGATTGTTGCCTATTGTCTTAAGAGGGATCCTTCCAACACAAATATTTGAACCAATAATAGAGCTTTGCACATTTTTTCGTGTGATATGCTCTAAGGTTTTACATATTGAAGATTTTTTAAAAAATGCAAAAAAGTATCATTGTAACAATTTGAAAGTTAGAAAAATCTTCCCTCTTGGATTTTTTTGACTCAATGGAACACCTTGTTATACATTTAACCAATGAAGCTAGTCTTGGAGATCCAGTGCAGGTGGATGTATCTGTATGAGAGGTAATTGTTTAAAACTAATATATTATTCTTTGATCATTTAAATTATTAATAATTGCTACCAATTTCTCCAAATTGTAGAAAATTCGGATGATTGAAAAGGACGATTAAAAACAAAGCAAGGGTTGAAGGATCTATTGTCGAATCATATCTCATAGTCTCATAGATGAACTTTCTAACTATTGCTCCTTATATCTTGACCCAACACTTAATACAAGGCTAAACCGTGAGCCTCGTAATTTTTCCCCTAACATTCCTTGTTCTTCAAGTATTGATTCTCGACTAGGTATGTTCAAACATCCATATCAAAGATTATTTGATAAAGGTGGAAAGACTTTAGTTCTTACGGATGAAGATAGACACAAGGCTCATACTTATATATTGCTTAACTGTGAAGAGCTTTACGATTCTATTTTTTTATCTGATGAAGAATTAAGAGCTTCATTTCTCATTTATGATCAAGCAACACTTGACAAAAAGAAAGAAAAGTAATTTGCTCGGTGCCTTCAAGCTTATGTAGGCAAAACATTAGACAATTTTACATCCTACTAATGCAGTTCATTGCAAACTTACTAACACCTTTTTATGCATGTAGGTTTTGAACAACCCAAAGAATGCACATTTAAAAGATATAGCTCAAGAGCCTCTTACTTATGTTCAATAACACAAAGGCTATTTGATAAATGGTTACAAGTTTCATACATGATTAGCTTACCATGGGCGGGTGATAGAAAATAGTGGTGTGTGTGAAAGGGGCTTCCTATAATGAACATGAAAGTGACTACTATGGCTTGCTTGATGAGATCCTAGAGTTGGAATATCATAGCAACTTAAGAACTTGTGTGGTTGTTTTGTTCAATTGTAAATGGTTTGACCCCGTGAATGGTGTAAGGGTCGACCCACAGATTAATATGGTTGATGTTAAACCTAAGGCAATAGGTTGCATTCATGACCCTTATTCTAGCATCCCAAGCACACCAAGTGTATTAAACTTCATACCCTTCAAATGTAAAAGGGTTAAAAAACTCATGGCTGTTGTTAAGAACACACCAAGGGGAGTTTATGAACTAGCTGAATATGTAAGTATGCTTGATGATGATGATAATGAAGAAGTGGAGCAATTTCTTCAAGAGAATGAAAGGTTAGTATGCATAGATACTGAGGATTTGCTCCTTGTTACTCATGTAGAAGCTGAGGTAATTGAAGAAGTTGATGATTTGAAAGATGATGATCAAGAAGACGAGTTAGAAGATATTGATTTAGATGATGGCAAAGAGGAATTCGAAGGGGAGGAATTTGAAGGGGGGAGTTTGAAGATGATGATACAGAATAGTGAGTTCGGTTAACGTTTATAAAGTTGGTTTCATTAACATATTATTAGTTAGTTTGTTTTTATGAATATTGTCTGCATATATAAATTTATTTTTGGTTACACTGTTTATCTTTATTTGTAATATAATTTCTTTATATTATCAATTTTGTTTCGGTTGTAGATATCATGCATGGCACGTAGTTCAATAGTAGGAGGTTGTAGAGGCAATGGTAGAGATAGTGATCATGATAGTTGCAGACCACGTATAACTGGACAATTGCATTCAAATGCATACCAGACACTATCTGAGCATGAGAGAAGTGATGATGAGGAGTCAACTATTGGTAGATGAGGGCCAGTCGCACCTACGCCATTACTTGAACCAAGAAATCGTGAGTGGATATGGATTCGACATGACCAATAAATGTGTGTGTGTAAGTTAAGGGTGTTTGTGGTCTGGTTAGCACTTTATGGGACCCATATACAACTTGGGGGTTGATTATTGGCTGATAACACAATCAACAATATTTCAAGATCCGTCAAAAGGAAATAATAAAGGTTTGGTTAATTCAAATGCATAAACCTACAGGGATGAGGTATTTAATTTTCAAACAAGTTAATGCAACAATAATAAAGTTAATAAACAATAATAATCTCTAGTTCTTTCTTTTTATATATATAGTAATACACATATTTCTTTTTCAGGTTTACTCCCAATAGCGTGTAAAACAAAGAAATCAGCTATAATGAAAATATGTAGACCCAAAAGTCATATGCAGACTTCAAAGAAAGTATATATGGTAAAAGAGTTTTGTTTCATTTGGTATTCAACCAATAAAAAACAACCAAAAATCAAATTTTTAATCAATGCTAACACATACAACCTTATGATTTGAAGTTTGAAAACCTTATTGTATATTAATTTTTTTCTTGTATGTAAATACAAGTATTATTGATTGGGTTGCATTTCTATCATCTTTTAGATTTAGAAAACAAGACCAAGCTACTCGAAGTATTGGAGAAATTTTGCAGGCCATGTGGTGTCATCCATGGAAGAGTTGGAAAGATGTCTCTAGTGAAGATGCCGATAGGATGTTTAAGTGTTTCAAAGTTTGTACTAAAAAGATTAATATATAACATTGTTTGAAACTTAAACTATACATGTGTTACTAAAAGTATCATTTTGTAGAAATAATATCAATGAGAAAGTGAATGGGATGACCAGGTTTGAACTAGCTGGGAGAAGTTCAAGAAGAGAAAATTTAAGGATTTATTTAGTAGGGCTCGATAAAGTGCTAAGGCTGCTGCAAATAAAGCAGGGGTGGAATTCGGAAGTAATTTGTCGATGATTATTCCGTATAAGCCACGACAGATGAGGGCGGAGTTTTGGGAGCCATTAGTTCAACGTTGGAATACACTAGATGGGAAATCAAAGTCTTCTCAGAATACCACTAATAGAGCGAAATTTGTTAGGGGCAAACCTACTTTTGGCACTCAAACATATCTTATGCTTAAACTAAAAGCGGTAAGAGATTTTAACATGCGATATTCTCTAGGGAATACATCATGTGGTTGCTAGCTTTCAAATACGAATTTTGTAGGATGAGAAACTTGGACAGCTAACTACGGTGGATGAAATATGGATGTAGTCACACGGGAAGAAAGGGACAAGACCTTTAGATAGATTGTTGAGGCGTGAAAGAGGTGAGGATTCTGAAGAACTGGAAGAAATTAATTTTGAAGACATTGTTGAATCGGTTGATGCAAGAGCAAAAGTTTCTTTCGTAAGTTTTTTTACTTCAAATTGTATATTATTACTAATTAGTTATCCAATGGTATAATAAAATAATTTATTTTTTTTATGTATTGTTAGAAATCATATTAGAAATATGTCATGGAGAAGTATGGTAAAAACACTAGAAAACACCCATTATTTGATCTCGACACATGGGTACAAGCATGCAAGAAAAAGGGCAGGCTCGATATTAGTGATCCGTAAGTTATGATGACGGGTACACAGTCAACTTTGGGTACTAGTACATATTTACCTGCAAGAAATGAAGAGGTATGTTTCTTTTGTTTTAGTCAAAGTTTTCACTCTTATTTAGAAGGTATAATAGGTCAAAATACTATTTGAGACATAATTTTGGTTTGTTTTTTAGGATGAGGCTCCTATTTTTTTAATCCTTCACATTCCACTCTTTTGCCATCCTTATGGGCAAGTTGACATGCTTTGACGCACTCGTCTGTAAGAGCCTCACTTAGGTGGATTGCTTCTTCAATAGTGCTAGGTTTGCTACCCATAATAGTGCTTCAATTGGAAGTGGCAAACCACCGATAAGCTTGTCCATCTTACAGGTGAGAGGAGTAACAATGTGAGGAACCAAAATGCTTAGTTCTTGGAATCAAGTGATGTAGGCCTTGTTTTCCCCCACTAATTTGAACGAGATTCCACATCATAATCAACTTTTACCCTTTGATAACGGGTTCAAAGGGGTTTTGATATTCTCACACTTAACCCTCACCCTCCACACCCTCTATACGTCTTGTATAGGTTTGTATTTCAGTGTTAATGGTTGAACTCATATACGCCTCGTATAGGTCTATTTGACTCGTATACGTCATATACGAGGCGCATACGAGACCAACCATTGTCAAATCAGTAGTTTTCATAGAGGGTTATATGTCCCACATAGGCATATATGAAACGTATAGTGTTGGTGGGGTGCTAAATTAAAAATGATGGGTGTGTAAACAACCAAACTCTTGATTATACAATTTTAAAACTAATTATCTGACCCACATAGTCAGATCCACTATATCTTTAAATTAAGAACTATATTATGGCAACTACAAATCACAATTATTATTATCAGTTTCAACAAAATAAATTCAGACCACCCCAAAACTTTTCAGATTATTATATTAATAATTACTGACGCACTTAAAAGTTAAACAACTTATTTCATGAAGATTGAGTTTCCATACTCACATTTGTCGGTATTGGTATGAAAGTAGTGCTAAAATTGTTTACATCTTTAAAGAAGGATTTCCAGAAGATAACAGAATAAACAGTCCTGCTGATTCTTCACCATTACCACCACTTTGCATCTTGACAACCTGATAAACAACCCACAAGTCAAAAATCAACAGGAACACAAATTCATTAGACATCAATCATCTATGATCTGAAATTTAACAGCAGCTTCTAACACCCAATTATACATAATTTTGATAATTACAATTGTTTAAATCTATAGTTTTTTGTGTTCCCATAAGCAATTGCTCAAAATCAAACCGAAGGAATCTAACGATTTCCATGTTAAATACATACCATAACATAAGGGAGACTAGTCCACCAAAAGTTAGTTTGGGTACTAGATTTATCCTCAAGATTTTTGGCAGATTTTTTAATCCAGCTTTTTTTGACCTTTAAACTGTCATTTAAACTGTCATTCTTGTGGAAATGAGTTCTATTGAATTCTAATGGTTCATAATGAGTTTTGTGATTTTAATGTGTGTTTTTAATCAGAGGTGCAACAATTGAATGAGAAAATAGCACAATTGCAACAAAAGAAGGAAGTCGAAAGACCAGAGAAAGAAATGAAAAGGCCATAAACTCATAATGAAAGAACAAATTGAGGAAAATAGAGCTACAAATGATTAAATGAAAAAACAAATTGAATTCCATCTGAAAAACATCATCAAAAACTGATTGTTTGGCGGACAAGGTTATTTGGATGTTTGATTTTATGGTTATGTTTGAATGTTTTTTATCTTACGTATTTTGAATACTTTGTTCGTTTTAGTTTTTAATGTTCGAACACTTCAATGAATTAATGCAATTTTGTGAATTTAATTGTTGGATTTTATTTAATTGTTGAATTTTGGGCGTTGGAATCTATAACTAGTGAAAAACATGAATTATTTGTTCATTATATGTATTTTTGCAACTGAAGTGGTGGTTGCAAAGTTGGTTGGAGGTTTATAACACAACTTGGTTGGAAAACTGATTGCAAAATGTGAGTTTGTAAATTGGTCACTAATGATTTTGGTCGCAAAATCACTCACAAAAAGATTTGGTAGCAACTTTGGTTGCAAGCAATTCGGTCACAAGTTGGTCGCAAAAAGATTCGGTTGCAAATATTTTTCGTCACGGTTCTAGTCCCAAATATTTCCGTCGTAATTCAGGTCGCCTAAAGTTTGATGGGAAAATCTGTTGCAAAGTAATTGGTTGCAGTGGCGGATCCAGGAATATATTTCAGTGGGTTCACTATTTTCAAACACTTCAATTAGATAGAACCGAACATAAAAATTTCCGAGTCGGTTTGACAGTTCGGGTCATGTAATGTTCATCAGATAACAACTGTACGTTATATTAAGTCAATAATTAAAAAAAATCTTCATGAAAGAGTTCGGAGGTGTTGAGTGAACACTCATTTAAGAATTCTGAGCTACGGACCAAATGGGAGTCAAGGGGGTCGCGCCCCCTTGCGGGGACCTAGGGAAAAAGCTCATGATGGGGTCCAAGGGGCTGAGCCCTTGGTGACGGTCCCTCTGGCCTGTCAGGGATAGGGGTCAAGGGGGAAACGCCTCGAAACCTAAATGAAATTTGGGAAGGAAAAATGATTCCAGAAAGTGATTTTAACACGATTCTATTGAAAAACATTGATTGTTAAGAAACCTTTAACAAAGATTATTTAATCCATTCAAGTTGACAAACTGTTCGGAAAGAAAACATTGATTTCGGAAAGTGATTTTAACACGATCTTATAGAAATACAAGCATTGATTGTCAAGAAGTTTCTAACAAAGATTATATAATCTATTCAAGTTGACAAACAGTTGAGGAAAAATTACAGTAACGATTCACCCTTAAAATATTAATGGGTTCACCCTACCTTTTAATTCTTTCAAAAAAAAATTTTCCTGCTAACGATTCGATACGCAATGGGTTCCGGTGAACCCACAACTTACTACCTAATTCCGCCATTGATTGGTTGCGATGTTGGTCTCTAAAATTTCAGTCGCAAATTCATTAGCTAAGTTTGCGACGGATAATCTAGTCGCGAAATCGGTGGAAATATATAATGGTTCAAAAAAATGGTTGCAAAAATAATTACCGACCAAGGTATAACCGACCTCTGAAATTGGTCACAAAATTGTCACAAAAGATCATTTGCATCTGTTTAGCGACCCTTTTATGGTCGCAAATGCTCTTTTTTTAGGAGTACCTCCTGTCATGTACACCTTCACGTTTTATATACCCATAAATATACATGAAATGATGTAAATACACACACCAATAACTATCAGTCCATTTACTTTTGGTCTTTAGGCACACACATAACCTGATATACCAGTTTCCACCAATCAACAACAAAAACTGAGGCTCCTTACGTCAATATTTTTTATTTACGATAAAAACTTGTGGTGTGTAAATTCGAAAAAAAAATATGGTAAGTTAGTTTGTCTACATAGTTTCCTACAAAAAGGAATGTGATTACTTGAAAAGAAATAACACTAAACACACTTTCTCTTTTAATAATATATATGTGAGGGCTCTTTTTTTCTAAACATAAATCGACAAAACGAATAATCTGAATGGATAAAAACATACAACCGGAATGATTGGACTCCAAAAATTTGTAGGCTTTAATGGAGAACCAACCTTAGAGCCAACACACTACAATCACCTATAGTGGCAGGGCTTCACCTTGGCTAGTTGATGAGTACACTAGACATAAACACATTCACCTCTCCACACTTCACACCCATTGATGAAGCTTAATAGGGGTCGGGGGCGACTACCCCCTCTTTTTCCGTTCGCAGTGTTAATTTTTCGACCGAAAATATATTTTTTGTTTTAAATATTGGTTTTGCCCCCTATCGCTTCAAAAAAAATTAACATATATTGTGGTTCCTGTAAATTTCCGCCCTTTCAAACATTCAACTTCCACCACTATTCACACATATCAAAAAGTTCTCAATTTATAGCTTTTATTAACCCTACATCACATATAAATCATGCATATGCACACTCACATATTTAGTGCTCGAACACACACGTACCCTCGACACTGTTGGTTCAGGCCTTGATTGAAACAAAGAAAAAAACACTCTTGCATACATCTATGCAGAAAGAAAGATGAAGAAAGCTTCTTACGTAAACACACTTTTATTATCAAAGAACTTGACGTTAAATAGCCTACAACATAGACTCAATAAACCCAGTAGAGACTAACGTAAACCATAAAATAAGGAGTCAACCAAAGACCAAACAAACTCATGACTCTTTCAAAAACTAACATAGGCAATCCTATTATTTCTGCTACTTTAAACTACCAAGTCTTGAATACCCATGATTAACCAAACTAATGACCCAAGAACTAAATACTAATTAATAAACATTAAATAATAAAAACTAACATCAAGATTAATTCCAACATTCACCCCTTAATCTTGATCCGTTTATTCCTCAAAGCAATGTCGGCTCATCATCATCCCGAGTCAAATTAGCTACTTCTTCCTTTGGTTTTTGCTTGGGACACTCAATCGCATAGTGACCATAATCTTGTGAGGCCCCGATCCCGGGCGACCCCACAGAGGTTGGTTTCGTCATAACACATAGCTCATAAACTAAAAACTTTCATAATCATGCAGCGGAAATGTAAACATAGTTTGATAACCAGAATTCAATAAAGTGTCTGTATCAAAAACATATCGAATTGCCAAAACCAACGGATCGTCTGACTCGATGCCCGAGCTCCATGCCTTCTCTGACCATAGCTTATCCTGACATACATGCTAAATCAAGTCAGCTTACGCTCGTGAGTTCTAGTTTTCATAAAACATCGTAAACGTTTTGTTAAGTTAAAACATATTTAACATCATTTTGATCACATAATCCAAAACCTTGTCACATAAACATCATGATCATCATCATCATTCAACCACTTCTACCGAGCGTAACAGTGGGCTTATGCCGGCACAAGGCTCCATAACCATTGATCTGACCCGCCGAAGCGTTCTGCAGATCCATGCTTACCCAGTAACAAGTACTGGAGCAACCATACTTACCCCATACGAATATAGGAGCAACATCATACTTACCCTGTAACAAGTACGGGAGCAACCATACTTACCCCATACGAATATGGGAGCAACATCATACTTACCCCGTAACAAGTACGGGAGCAACCATACTTACCCCATACGAATATGGGAGCAACGTCATACTTACCCCATACGGATATGGGAGCAAAATCATTCATCACGTCATCATAAACACATTATGCTAGCATCTAATCATCATAACATCATACTTTCATCCTAGCAGCCTAGGATTTCATCATAGCATAACATCTATAATTATCATCATAGCATGTTATCATACAGTTCATCATCATAACTTACTAACACACATTCATCATACTTAGCATACTTTTATGCATAAATCATACTAATACATTAACATGCATTCATCATCATGGCATAGTCACATAACATCATAACATATTAACAGCATGTATGTCAACCCAAAACATAGTTACACATAACTGGTTAAAGTAGGGCATCTAGAACTCACTTGAGAGTAGCTCCTTGTTTTCTTGACCGAACTCTTTAGCCAAGACTTAAGAACCTACATCAGTATATCGTCTCATTACATTACATTACCAAGTGAAGTTCACTAAGTTGAGTACACTAAGTTGAGTACTCTAAGTTGAGTACACTAAGTTGAGTACTCTAAGTTGAGTACACTAAGTTGAGTACTCTAAGTTGGGTACTCTAAGGTGAGTACTCTAAGTTGAGTACACTAAGTTGAGTACTCTAAGTTGAGTACACTAAGTTGAGTACTCTAAGTTGAGTACACTAAGTTGAGTACTCTTAGTTGAGTACTCTAAGTTGAGTACTCTAAGTTGAGTACTCTAAGTTGAGTACTCTAATTTGAGTACTCTAATTTGAGTACTCTAAGTTGAGTACTCTAAGTTGAGTACACTAAGTTGAGTACTCTAAGTTGAGTACACGAAGTTGAGTACTCTAAGTTGAGTACACGAAGTTGAGTACACGAATTAGAGTACTCTAAGTTGAGTACACGAAGTCGATTACTCTTAATTGAGTACACCAAGTGTAGTTCACGAACTTGATTACTCGTCTTTTCTTCATAAAATATCTTAGAAATCTATCCAAGACTTTGGGGAGTTAGTTCTAGGCCCCTTATGACCTTAATAGCGTATTGGAACGAAAAAGGAATGAACTTTATGCATAAAGGTGTGACCTTTATGCTTGTTTTCTTTTTTGTCTAAAAATTGAAACTTTCAGGCATCAAACCGTTACCTGGTGTTAGATGATCCTTTCTGTAGCTTCCAGTACGTTTCGTCCTTCATTTGGCCGATCAAAAGTCGTTTCTTGAAATTCTCGAACCTGCCCTCTTCGAGTTCTTGAGAGATAATGCTTCCAACCAAAGGTTAGCACGTTTCCCAAGGCACTCATATATAGGCAAGGTTCACGAAAATGGAGGACACGAAATTGAGTACTCTAAGTGGAGTACACGAAATTGAGTACTCTAAGTTGAGTACTCTAAGTTGAGTACACTAAGTTGAGTACTCTAAGTTGAGTACTCTAAGTTGAGTACTCTACGTTGATTACTCTAAGTTGAGTACTCTAAGTTGAATACTATAAGTTGAGTACTCTAAGTTGAGTACTCTAATTAGAGTACTCTAAGTTGAGTAGTCTAAGTTGAGGTTCACGAAAATTGAGTTAGTGTTCTTTCAAATCTCGTTAACATTTTTTTGGTTGGTTTTTCATCTATTGCCGGCAAATAATATTCGTTACCCATTCGTAAGTTCAAATAATTTGTATAGAAAATTCGGGGTGTTACAAGTCTCCCCTCCTTACAATAGGTTTCGTCCCGAAATCGGCCTCGTTACTTATCGAACAAATGAGGATACAACCTCTTCATTTCTTCTTCTGTTTCCCATGTAGTGTCCAAGCTCTTCCGTTGCTTCCACTGAATTCTGACTTGACGAACCGTTTTATTTCGTAGCTGCTTTTCCTTCGTATCCACAATGGCAACTGGTTCTTCAATATAGTTCATCCGGTTATCTACCTCGATGTCATCTAATGGAACATGTGCCTGCTCGTCTTCCAGACACCTCCTAAGATGTGACACGTGGAAGGTAGGATGAATCCCGTTCAGCTCTTCTGGTAGGTCCAGTCGATACGCGACTTTTCCTACCCTTGCTTTTATCTGAAACGGTCTGATGTACCTCGGACTCAACTTTCCTCGCTTTCTAAATCGAATGATTCCTTTCCATGGTGATACTTTCAACAACACTTGATCGCCGACATTAAACTCGATCGGTCTTCGGCGCTTGTCAGCGTAGGACTTTTGGCGATCTTGTGTAGCTTTCATACGTGCTTTAATCATTCGTAACTTTTCTGCCATATCCATCACTGCAACTTTGTTTCCCATCTCTTTCTGTCCAACTTCACCCCAACATACTGGGGTCCTACATCGTCTTCCGTACAACACCTCATATGGGGGCACTCCGATACTAGAGTGGTAGCTGTTATTATAAGAAAACTCCACCAATGGCAGGTGGTCATCCCAGTTCCCTCCAAAATCGATAATGCACGCCCTAAGCATATCCTCCAACGTTTGAATAGTCCTTTCAGACTGTCCATCCGTCTGGGGGTGATAGGCGGTACTGATGTTCAGTCTCGTTCCCATAGCATCATGAAACTGCTTCCAGAATCTAGAAGTAAACCTCGTATCCCGATCAGACACAATGGAGACAGGAACTCCATGTCGGGTCACTATCTTTTTCACGAACAACTCAGATAACCTTTCGGACGTATACGTTTCCCTGATAGGAAGAAAGTGTGCACTCTTCGTCAGTCGGTCCACAATCACCCATATGGTATCATGTCGTTTAGCTATCCTAGGTAGCTTGGTGATGAAATCCATAGTGATGTGTTCCCATTTCCATTCCAGTACCTCAAGAGGTTGCACATATCCGTAGGGCTTCTGATTTTCAGCCTTCACTTGCGCACAAGTAAGGCACTTGTTCACATACTGCATCACATTAAACTTCATGCCCGGCCACCAATAATCCTTTCGAAGATCTTGATACATCTTCGTAGCACCGGGATGAACCGAATAACGTGACTTGTGGGCTTCATCTAAAATTCTTGACCGAATGTACCCATTTCTGGGCACCCACATACGACCGAATCGTACTTTCACACCGTGATCATTGTCTTCCAAGTTCTTGACTTGTCCAAAGACACGTTCAAAACCCACATTCTCTTCTTTCAGTACTTCCTGTTGTGCCTGCTGGAGCTCGTTCAGAAAGTCTGGCGTTATCACCAAACTATACGATTTTATTCGTATGGCAGGATGATCAGTCTTGCGACTCAAAGCGTCTGCCACCACATTGGCCTTTCCTGGGTGATATAAAATATCACAATCATAATCCTTTAACAGCTCAAGCCATCGTCTCTACCACATGTTCAAATCCTTTTGCTCGAAGAAGTATTTCAAGCTCTTGTCGGTATAGATGGTACTCCTTACTCCATACAAATAGTGCCTCCATATTTTCAATGCAAACACCACTGCAGCGAGTTCAAGGTCGTGGGTTGGGTAGTTAGCCTCATGGATCTTTAGCTGACGCGAAGCATAAGTTATCACCCTTCCCTGTTGCATCAATATGCATCCCAACCCTTGTCGTGATGCATCGGCATACACAACAAAATCCTCATTCCATCTGGCAGTTCTAAGACAGGAGCTTGGGTAAGTTTCTCCTTTAGCACCGAGAACGCTTGTTCTTGGTTCGGGCCCCATTCGTACTTTACA
This sequence comes from Mikania micrantha, assembly GCA_009363875.1. Taxonomy (NCBI): domain Eukaryota; kingdom Viridiplantae; phylum Streptophyta; class Magnoliopsida; order Asterales; family Asteraceae; genus Mikania; species Mikania micrantha. Next base: position 22,882,134 of record CM018690.1, on the reverse strand, counting down.
TCTTTCTTCGTGAGCTTCGTCAGCGGTGTCGTTATCCTGGAGAAGTCTTGAATAAATCTCCGATAGTAACCGGCCAAACCAAGAAAACTGTGTACTTCCGTAGGTGACTTCGGAGGACTCCATTTCATAACCATCTCAACTTTAGCTGGATCTACCATAATGCCTTCTGGGTTCACCACGTGACCCAGAAATTGTACCTCACGTAACCAGAAAGCGCATTTGGAGAACTTAGCATAAAGTTTCTCTTTCCTCAGGATCTCCAATACCTCATGTACGTGGCAAGCATGGTCTCCCTCGTTCTTTGAGTAAATCAAAATATCGTCAATAAACACTATCACTGATTGGTCCAACATCGGTCGACATACTCTGTTCATCAAATCCATAAATGTTGCAGGAGCATTCGTCAATCCAAACGATATAACGAGAAACTCGTAATGTCCATAACGTGTACGGAAAGCAGTGTTTGGAATATCCTGGTCTCGAACTTTCAACTGATGATAACCGGATCGGAGATCAATCTTCGAGAACCAGCTTGAACCTTGCAATTGATCGAACAAGTCATCAATTCTAGGTAGGGGATACATGTTCTTTACGGTCAACTTATTCAGTTCCCTGTAGTCGATACACATACGCATACTTCCATCTTTCTTCTTAACAAACAGCATCGGTGCTCCCCATGGAGAGACACTCGGTCGTATAAAACCTTTATCAAGGAGTTCTTGTTGCTAAGTCATCATTTCCTTCATTTCAGTGGGAGCCAAACGGTAAGGTGTTTTGGCAACGGGTTGTGCCCCCGGCACTAGGTCGATTTGGAACTCAATTTCCCGTTTCGGTGGTAATCCAGGCAATTCCTCAGGGAATACATTGGGGAAGTTACGCACCACGGGTACATCATCAATCGTCCTCATATCCATATGTTCCTCAATCACGTAGGCCAAGTAGGCTACACACCCTCGCCTCATCATAACATCAGCCTTGATCATCAAAATGATCTTCGGCGCATACATCGCTTTATCGCCATAAACCGTTACGGAGCTCCCATCCATCGCACGTAAACATATCATCTTTCGTTGACATATAATGTTAGCCTCGTATTTGGCTAACCAGTCCATACCCAAGACTACATCGAACCCTCCCAAGGTTATAAGAAGTAATCGTACTGGGAACTTATGACCCCCTATCTCAACATAACAATCATCTATAGCCTCAGTCACCCTTGTCATCTTACCAATAGCCGTCTTTACATCAAATACCCAATCTATCTTCTTAACCTTCCCAAATAACCCATCACAGAAAGTAGAAGATACAAAACTCATATTGGCACCAGAATCAAATAATACAGAAGCAGGAATATTGTTGATAGAAAAGGTACCTGTGACCACGTCCGGGTCCTCAACAGCATCATCCTTTGTCATTGTGAAGGCTCGTGCTTTAGCCTTCTGCTTCTCCTTTCCCTTCTCCTCCTTCTTACCCAAGCCCGAAGCATCGGCCCGTGGTTGCTTGCAATCCTTGGACATATGTCCTAACCCATTGCAGTTGAAGCATCGCGTAGCATTCGGGCAACTGCTAGAAAAGTGCCCCGTCTTTCCACACCTAAAACATAAATTAGTGCCCACCAGGCACTGTCCCGTGTGGCTTTTCCCCCACTTGTTGCATCGGCCCATCTCCTCTCGCTTCACTTTCTTGCGTGAGAACTTTCGTTGGTCTGTTCGACCCCTCTTAGTCCCGGAGGACTCTTTCATCTTTGTTTCTTCTTTGACTGGCTCAGCAGACATAACATCATCCCACACTATGCCGCTAAGTTCAACCGTGGAGTCAAAGGTCTTTGGGGCGTTTGCTTTAACATGAATCCTGACCTTTGGAGGCAAACCCTCCATGTACAACTTCACCCTACGTTCCTCAGTATACACCAGGTGAGGAACAAGTCTAGCCATCTCATTAAATCGTGAAGTGTACTGCCTGTGGTTCAGGATTCCCGCTTTCAGCACCAGAAACTCTCTTTCAACCTTATCTAGCTCATTCTTGGGACAGTACTGCTTAGTGACCAGTTCCTTCAGGTCCTCCCAAATCATCTTTTCCATATCATCAGCAGTCTTGGATTGTTTGATGGTGTTCCACCAGTGAAGTGCCTCTTCGACAAAGGAGTGAGCTGCAAATTTGACAGCTTGATCAATTCGGCATTCACTGATGGAGATAACAGCCTCCATCGCAGAAATCCAGTGGCAGGTGGACACAACATCTTTCCTTCCGTCAAAGGATGGTGGATTACATTCTTTGAAGGCCTTGTAATCACAGCCTTTCATCATACTTCGGTTGGAGTCACCGCTCTTTGTCTCGAGAATCACGATTTCCTCGTCATCTTTGGTGCTGTCACACCCCCAATTTTCAACTAACGGAATCATACCGTTTGAGACGTGACAAACCAGGATCTCAGATCATTAGACATAACGAAGACCTCTATATGATTTTCAAACATACTTTGGTCTAAAACTGTAATATCAAAGTTCTAACGTTGCGAAAGTGTTTTTAAAACAAAAACAAACATAACGGTTTGAAAACTGTAAATTAAAAAACAAAGTCCCAAATGTTCAAATCCAAATAACAGAAATGTAAAATATGCATGTGACTCGATCTCCTAGTCCATGCTTGCTTGATCTTGTACCTTAACGTCCTGAGAAAACATGTAAATCAAGTCAACACAAAGGTTGGTTCATTACACAGGTTTAAGTATTCACAAATGTTTGAAACAACTGTTTGAAAAGAAATGTTTGCAGATAACATAATCACACATGCATAGTCATGATAGCTAGTCATTTGTACTATTTACATAAGTGGTCGACACCGAAGCTGATTGTTTGAATGTTGGTTGCCTTTCCACTATTGTCTAGCACAAACAATAGTAATGTGTATTGGCTAGTCAAACACTTGCGTAGATCCCATCTACCAAGTGAGGTTTGTCAAACCTAATAGATCTATTTCCAACTACCACGCTTTGCACTACGGCAAACTAAACGGTTCGAAATGTAAGGACTTGTAATGCTATGTTCGCACTTAATGTAAACAGCTAACTCATGCAAGTGATATGTATCTAAAAGCTTTGTTTTCACATGTTTTCTCCCCCAAAACAATAAAATAAGTAAAGGGGTCGTGTACGCACCTTTGCTAGCAAACAGAATGATCACACACGTGAAATCGCGTAGAAAATCCTCTACGAATAACCTGTGTTTTAACAATAACTTAATGTTATTCGGGATGTCGTTTTGTGTTTGAACTCACATACGTGTCAACATACGTATGTTAGATTGTTAAAATCGTGCATACGTGAGTACGCGTGCCTTTAACATCGTTTAAATAAAATCATATAACCATATATGATTTTATTTAAATAAACGTAATTATACACGATTACGTTTTCGGGTTAAAATATAAATTTTACTATTTTATTTTGTTCGGGATTTCGTTACGGTTCCAACGCAACTTGAACGGATCAAAACGGAGTTAGAATGAGTGATTTATGATTAAAATACCAAAATTTATTTTAAAATCAAAAACCAGCAGAAGCAGGGGTCGAACCCTTGACCTCCTGGACCGAACAGACACAACCAACCAGTTACCCTACTTCAGCAATTGTTACTTACTTTGGTTTTAAATAGTTTTAACAACCGTTAACCTGGTTCCCCTTTGTTTATAAAACCGAACCAAAGAACCCTCAATTGGGCACCAATTCGAACCCAATCGAACCCAGACCAATAGGGCTTTTGTTCCATCCTCTTAGTCGAGTTCAAAGATGATTTTAATTTGAAAAATTGATAACATTAAATCAAGCTAAATCGAATTCGAACCCTAGTTCCAAGCTCTTGCTTCAAATCAGTTAAATCCATTTAAATCAAACTGGATTTCCATAGGGTTTTTGTTAAGCTATGAATTCCGAAGTTATCTACATCATTTAATTTGATTATAAAATCTATTCAAACAGAAAACCCCAATTCGTATTTAGTGATGAACCCTAATAATCAAAATCTTATAATCCGTTGTATTTCGATAGAATTAACTTAGGGTTATTCTTTATTTGAATCTTCTGAAACTACCTATGTTATTTAATTTGGTTCTACAACGAATTTTCATGGAAACCCCAAAATGGTTTTCTAAGAGAAACCCTAGAAATCGAAATGCTAGAATTTACATTTGCTTGACAAAATTAACATATGTATTACATTAACCCAATGATTTTGAAACTCTCTGTAAGATTGAATTTGATTTTTAAACTCGTTTGGGTACAAACCGCCAAACCGTTTTTGATCAAGAACTCTAATAATCGAAATCTTAAGATTCGATATTGATTCATAAAATCAGTATATGGGTTTTGTTAATCGGTATATTCTGAAACTATTCATATACATTAATTGGATTTTCGAATTCGTTTTGTTAAAAATCCCCAAAACAGTTTCAAAGATGAACCCTAGAATTAAAATTCATACGATTCGATGTTGAAAGCCAAAATTCACATGGGGAAACTCTTAGTCGGCCATTTCAGAGTGTGTAGGAGTAAACACTTACTTGTTTTGATATCAAATCGAAGGAGATCGACTAATGGGTTGATGTTCGACCAAGCCTTAATCGAATTCTTCAAACCCGCAGCTTCTACTTTGAATTATCGAATGTTAGAGAGCCTAAGAATGCCGACTGATGTTTCTGTATGATCAATTTCGTGAAATGTGATCGAATTCTTTGGTTTCGCATCTTCTAGTAACGGTTTAACACTTAAACTCATTAATTGGTGTTAATTCGAAGATTGGTGATCTAGTAACGTATATCAGTTGTTAGTAATCATCAATGGAATGATTAGTAGTGATTTAATTCGGTTATTACCTGGTTTAATTGTGAAATTCAACATCAATTTGATCATATGGTCGAATTTTGACTTTTAAAGTCAAAATTTGACATTGTAATTAGTTTGCAACTTTAATACTTGTAGTTTTAACATTTCAAGGCTTGTTTTGTTATATCCTAACCTTTGTAATTTATTTTTGTTCGATTACATAACATTTCGGTTAATTCTAGAGTTAACGGAGTTAATCCGGAATGCCGAATTGTCACAGGTGCTTTCTTTCGTTCCTTCCGACTTTTCCTTAAGTGCATCCTTTAAGGCCTTAGCAATCATTGCCGGCATTTTCTCATCCATGATTCTGCAGACTTCATCGGAAATAGCCTTTACCATGATAGGCTCTAGTGTGAACTCTTCTTCGTCTTCCGGTGGCTCACTGTGCTCGTTTTCTTCTTCGTTGACAGGCTTCTCGGTCTCGAAATGTGGCTCCTCAGCTCCTTGTGGTTTCTTTCGTGGTCTACCCCTTGGTTCGGCCATCTAAACTTTCTACATAATGCAACAATTGATGAGTCAGTACAGGAATCAGTTTAGCACGAAATAAGCTTTGTAAATCGTTAATGACGTTGATCAGGTGTTATTAACCATTTACCCAACTCATAGGCTCTAAACGTTTCCCATCCCATCTCCTCAACGTGCATGACATCTAACTACCTTTCTATCCTTACATCTACTTCTTAACTCGTACATACGCATTCAGCTCGTGGAATCCGTTCATCCGTTATTGGCAATCCGCATCACCTAATCCCATTCTCAGTTTAAGTCTTCGCATTTGGGGACGCTAAGATCTCTCAAACTATGGCTCTGATACCAACTTGTGAGGCCCCGATCCCCGGCGACCCCACAGAGGTTGGTTTCGTCATATCCATAGCTCATAAACTAAAAACTTTCATAATCATGCAGCGGAAATAGAAACATAGTTTGATAACCAGAATTCAATAAAGTGTCTGTATCAAAAACATATCGAATTGCCAAAACCAACGGATCGTCTGACTCGATGCCCGAGCTCCATGCCTTCTCTGACCATAGCTTATCCTGACATACATGCTAAATCAAGTCAGCTTACGCTCGTGAGTTCTAGTTTTAATAAAACATCGTAAACGTTTTGTTAAGTTAAAACATATTTAACATCATTTCGATCACATAATCAAAACCTTGTCACATAAACATCCTGATCATCATCATCATACAACCACTGCTACCGAGCGTAACAGTAGGCTTATGCCGGCACAAGGCTCCATAACCATTGATCTGACTCGCCGAAGCGTTCTGCAGATCCATACTTACCCAGTAACAAGTACTAGAGCAACCATACTAACCCCATACGAATATGGGAGCAACATCATACTTACCCCGTAACAAGTACGGGAGCAACCATACTTACCCCATACGATTATGGGAGCAACGTCATACTTACCCCATACGGATATGGGAGCAACAGCATTCATCACGTCATCATAAACACATTATGCTAGCATCTAATCATCATAACATCATACTTTCATCCTAGCAGCCTAGGATTTCATCATAGCATAACATCTATAATTATCATCATAGCATGTTATCATACATTTCATCATCATAACTTACTAACACACATTCATCATACTTAGCATACTTTTATGCATAAATCATACTAATACATTAACATGCATTTATCATCATGGCATAGTCACATAACATCATAACATATTAACAGCATGTATGTCAGCCCAAAACATAGTTACACATAACTGGTTAAAGTAGGGTATCTAGAACTCACCTGACAGTAGCTCCTTGTTTTCTTGACCGAACTCTTTAGCCAAGACTTAACAACCTACATCAGTATATCGTCTCATTACATTACATTACCAAGTGAAGATCACTAAGTTGAGTACACTAAGTTGAGTACTCTAAGTTGAGTACACTAAGTTGAGTACTCTAAGTTGAGTACTCTAAGTTGAGTACTCTAAGTTGAGTACTCTAAGTTGAGTACTCTAAGTTGAGTACACGAAGTTGAGTATACTCTAAGTTGTGTATAGAGTACACGAAGTTGAGTACTCTAAGTTGAGTGCACGAAGTTGAGTACACGAATTAGAGTACTCTAAGTTGAGTACACGAAGTCGAGTACTCTAAGTTGAGTACACGAAGTCGAGTACTCTAAGTTGAGTACACGAAGTGTAGTTCACGAACTTGAGTACTTGTCTTTTCTTCATAAAATATCTTAGAAATCTATCCAAGACTTTGGGGAGTTAGTTCTAGGTCCCTTATGACCTTACTAGCGTATTGGAACGAAAAAGGAATGAACTTTATGCATAAAGGTGTGACCTTTATGCTTGTTTTCTTTTTTGTCTAAAAATCGAAACTTTGAGGCATCAAACCCTTACCTGGTGTTAGATGATCCTTTCTATAGCTTCCAGTGCGTTTCGTCCTTCGTTTGGCCGATCAAAAGTCGTTTCTTGAAATTCTCGAACGTGCCCTCTTCGAATTCTTGAGAGATAATGCTTCCAACCAAAGGTTAGCTCGTTTCCCAAGGCACTCATATATATAGGCAAGGTTCACGAAAATGGAGGACACGAAGTGGAGTTCACGAAATCGAGTACCTTAAGTGGAGTACACGAAATTGAGTACTCTAAATGGAGTACACGAAATTGAGTACTCTAAGTTGAGTACTCTAAGTTGAGTACTCTAAGTTGAGTACTCTAAGTTGAGTACTTTAAGTTGAGGTTCACGAAAATTTAGTTAGTGTTCTTTCAAATCTCGTTAACTTTTCTATGGTTGGTTTTTCATCTATGGCCGACAAATAAATTATTCGTTACCCATTCGTAAGTGTAAAGACTAATAAAGGCTGATGCTCACCAAACTTCCCATATTTGTCTAAGTATAAATGCTACAAAGACTAACACCCTTTGGAAGGAAGAAGTTACTCTTCGGAAGCAACATTGCTTCCGAAGAATAACCTACTCCTGCCAAAGATTGTACAAGACAAATGCTTCGGAAGACCCACACTTGGAAGATTTCAGAGCTTCAGAGCTTCCGACCATCAAATGCTTCCGAAGACTCTTATCAGCAAATTTCTCAGAAAGACAAAGACTTCCGAAAAGATTCCTTATCCAAAGACTGTAGCTGAACACGTTCAAAGTACAAAAAGGTTCTGACACAAGACATGCTGGTCTGAGGAAAGACAAAGACAACAAGTATTGAGTCAGATAAAGTGCCTTACTTCTCCCATGTTGCATTAAATGCAAAAGATCAACTGAAGCCTTGAAGATCAACAACATTAAATGTCTTTTGTATTTAGTAGTCTTTGTAAAGTCAATGTCTATTTGTATAATGATTAAGACTGAGTGTATTAGCCTGTTAAGACACTCAACATACTAGAATAAGCTTTACTTTATGTACTTGTCTAGTATACCCAACTTGTATTCCTAAGTGTATACGGTTGTAGCCTCGGCTATATAACCTCCCATTTTTGTGCTTGTGAGTGTGCTTGTACACCTCTACTTTGAGAGAAATATATCCTTGAGCTTGAAATTACTCTTGTGTTCTTATTATTGTTCAACGATTATTACTTTGTCATCTTGAGTGTGATTGTGAGATTATTCTAACAGAAAATTACGCATCTGTTAAAATTTAGTGATAAATACTCGTTTAAGTGTTGTTTAGATTTAGCAAACCGATCCTACAAGTGGTATCAGAGCCTTGGCTCTTGAACTTGAGTGACTCATCATCATCAAGTTACCAGTTTATTTCTTCTAAATTCTCAGCGTTTCAACACTCATACTTTCTGTGTTTGTCTAAGATGGCTGCTCTTAACAAACATGATACAGAAAATGGCACTCTCAACAAGCCACCTATGTTCACACCTGAAGACTTTGACACCTGGAAAGTCAGAATGGAAGGATCATCAGGAACCAGGACTTCAAACTTTGGAAGTCTGTTCTGAAAGGTCCTTACATTCCTACAATTGCTGTTGCTGGAGCGGGAGGAGCTGCAGTACCAAAAGATCCATCTATGTACTCAGATGAAGACTACAAGAAGATGGAAGTTGATTCTAAGGCTCTTTGGCTCATATAGATGTCAATACCGAACTCCATTATACATGCATTCAAGAAATGCAAGTCTGCTCAAGAACTTTGGAATTCCTTGAAGCAGATGTATGAAGGATCAGCGGATGTCAAAGAAAACAAGAAGGATATGCTCAAACAAAAGTTTGAGAACTTTTGTCAACAAAACAATGAGAATATGTCATCTCAGTACCTAAGGTATGTCCAACTTGTTGATGAATTAACTACTGCAGGTGTAATTATGGATAATCAAGATGTGCTCAGAAAATTTCTGCGATCCCTTCCAAAGGCTTGGAACATTTATTCAGTTACAATCAGAAGAACAGAAAACCTGAAAACTCTAACTCTAGGAGAGTTGTTTGGTATTCTCAGTGCCTATCAAATGGAATTAGATGCCCATGAATCCAAAGTCTCCTATTCACCATCTGGTTCAGCTGCCCTTCATGCACCCATCAATAATCCTCCATACCAAAATTATCAACCTATCTACCATCCTATCTCCACAACCACTGTCACATTTCCTGAAACTCCAAATTCATCAAACCCTGTCTCAAACCCAACTCCACTACCAACCTATGGGCAAGGAGCTTTTCTGGCTGAGGAAACTAATTACTTTCATCTGTGCCAAGAAGACTTGGATGTCATCCCTGCAGATGATCTTGAGGAGATGGATATAAACTATCAAATGGCTATGATCTCCTACAGGGCAAAGAAGTTTTACCAAAGAACCGGCAGACAGTTCAAAAAGCACAATATGAAGACTGGGTTTGGACTTGACAAATCTAAACTCAAATGCTTTAACTGTCAACAGTTAGGCCACTTTGCCAGAGAATGCAAGTCCACAGGAACTCAGCCGACAACTTCTGGGCAACCACAACAAAGACCATCAAGCTCATCAAACAATGCAAACATTGCTGAACAAGACTTTGCAGACTGGATCTTTCAAGCTGAGGATGCCTCTATCTCCAACAGTGCTTTGATGGCGAATGACTCATCTTCCTCAAGCAAGGTAACTAATAACATGTGCACACCAGAATGCTTAGAAACTTTAACTGTTTATAAAAAGATAAATTCTCAACTCTGTAATGAGCTTGAGTCTTTACAAGTTGTCAAGGCAAATTTCTTTGAGGCTGAAAGAAATTACAAAGAAAAGATTGAAGAAATGGAAAAGACCATTTCAAGTTTAAAACATGAAGATACTAACAAACAATGTCAAATTAAAAATCTTTTAGAAAGACTAACCACTGCCAAGACTGAACTTGTATTGGTTGAGTCTTACAGAGACAAGTTTCTAAGTCAAGGTGAAAAATATGAAAAACTCTTTAGGATGAGTGATACATCTGAGCTTGTAAGAAAGAAGGGAGTTGGTTTGGGTTATAACAAAATGAAGCCTCCATCTGCATATACTCCTATGGTGGAAATCAGATGTAAACCAGTAACAAATCTTGTGTATGATGATGAGTTAGACATGCACAAGGTAAATCAAAGTGATGATCTCTCTGATACAGACCCAAATAACTCAACATGTTCAGATGAGAGTGATATCCCTATCAAACCAGAAACAACAAAAACAGTTTTAAGAAACAAGAAAAGAACTAATAAAACTAAGAAACATTCAACAGTTTTTGTTAAAGCTAAAAACACAGGGAGTACCTCATCAGATGAATATGTCACTTGTCCATCAGACAAGTCCAAAAGGGGTAGATCAAAGGAGAGAGGTCAATTTTTCAGGAAAACAGGCAAATCATAAAACCAATAAGTCTGTTGGAACATCCAATTCATCACTCTCTGAGGATCAAAGCTCAGCCTTCATAAAAAGGGATCAGCAGCAACACTCTCCCAACAGTCAAACTATATGTCTGATGTGTGGTGAGAAGAATCACTTTGCTGCTGATTGCTTCTATAATCCAAGAAGCAGAATTCCTCAAATATACAGGGAAGAGGAAGAAAGAATAGTTGGAGTAAGTCATCTACATCTTCGGAAGAACAAGGAAGGAAACCATTCAAGAAAGCATCGGAAGCTAAAAATTATGACAATCGGAAGAAACAAAACCAAAAGGCTTCCGAAAAGAAAGCATCAGAAGCAAAGACAAAAGAAGCTTCCGATAGAAAAGGAACCTCGGAAGCTCATGAAAAGAAGGCTTTCAACAAACAAAAGAAACCTTGTTCCTTCGGAAGAAGACCATCGGAAGGAAAAGGAAAAGTAGCTTCCGATGACTATCAAAAGAAACAATGTCTTCCGACAACTCAAAAGGCAAAACAAGTATGGAAGAAGAAGAAATTAACTGATAAGCTATCCTTCCCATCAGAAGCTAGCACATCATCTGTCCCACCTAGGATGATGTCAAAGAAATTTACTTACAATGATGCAAATGGCAAACCCAAGACCACATGGGCTTGGGTTCCCATCAGAAACTAACTCACTTCTGGTCATGTGCAGGAACAGCAGGAATCAAAAGGCAACTTGTGGATAGTTGACAGTGGCTGCTTCAGGCACATGACAGGCAACAAGACTCACTTGCACAAATATGAACCATTCTTTGGAGGGTCTGTTGCATTTGGAAGTGATCCAGTAGGAGGATACATAACAGGTAGGGGCACAATCACTAATGGTAAGGTAAGCTTTGAGAATGTGCATTTTGTAAAAGAGCTTAATTACAATTTACTAAGTGTATCTCAGGTGTGTGATCAAAAGCACAACATGTTGTTTACTGAGCATGAATGCATTGTCCTAAAACCAGGATTTGTGATACCAAATGATCAAATTCTGCTCAGAGCTCCTAGAAGAAACAACATGTATATGCTAGATATGAGCACAGCAGTACCTCTTAGTAATATAAGCTGCTTTGTCTCAAAAGCTTCACTTGATGAATCATCTCTTTGGCATAGAAGACTTTGTCATGTAAACCTCAAAAATATGAATAAACTTGTCAAAAATAATTTAGTAACTGGTTTACCAACAAAGGAATTCATCTGTGTTGATAGATGTGTTGCATGCTTAAAGGGTAAGCAGCACAAGTCATCTCATCATGCCAAAGAGATAAATTCCATTATAACAGTCCTGCATTTATTACATATGGACTTGTTTGGTCCCACAAGTGTTAAAAGTCTTGGTAGAAAATCATATTGCTTGGTGATCATTGATGATTTCTCTCGGTATACCTGGGTATTTTTCTTGAATACCAAGGATGAAACTGCAGAGATCCTAAAGTCATTTATACTTAGGGTGGAGAATGAAAGTGATCATCATGTAAAGTTAATCAGGTCAGATCAAGGAACAGAATTCAAAAATCAGATTTTAAATTCTTTTTGTGAATCTAAGGGTATTACAAGACAATTTAGTGCTCCTAGGACTCCACAACAAAATGGTGTTGCTGAGAGAAGGAATAGGACACTAATTGGGGCTGCAAGGACCATGCTGTCAGATGCCAAACTCCCAATAACTTTTTGAGCAGAAGCAGTCAACACTGCCTGTTATGTCCAAAATAGAGTATTGGTGGTTAAGACACATGGTATGACTCCTTATGAAATTTGGCATAAGAGAAAGCCATTCATTGGATTTCTCAAACCATTTGGATGTCATTGCACCATACTAAATATTAAAGATCACTTAGCCAAGTTTGCTGAGAAATCATCAGAGGGCTACTTTGTTGGGTACTCTTCACATGCTAAGGCTTATAGAGTATACATCAAAGCTTCCAGAGTTATTGAAGAGTCTGCAAATGTTTAGTTCAATGAACATACTCTGAATAAATCTGGAACAGGCCCTGATTGGCTGTTTGATCTTGATAGTTTTACATCTGCATTTAATCTGGTGAAAGAGTATGTTCCAGTTTCACAGTTAGCTACCACAGACACCTCCAAAGGTACAAGAGAAGATGACTTTCGTGTTGAACTGCCAATAGCTTCAAGACAAATCTTGGCAGAATCCACTTCAGCACAAAATGGTATGTCACAATCTGAAACAGTAAACACATCTCAGGCAGGTCCGTCAATTGAATCTACTTCTGAGTTACAATATCTAGAAGAAGTAGAAAGCCCTTCAGCAGAGGCAAATACTCAGGAGATCACCATTCCTAGAGAAAACCAACCCTCCACAGTCCAAATTCAGAATTCAAAAGATCTGCCAGAAATTCAGCTCGAGGTAGTACTTCCCAATCTTGAGTCAATCAATCTGAATGTGGGTTCTCAACTGGATGTGATTCCAAGAACTCGCATTCACAACACTCATCCAGTTGAAAACATCATTGGCAATGTTGAAGAAGGTGTAAGAACAAGAAGTTCTATGCATGAAGCAAACATCTGTTTGTATTCATGCTTTCTATCCCAATTAGAACCAAAGAAGGTTGCTGAGGCTTTAAAAGACAACAGTTGGGTAGAAGCTATGCAGGAGGAACTTCTTCAGTTTCAAAGACAAGGAGTTTGGAAGATTTGCCCTTTGCCTAAGGGAAAATATGCCATTGGAACCAAATGGGTGTTCAGAAACAAGAAGGATGAAAAATGTGTTGTCATCAAGAACAAAGCAAGACTGGTTGTTCAGGGATACACCCAAAAGGAAGGCATTGACTATGATGAAGTATTTGCACCTGTGGCCAGAATTGAAGCTATCAGAATCTTTTTGGCATTTGCAGCTGCAAAAGATTTCAAGGTGTTTCAGATGGATGTTAAGAGTGCTTTCCTGTATGGAAAAATAGATGAGGAAGTTTATGTGTGCCAGCCTCCAGGATTTGAAGATCCAAAGTTTCCTAACCATGTCTGTAAGCTTGATAAGGCTCTCTATGGGCTGCATCAAGCTCCCAGAAAATGGTATGAAACCTTATCCTCTTTTCTACTGGCCAACAACTTCAAAAAAGGAACAATTGACAAAACTCTATTTTTCAAAAGGTCTAATCAACATATCATGTTAGTTCAAATCTATGTTGATGACATTATTTTTGGTTCTACTAATGAATCTCTCTGCAAGGATTTTGAATCTCTGATGAAATCCAAGTTTGAAATGAGTTCAATGGGAGAACTCACCTTCTTTCTTGGATTACAAGTGAAACAAACTCCTACAGGGATTTTCATTAGTCAATCAAAATATGTCAAGGACATTCTTGAAAGATTCAAGCTCTCTGATTGTAAAGCACTGGGAACTCCTATGTCCAAAACAACATCTCTTAGCCCAGATCTTGAGGGGGAGGATGTTGATCAGCACCAGTACAGAGCAATGATAGGCTCTTTGATGTATCTCACAGCAAGCAGGCCAGATATCATGTTTGCAACTTGTGTATGTGCAAGATTTCAGGCCAATCCCGAAGTCTCACATATGCTGGCTGTGAAAAGAATCTTTAGATACCTCAAAGGAGCATCAAGTCTAGGATTATGGTATCCTAGAAATGAAGACTTTCAGTTCATGGCTTACACAGACAGTGATTATGGAGGGTGTAACATCAGCAAGAAATCCACATCAGGAGGATGTCAATTTCTTGGATCCAGGATTGTGTCTTGGCAATGCAAGAAACAGTCATGTGTTTCTACTTCTACTGCAGAAGCTGAATACATAGTTGCTTCAAGTTGCAGTGCACAAGTCATCTGGATTCAAAATCAGATAAAGGATTATGGAGTAAATCTGTTCAATACTCCTATTCAGATAGACAATTCTAGTGCAATCTCCATCACCAATAATCCTGTCAAGCATTCTAAGACCAAGTACATTGACATAAGATATCATTTCATCAGAGACTGTGTAGAAAAGAAGCTGATCCATTTAGTCAAAGTTGATTCAGAACATAATTTGGCTGATCTATTCACCAAGGCATTTGATGAAGGAAGATTCAGGTACTTAATAACATCTATTGGAATGATTAACTTTGAGTAAATGAAATAATCTGGAATAAATAATTCTTCGGAAGATAAACTTAACTTACCTTCTGATGAGTAACTACTCAGCAGAAGATAGGTTAAGTTTTTCGGAAGCATTATTTCTTCCTCTGTCGGAAGGACTCACCCTTCAGAAGCTAAATTACCTTCTGAAGTAATGTTTTTCCGATACACTAACTTCGGAAGCATAGACTTCTCAAGGTACTCTTCAGAAGAAGTTGTCTTCCGAAAAACATTTTGTCTGATGAATTATCTAGTACTTCAGCAGCATTACTTCCGATGTATAAAGTATATACTTCTTACTCATTGCTTCTGATACTTCAGAAGAAATGCTTCCGATAGTATAAAATTTATACTTCGGAAGCAAATATCTTCTGAAATCTTTTGGCCTCCTTCACTCCTTCCGAAAGCCACATCTTCGGAAGTAATTCAGAACTTAAAGAAAATTCATATATTTATTGTGAAACCGGCTGTCATCGGAAGACCTTTTTCTGACATCCGGATCTCAAATTTAATGTGTCTATATATTAAATGCTGAAATCCGAAGGTATATAAAGGTCTCCCGCCCATTCGTTTTCTCTCACCGTTTCACTTTAAAATTTTCTTTTCTTCTTTCTCCCAAATTGTAACCTAAAAATCTCAAACTGCCATGGATCTTCTTGCATTCAAACCTGCTCACAACGTTCCTGCGGAGCTATCAGCAGAACATGATGCTGATTTCGCTCCAATCGTCTCCTTTCTTCAAAGGAGCAGGTATTTCTTCGCTCTCACCTCTTAGCCCTTGGTGTATGAATCTCATCACCAACAGTTTTGGGCATCTTGTTCAGTTTCTTCATCATCCAATGGTCGGTATCTTCTTGCCACCATTGATGCTCATCCCATTGCTATTACTGTGGAAACCATCTGTCGGCACCTTAAACTCAATGATGCCGGTGGAAGTGTTTCATTCATAAAGGATGAGGTAGCATCGACATTTCAGTCGATGGGGTACGAAGGTCCTCTCCCCTCAACAATCTATTTGAAGGGTAGAGTGTCCTATAATTACAAGTACCTCATACATTTGTTCATTCACTGTCTTTCCAATAAATCTGGTGGTTGGGACCAAATTCCATCTGACTTAGCTTCGGCTATTCATGGTTTGGTCTCTAATCAACTATTTAATTTTTCTGCTTTCATTTTCAATAATTTGGTTGACAATATTTCGTTCCCAAAGAAATTTTGTATGTATCCCAGGTTTTTGCAACAGATTTTTAATGAAGAGTTGGGCACTTCCCTCTCTTTAACTGGGAATATATACAAAATGCCCTTGGTTTCTTCCAAGGTTTTTGTACAATTAAAGAAGAAGGGTGCCCAATTTTCTGGGAAACTCACCCCTCTTCTTCCATCTATGGAGTCACATACTCCTGAAGGTGACAGCTCTGATAACCCCACAGATGCTGAACCCACACCTTTCACTTCTGTTCCTCACCCCATAAAGATTACTTACAAACGCAAACGAACCCCTGTGCAACTCTCTACAGTTACTCAGGCTCCTTCTACTGATCCCAAAAAGAAAAAGGTGAAGAGGACTGCCCAGGGCACAGTCCCACCTAAGGTGACAGCCACACCTCCAGTTGATCCACAGGTTCTTCCTCTGGAACCTGTGGTTGCCCTTAACCAGCCTGAAAGCCCTCAGCATATGTCCCAAAACATATCTGAGAATATTCAAAGGGAAAACCCCATTCTTGAGTCTGCTTCACCTGAAGCAACTCAACTAGATCAGAGACTGTCTCCCAGGTCTCCAGGTTCATATCATCTAGAAATGCCCCCACCCAAACTAACACCCAGGCTCAGGGAACCCCTGCTCTAACTGTGGAGGAACCACTCTCTCCCACTACCCAAACTTTAATGAGAGTGGTGACACAGATACAGGCAAGGTTTCCTGACCCAGAGCCTATTATATCAGAGGTTGGCCCCAGTAATTCTGAAGGGGTCAATGCAGGTGAGGCTGCCACTACTGTTGATCTTAATCAAGATCCACAGGACAGTGGTACAGGCAATAGGACCTCACCTGCGGCAACCTATATTGGGGAGGACTTCTTTGAGGTTCTTCTCAATGAAGGGAATCCAGGGTGCCAAGAAACCACATCTGGTGGTGGAGATGCAGGAACTAGGCTCAAGACTCCATCGCCCAATGACTCTACTAAGGTAGATGAGGGCACACACACACAGGTATTGACAGCTACTATAACATCCCTCCAAGCCAGGGTAGCTCAGTTGGAAGCAGAAATGGCTACCCTACGGCTTGAGGTCCAGACCAAAGATGCCACTATTCTGGACCTCAGGAGGCGTCCCCCTGTCACTCTACATCCCTTTCACCCTGATCCTGCTACTACCACTTTCACCTCCCCTGATGCTACCAAAAAGGGGGAGAATGTACCAACTGCAGGGTCAGGTTCAGAAGCAAGAGAAGAGGAGGGTGCACAGGAAGTTAACCCATCCATAGTCACTTTGACTGCTGAATGGGATGACTTCTTGGGTACCTACTTTCAAGATTCTTCTACTTCCTCTTCTTATTCTTCTGAGGATACAAGGGAGGTTGCCAAAGAGACTGAAAAGAAATCATCAAATGTCTCTTTGGAACCTTAGTCCCCTTCTGGGACTAAGTCTCCAGCTGAGACTCACTTGTCCCCTTCTGGGACTAAGTCTCCTTCTGAGACTGCAGCTCAGGTTACCATGGAAGAAGCTACACAAGAAGAACAAATATCCATGGAACCTGTGTCCCCTTCTGGGACAGAAGCTGCTGAAGACCTCTCCTCCTCTCCTGAGCCCTTTGTGGAAACTAATAAGGAATCATCCAAGGTGATTGGTCAACTTGAGGAGACAGTGAATGCTGAGGTTAATTCCGAAGCTGCAGCTGTTTCCAAAGGCCCAGTCATTATTGATGACTCCTCCACAGAGGAGCTACTTGCCGATGAACCAATTGGTGAGGCTACAGGAGAAATCTCCTCTGGGGTAAAATTAACTGCTGATGACAAAGGAAAAAGGAAGCTAACCCTAGAGGAGGAAGCAGCACAAGAGGAGAGGATTCCCAAAAAGATGAAGGGCCGACCAGACACCTCTCAGGATGAAGAAAGAGTTAGACTCTCTGCTTTGCTTGAAGAGGGAGGCTATAACTTTGATGAAGTATGGGGCTGGTCGGTGCCTCAGATGGCTGCCGAGCTGGATAAGGTGCAGCAGCAAGAACAGGCAGCTGCTGCAACCAAAGTCCAAAAGAAGCTAACTAAGGCACAAAAGGATAAGGCTTACAGAGACATTCTGAAAGCCTTCCTAATGGAATATGGCTTCCATGCTCGGCAGCTAGGCCCTATGAAGAACTCAACCATGGATATGCATATCAGAGATATCAAGGCTAAAGTTTCCAGAGGTGAGTTACTTCCAATTGAGCAAATAAGGGCTCAAAAGGCAAGCCTAATAAGAGGCTTAGGCTTAGGGGAAGGGGTAAGAATAGAATTTCCCCTCTCTGGTGCAAGAATCAGAGAGGGAGAAGAAGTCATGTGTGGGGAAGTAACAAAAGCAATGTTCCCCAACAGGTTTCCCCCAAACCCTAAAGAAGAACCAATATCTCCTCCATCAAGTCCAAGTATGGACAACATGTCAATCTCCTCAGTGTTCAAAAAGGGTAAGAAGACTACAAGGAAACAATCATCTCCAAACCCTGATCCTGAGAGACAAACACATGCTGATGAGAGGAGAACTGAACCCTCAGTAACTGAGGATGTTGGTTCACAGCCTACTGCAAACACAAGTGCAGCAGTAGGGTCTAATGTGGAAGACCAACAAGCCAGAGATCAGAGGAGTCAAGCTACTGCTCAAGCCAGACCAAGATTTACAAGAAAAAAGAGCATAGCCAGAAGGAAAAAGAGAACAACTGCCATCTCCTTTGACTCTGAGCCAGAATCACCTCCCCCAGGAGCTTCAATGCCCAAAGATCATCCAAATGATTTATATGGTCTAAAGCATATTCACACCTATGTTCCTGTTGTTAGGTGGAGATACAGTAAACTCCACCAAGAGTTTACTCTCTTTCTGCTTAATGGAGGAATAAAGGTACTGAGTTTGATACAACTATTTGTATTGGCTGACCCCTTTGTCTTTGATCTAGAAAACCACCCTCTTGAAAATCCAGACAATGGACAAGAAAGGAGGCAAGCACTCAGTTGGGCAAAGGCAAGGGCTCAAGTCCTGAGGGGAGTGAAAGTTGTCAAAAGAGTACCATAAAGAAGTTTTGGTAGCATCAGCCTAGGGGAGACTGTAAAGACTAATAAAGGCTGATGCTCACCAAACTTCCCATATTTGTCTAAGTATAAATGCTACAAAGACTAACACCCTTCGGAAGGAAGAAGTTACTCTTCGGAAGCAACATTGCTTCCGAAGAATAACCTACTCCTGCCAAAGATTGTACAAGACAAATGCTTCGGAAGACCCACACTTGGAAGATTTCAGAGCTTCCGACCATCAAATGCTTCCGAAGACTCTTATCAGCAACTTTCTCAGAAAGATAAAGACTTCCGAAAAGATTCCTTATCCAAAGACTGTAGTTGAACACGTTCAAAGTACAAAAAGGTTCTGACACAAGACATGCTGGTCTGAGGAAAGACAAAGACAACATGTATTGAGTCAGATAAAGTGCCTTACTTCTCCCATGCTGCATTAAATGCAAAAGATCAACTGAAGCCTTGAAGATCAACAACATTAAATGTCTTTTGTATTTAGTAGTCTTTGTAAAGTCAATGTCTATTTGTATAATGATTAAGACTGAGTGTCTTAGCCTGTTAAGACACTCAACATACTAGAATAAGCTTTACTTTATGTACTTGTCTAGTATACCCAACTTGTATTCCTAAGTGTATACGGTTGTAGCCTCGGCTATATAACCTCCCATTGTTGTGCTTGTGAGTGTGCTTGTACACCTCTACTTTGAGAGAAATATATCCTTGAGCTTGAAATTACTCTTGTGTTCTTATTATTGTTCAACGATTATTACTTTGTCATCTTGAGTCTGATTGTGAGATTATTCTAACAGAAAATTCCGCATCTGTTAGAATTTAGTGAGAAATACTCGTTTAAGTGTTGTTTAGATTTAGCAAACCGATCCTACAGTAAGTTCAAATAATTTGTATAGAAAATTCGGGGTGTTACAAATCTTGGCAAGTGTAACACTTAATATGCCTTTTGTCTCGATAGGCACCTTGTTCCCTTCGGTCTTCATTGGATTGGAACCGGCCACCTCGACCTCTACCATAACCACGACCCCTTTCTTGACCACGACCTCGTCCTTGACCAATTTGATTTTGATCAAAGTCTCCTCGCTTTGATCTCTCTTGCCAATCCTCTTTTGTAAGCAACAACTTCCCTTGATCATTTTCTTCCTCATCAAGAACTTTAATTCTATCTTCATAAGCCTTCAATCTCCCAACGGCCTCCTCAAGTGACATATGTTCTATCTCCGAGTATTGCTCAATAGAAGCAACAATTTGCAAAAACTTCTTTGGAACCGAATTCAATAGCTTTCTTACCACAACTTCATCTTCCAAGTTAGACCCAAGACTCTTGATCTTTGTAGCAATTCCACTAAGTTTGCCCGAAAACTCATCAATCGTTTCACTCTCTTTCATCTTCAACATCTCTAACTCGGATCTAAGAGTTTGACTTCTTGCCTTTTGAACACGATCGACTCCCAAATACCGCACACGAAGCGCTTCCCAAACATCTTTTGAATGCTTGTGCTTTGCAACTTGAAGCAACACATCTTCGGGTAAAGTTTGAAACACGAATGCTCTTGCTTGTAAATTTTTCTTAGCGTCAACCGCACCCCTGGTTACCGGATCAATTGCTTCCCACAAACCGTATGCTTGTAGGATCGACTCCACCATAATTGACCAACTCGTGTAATTAGTGCTTGTTAATTTCGGGCATTGCAAAGGAATGTTTCCTTGATTGCTTGCTTGCACAATTGCACCACCACCTTGATTTGTGTTTGCCATGCCTCCTTATATGTTTCCTACAAATCAATTAAAAACTGGTGGAATACAAATTTAGTATAATCAAAATTGCTCCTTGTTTCTGTTAAACTTTCCCGAATCACACAAAAAAAATCTTTAATTTTGATTTTTTTTATTGCATCTCACAACTTTCAAGATATTACTTTGTGTGACACCACCTTTCAATGATACTGTATTCACGCCTTTCAACATTAAAAAAAAACTTCATTTCTTTTTTTTTTAAATATATCGACACCACATCAAAATGAAACGTGCGTCTTCTTCTTCTTCTTCCCAAAACACAAAAACCTCACACATTCACACAGGTCTCGATCTGTTCACGAAGAACTTTTTACCGGATCACATCGAACGTCTTCACGATCACACAGATCTGTGGTTCTTCCTCTTCTCGCTTGATTCACGCATAATCTTGTATGGCTCACACAGAACCCGTCTACAATGACATAGATTGTCTTCTGTCTCGTCTCAGCGACTCACACAGAACCGCTTCTGGCTCACTCATAACTCTTCCGTTGTGACCTCTCTTTCGGTTCACATAGAACTTGCTTCAACTCTTCTCTCTCAAAAACCGACTCTCAAAACCCGCAATACGAGCCCTAGGTTCTGGTACCAAATGTTGGTTCAGGCCTTGATTGAAACAAAGAAAAAACTCACTTTTTTATACAACTATGCAGAAAGATAGATGAAGAAAGCTTCTTACGTAAACACACTTTTATTGTCAAAGAACTTGGCTTTAAATAGCCTATTACATAGACTCAATAAACCCAGTAGAGACTAACGTAAACCATAAAATAAGGAGTCAACCAAAGACCAAACAAACTCATGACTCTTTCAAAAACTAACATAGGCAATCCCATTATTTCTGCTACTTTAAACTACCAAGTCATGAATACCCATGATTAATCAAACTAATGACCCATGAACTAAATACTAATTAATAAACATTAAATAATAAAAACTAACATCAAGATTAATTCAACAGACACATAGACATGAATTCACACACATTTTCTCTTTGAATTTGAAACACTTTGAAAGGATCGGTGCATGCGTATAAATCTA
Organism: Mikania micrantha; assembly: GCA_009363875.1. Taxonomy (NCBI): domain Eukaryota; kingdom Viridiplantae; phylum Streptophyta; class Magnoliopsida; order Asterales; family Asteraceae; genus Mikania; species Mikania micrantha. The sequence continues at coordinate 22,860,238 of CM018690.1, read as the reverse complement.
AAAACATTATGTGTTTGATCGTACGAGTATTTGTTTTAGAAAACCAATAAAATTTATTGGTTTCACATTTTTGTTTTTGCGTTTTATAAATTGTCGTCACACATGTGAATTTTGACTTTTATTGCCCGGTTGCGTTGACTGACTGATCGAGACAAAATTAGTTTATACGTGATTTTTTTAGAGATGTTACATGATAAGTGTATAATATTAATTAAATACTAAATGTATACCTGTTAATCTTAACCTATAACAAGATAAAAAGATATAATTAGGCAATAAAATCGTTAACGGTAATACGTTTCTATCACATATCAATCAATTTCGAATTAATACTATTGAAGCAGAGTCAAACCTTAACCGAATTCATAAACGGGAAGTTAAACATGAAATCATTTAAAATGACAATTCCAAATCAAATTGAGCTTCCTAAATTGTCTATGATTGTTTTCTGAACGGACTAATATACGCCGCCAATTCAAATTATCGTTGTAATCGTCTGCTTTACAATCACCTATCTTCGCATGAAGATGAATTATTATGGTGAAGTTGAATTCGCTGAAGAATGTGGGAAGGGATTGCGGTAAAGGATGCTAAAGTATGAAAGATTGATAGTGTTGGTTGTTTATGTGGCGTCTATGTAGAGTAATGAGGGCTTGATGAGTACTCATGGCCAAACAATCTAATTTTGTATTATGCAGCTTCATATTTGTGTACCGACAACTTGCAAATTCATTTTTTATTAACCGTAGGAACCCACTTACATGGTAAACCATCAGGTCCCACCCAATGCCCGACTAATCGAGAAGAACATGTAAAGCACGATCGGAAGCAACCAAATTGGTGATCTACATGGAAAATTACTCCAAGTGAGGATTGAACTTGATATTGGGAATTCAATTTGGTGTTTCTAATTATCTATATTTGTATTAAATCCTCTCACTTCAACAATATATAAGTTAAAGCACAAATCGATCAATTTTTTATTATTTAAACCTTGAAATATAGAAAGAAAGTTAAAATCACACGTACGCACACATATAACAATATTAAACGTCAACTTTAACAACCCGACCTTGTTACCCAACAACGACACACTAAACATCATATGCCAAAGAACTTGACTTATTTGATGGATCGCTAAGGACACGAATTCATACGACTACAGCATCAAGGACAAGCGATTTGATATGATTTATCAGTTCTTCATCAACATGTGTGAAATGGTCCTTATCTTTATATAGGACATCCATAGCACGTGCTAAATTGATCACCCGCATGATCACCGGCATTTCAACATCTTTACACTTTAAAGACTCGTGATTTATTTCTTTCCATGATTCTTCAATTTTATTATTCAACAAAGCATAGGCGTATTGTTGAGTGACACCATGTTCCTTCATGTAGCATTGAATGGTAGAAGCAACATGTATTCTTTCTTGCTCCTCCTAATTTTTTTACAAATTTTGAAAATTAGAAGAGGTCATGTATGTAGGTTATAAAAACTATTCAAATTTACTAATTCCTTTTCTATTCATTATTAAATAGGGATGGTAATTAAGTTGTGTTTATTGAACGTTTGAACTAAAGTTAAATATATTAAGTTTAGAGGTCTAAGGGGTTGTTTGATGAGGCTACCACTTAATGATTCATAACAATACGATGATTAAGAGATAATCTTAATTCAGAACGGTTAAGAAGCTACATAGCTACATTTTAATGTTGCATCTTAAGCATTCAAACTTAAAGTTACATCTTAATTATTAAAAGACTATAAACAGATAAAAGACAGTCTCCTAATAACCATTAAAAAGTTATCAAACAGCCCATAAACGTTACTAGCTAGTGTAAACTATGTTTAGGGTCAAAATTTTGTATTGTATTAGGTAAGGAATTAAAGTTTTGACTAGGTTAATTAGGATAAATTGTGTGTTACCCAAATGTTGACACCTTTAAGGCAACGTTTCATAAAGTATAATTAAATAAGGATAACATCTATCAAACAAAAATAATCATACTTAGTTTGTGAAAATAAATTTAAATTGCTTGCATAACACAAGCCATATATTGAATTAAGCAACAACAGTTTATCTATTAGATATTATTGCAATTATAAAAATTATTTTATAGGTTAGCATGGCTACTTAAAATACAAGTTAGAAGTACCTCGTGGGTGACAATATCATCCATGACCCTAGCAATCACACAACAAGCTCTTACAAGGGGAGGCATAGTGAGAGCCCATTTGAATGTTTCGTCTGTGATTACATCACCCATGGCAGCAAAGCTTGCTATCAGAATGAACTTGTATCCACCACTAGTGGTTGCAACTTCTTTATGCTCCTCCGCTGTCGGTATGTACCCATCGTTTGCCCATTTGGCTTCTTTCAGGTAGCATCGAACGTATTCCGTCATCTATAAATGACAATAGGCACAAACACATGTAACCAAAACAATACCTCTCTAGTTAAGAGTAACCTTTAGACAAATGTTCAATTTAGTGACAACAAGATACAATTTTTTTTTTTTTTTGATGTTTCTGAAACCTTATAAAATTCTCTAATTGAAGGGAATACATAAAAAAAGGGTTCATCTTACTGCTTCTCTAACGTAATTGAGATGATGTGCTTTTCCCATTTTTAACAAGATTCTTTCCATATCTCCGTACACATCTAAGAGCATTTGGTATATAAGCTTGATCTTTTTTGGTAGGATGTCCAAGCATGTAATTGACCACCTATGAAATATTTATGTGTAACTTGATAAATTTGAGATGAATAATAGCTTATATATTATGTTTCAATGGATGACAAAATTAACCATTGTGAATACCTTTTAATTGCATCTGTAAAGATTTCAAGTTCTTCCAAAGTACCGTAAGCATCATAAGTGTCATCAAGAACAGTAGCCACTGCGAACACTTTAGCTAAGAACATTCTAGATTCAGAATACTGAGGCTCAAAGTATACACTTAATGACCAAAAGTAAGATTCAACCAATCTGTTTCTGGCATAGGGTAGATTAGTTGGGACATCAAAACATTTCCACCATCTACAATTAAATATATTCAAATATGAGTTACAATAACTACAAGGAGTGAAGGAGCATGTAAGGGAGGATGGCTTATATGTGCATACTTGCAAATTTGGCTTAGCTCTTTCTTATGGAGTGATTGAAGTAGGTTGAATCCTAACTTGGCAAGCTTTAGTAAAGGCTTGTTATGAGAAGGTTTAAGTTGGTAAAAAGATATGTAGCGCAACGCCTCGATTCTTGGCACCCTTTTATGCAAAGGTTGTGTTAGGGCTTCTTGTATTTGTTTAGAGACGATCGAGTTGGTCAAAGAAAGATCTTTTGATATGTCATCAAGACGACCTCTTGCAAAAGCAAGAGCATCATCTAATATGACTTCACCAGGAACCCTCAGATACGTTGCCTCGTATAAATCAAGTAAACCCATGACATCATCATCTGATGGCTTCTTAAACGCTCCATCTTTGCCCTTGTAGTTGTTGAATATATCTGTTTCATTTCAAACGAGACATTATTAGTATCTTATGCGTCATGGTATATAGACTTGATGGTGCTACTATTCCTACACCAAAAATTTCAAACAGTTGTTAGGTGCACTTTTAAAAGGCCATTTGTACTCACGAGAGATTGGATTAAAAGTTGTGTAGGAATAGCACCTGCTAAACTTAATTAACTCATGCACACTAACCACTTGAAACAAAATAGCCATGTTGTCGCATCATTCGAAACCAAACAGAAGTAGCACCACCAGTCCATTTGTCACCATATGCATCATAGAAATGCTGCAAGACTTGACCAATCTCCGGCTCAAAATAATAGCCAACGCCTAGGCGTTCAACCGCATCGACAAGTTTTAACAAATTTGTATGTTCTGTAGGAAGATTTAAAGCCTGCAGTATTTCTTTCCTTACTTCTTCTTTAAGTTCTTCAACTTCTTTTTCAACACCAGACTGATCTTCCTGCTTCATTTACGAACAAACCATTATCACAATTCTTTCATCAATAGAAGTTTAAAAACAGGTTATAATGCAAAAACTGTTGATTTTTAATTTCCATTATCAATTTGTTAATTTACACACCTGATCATAGACAAGAAATTGATCTCCCCAAACACTGGGAGGAAAATTAGCAATGGGGCGTTTAACTGCATCTTCTTGTTTGACAGACATCTTTTGTGAAAATGTTAAGATAGAATTAAGTTGCTTAAATTTGAAGTAGAGCTAAAGAGTATATATAGCCAATTGTGATAACATCTTTCTTACATTTTCGCATGAAATTGTTGAAAAATATGCGATTAATAATGCCCTCATGGTTGAAACAATACGTACGGTACAAGTACCTTTTTTATTCTTAGTTTATGACAAAACATTATTATATAAATGCATGTAGGTAAGCTTGAGAGCCGAGAGTAGAGCCCTAATCTAATGAGGTTTTGCTCACTCTCAACCCACATCTTTCACACCCTTTATACGTCTCGTATTAATCTATACGAGGCATATGGGGAAACAATCATTGTTTGACAGATTTTTTAGTGTCAATGATTGGACCCATACAGGCCTTGCATATTGTATAGGTCATATACGATGTTTATACGAGACCAATCGTTGTCGAATTAATGGGTGTCAAAGAGGGCTATACGCTTCATATAGGTCTATACGAGACGTATAATATCAGTGAGATGTTAAAAAATAAGTTAGTCGTGTAAATAGCCCATCACATCTAAAGACTATGTTAGTATCACGTGTATTGCACGGATTTGATATAAAATATAAAATAGTTAGTTATGAAAATTTAGTAATTATAAAACGATATTTTGATATAAAATGATTATATTACATATTAATATATATTTAAGTAATAAAAAAATAATTAAAAACTTTAATCACTATATGAATGATATATGTCCTTTTGATGTGTAACAATTGATATGTTTAAAATAACTAATGTTAAAACTTTCGTTTGTATTTTGTAAATCAAGAATATAAAATATAAGTTTTGTAATTATTATTAAAATTAAACGACAAATTTTAAAATCTCATTGTTTTAAAAATCCGGTTTATAGTATATTTTATTTTTAGAAAGAATCATTTTATGATAACTTGTTTTATACATAAACTTTGTTTTTTGAAAATAAAATATTTTATAAATTTTTATATGTGTGCTTTCTAACAAAAAGATAAATAATTTATTAGTTATTAATATTTAATTATTAAATACGAAGAGAATTAATTTAATAAGATACATAATATAATTATTTAATATTAGAAAGACTTAAGTGAAATGATAAGAAATTGACAAATGACAATAAAAGTGTAAGAAGATAATGAGTGGCAAAATTTTAGTTCTTTTACTAGGTTATAAACCCGTGTTATACACGAGCTAAATAAGAAATACGAAAAAAATTAATAAAAGTGTAAAAATTTTATATGACAAATAAAGTATATAACATATAAAGTCTAGTTTTAATGTGATTTTACTTATTTTTTATTTTAACGTATCATTTGTGGTGCATGCATATCTACTAATCTACTAATTCTAATAAATAAAAGTTTCTAAGGACACATGGCATGTCCTTAGAGCATCTCAACTTCATTTTCCCGCTTCTCTCTCCTCTTAAATACATCATATATTAAATAATAATATTAAATATTAAAAATACTTTTTATACATTTTTAAATTAAAAAAATTAATACGGTAAAAATATATTAATGTTAAAAACACACTTTTAAAAAAATTATAAAATATATAATTAAAAAATTAAAACAAAATATTTAAATAAACAAACTTTGAAAAAATTAGTGTTTTAAGAAATAATAAAATTATTTTATTAATAAAAATATCAAATTGTACTAAATTTAATTATATTTACAATTAAAAATTATCTTATATTTTCTATATTTTTATTACTGACTATTTTTTGTATTTTTTTATTTAGTCCGTGTAATATACGAGGTACTAACCTAGTATTGTATGTGTGTGTGTGGCAACGAGAGGCAAAAAATTAAATTTGAACTAAATTTAACGTTATTTACTTATTTTAAGAAAATGACGTTAGAAGTGTTGGATGATTAACTTTAAGCCGAGTACTACTTCGGACCACCTTTTCTGTAACAACTGTGATAGAGGTAATGGTTTCTTCATCCTTCTCCTCGACCCTACTAAATCTATCTATTATAATAAATCAAAGTTTTTAGGGACACATTACGGGTTTTTAGAGCACCTACACTTTGATTTCATGCATCTCCCTCATATTAATACACATTATATTAAATAATAATATTAAATATTAAATATTTTTCTTACATTTTTAAACTAAGAAACATATTTTTTAATATATTAAAAATATTAGTATTGAAGACACGCATTTAAAAAATTCAAATTATTATAAAATATACAATTTATAAAAATAGTTTTTAATAAAAATATTTAAAGAAATAAACTTTGAAAAAATTAGTGTTTATAGAAATAATATAACTCTTTTATTACTTAAAGTATAAAATTATACATAATTTTAGTCATATTTTATATCAAAAAATTTCTTACAATGTTGTCTAAATTTTTATAAATAATTATTTATTATATATTTTTAATTCAACTCGTGTAATACACGAGGTTACTAACCTAGTAGTAAGAATATAAGGGACAAGTTTGTTATTTATTTAAAGTCTAATTTTAAGGGCTTAAATGAGAGGTTGAACATTGTTTCTCAATCCATACTAATTATTGGATGACATGATTCAAAATTTGAAGTTTTATAACAATAACAACAGAAAGACAAAAGTTTATATAAATGAAATTTAAAAAATTTAATTCTAAATGATGTAATAATAAATAAGGGAATGATTGGTGTTTTCTATGTTAAAATTAATTTTACAAAATTTGATTATAACCAATTAATTTTTTAATATTTTAAATAACAATGTTTCTATTAATAATTATAAGTGTAGTAATTATTGCAATTAATTTTTGATAACTAAAAACTGAAAGAATGAATTGCTCAATGTGATAATTTTACTTTCAAAATTTAAATAAATTTGTATTTTGTTAAGAATCAATTGATTAAATCTAAAAAGGTATATGTTAATGACACTTAATAAATGTAATTATATTATAACGGATCAGTTGTATTTTATTTTGTTAAATGCTAAATTTAATTTTAAATGAAATAATAAAAGGAAGGATGAAATTGTTTCGGTAAAAATACTAAATTTCGACCAAGATTAGTTAGTAAAAATATCAAAACATGAAGGTATTAAATGATATCATTTTTTATTTTTTATGAACTATATAAAAATTGATTTAATGCAAAATTTGAATGTGAAAATAAGGATGGTCTAAATACATACCACGTGACAATTGATAGGGTAACATTTGAATTTGTACAAATTCAAATAATTATAGTTTTGATTACTTAAAGTCTAGTTTTAATGTGATTTCACTTATTTTGTTTTTTAACGTATCATTTGTACCGCATGCATATTATGTGTGTGTGTATACTAGGTTAGTCGTCCGTGTACTACATGGGCTCGATCAAAAAAATATATTAAATAATACGAATTACTAACTAAGATTTTATAATTGTAAAATGATTGTGTGAGATAAATTTTTGTTTGTTAAGTTATAAAATGAAGTTAATTGAAAAAATATAGTTAATTTTATTGAGATTAAATAAACCAATTATTAAATTTGATCCAAATACCAAATTAATTATTTTCATGTATAAGTGAAAATACATATACATATTATGGTATTTGGCTAGAAAAATATAATGGTAAAAATTAATTTAAAATTTGAGACTATTTAATAATTTTAAACAACTATTTAATTAAATGAATGAGATAAACATGAAATTAAATAAAAAACTTTAAATTTTGATTTCTTGCATTGAAGAACGAAATAATATTCCTAAAAAAATAAAAAAAGGTTGATTCTCATGATAGTTACAAATTAAATAGAAATGAAACTTTCAAAATTAAAATGAAACGCATAATCATTAATTTAAATTGATGATAAAAAAGGAAAATCATTGATGGAATTTAAAGAAAGAATCAATTACAAAGAATTGATTAATATTACCTTATTTAAGATAGAAAAAAATTTGAGCGGGAAAATATTGCATCACAAGAGGACACGTGTACCAAATTATTTTGATTTATTATATTAGATAGATATGTGAAACCTTAAGGTCAAAAATAAAATTGCATTAAATTTAATATTATTTACTTATTTTAGGAAAATAACTTCAAAATCGTCGGACAATTTACTTCAAAAGATAACTTTGATTCGAAGACTTCATTGAAGCTGCATTTCTATACCAACTTAGATAGAGTTAAGGTTTGTGTGCATCCTTCCGTTATACCCTACTAAATAGAAATAATATACGAAATAAATTTGATTGTTTGTTTGTTTAAATTCTAATTTTAAGGGCATAAATGAGAGGTTGAACATTGTTTCCCACTCCATACTAATTATTGGATGAGATGATTCGAAATTTGAAGTTTATATCAATCACAAAAGAAAGATAAAAGCTTTCACAAATATATATTTTTTAAAAAATAAATTCTAAATGTTATAATTATAAATAAGGGAACAATCATAATGATTAATGTGTTCAATTTTAAAAATTAATTTTACAAAATTTGATAATAGCAAATTAGTTTTGTAATATTTTAAATAATAATGTTCCTAGTAACAATTATATTGGGGTAATTCTTAAATTAGTTTTTAATAACTAAAAATTGAAAGTCTGAATTACTAAATGAGATAATTTCAACTTCAAAATTTAAATATATTCGTATTTTGTTAAGAATCAATCAATTAAAATTAGAAAAATATATATTACAGTGATACTTAATAAATATAATTATATTACAACGGATCAATTGCATTTTATTTTTTTTTAACGCTAAATTTAATGTTAAATGAAATAATTAAAGGAAGGATGAAATTGTGACGGTAAAAATAGTGAATTTCGACCAAGAATAGTTAGTAAAATATCAAAACATGAAGGTATTAAATAATATAATTTTTTTATTATTTTATGAACTATATAAAAACTATTTATTACAAAGTTTGAATATATTTATGAAAATAAAGATGGCCTAAATACATGTCACGTGGCAATTGATAGGATAACTAAAAGCCAGATGACAAAGAAACATTTGAATGTGTACAAATTCAAATAAATGTTGTTTTAACTAGGGATAACTCTACAAAAATGTAATAAACTTTTGAAAATGTTTCAATTAAGTCACTCAATCTTTTTTTTTCCTAATTAAGTCACTCAACTTAGTTTTGATGTTCTAATCCTAGGTTTTTTACCTAAACAACAGGTTACAAGGTAATATATATATTTTTTTCTTATAAACTTTTGAAGCCCTATCATCAAAAGCCAAAGCAAACGGATCAATTATCCAGAAAATACTCCATCTTCCAAGAATCTTCTGGGAAAAAAACTCGTAAAAAACCTAAAACTAAAACCTCAAAATAAAATTCCGGGTTTGTTTTGGTTCGATGAGTTACGCGGTTTAAGAAATAAATATTGCTTCTTGTAAGGAACATTAAGTCTGATGCGTACCAAAACATCTCTGGATCTAGCCTTGGACTTTCGGAAGACAAATAGCTGCTGAAAGAGAAGAATTAACCTTCGGAAGAACCATTGCTTCCGAAGGATAATTATCTTCCTCTGAAAGCAATACAACAACCTGAAGCTTCCGAATCCCTCCTCAGTACTTAGAAGGGTGTGAAACTATTATTTTTAAAAAGTTTACCTTGCGGTCCAAATATTAACACTACTTGCGAAAAAAGACAACAAAGCTTCGTCCCTAATGCGGTCATATAATTTATATTTATATTTTTTATTAATAAAGATAAAATCATAAAATCTAACATTATGCCTTTTACTATTCCCCTCAAGCCCATATTAAAAAATCGTTCTTTGAATGTGCAATTAAAAATAATATATGAAATTATCATAATAGAAACACATGAATACATAATATTAATGACTTAACTTGTTACAAATGTAAAAACACCGTTCACAATATAAACATATACCTGTATTAGTTAATTATTCGAATTACAATTCAGAGAAATACAAAACGTAAAATAAAGTATTACAATAAATATAAAAGTGTTAAAATTTGAATTACACGAAAAAAGTATAGCACGCGATGAAATAAATTGAATTGAGTTCGGTGGCTGAACATTTATGTTCAACAGAGTTCCCTTAAAACAGATTTCAGGCCACTTAGGTGACCCTAACTGTTTCCTAGGGTACAACAGCCGAAACCGTATACCGAAAACCTGAAACGTTACCTAAAACAAAAGTGTTTAACAATGTATCACGAGCAATCGATCATTGTAGGTTGTTGAGAACTAAACAAAGTATATGCTTGTATTGTGAACTTTTGAAATTGTTGCGTGTATTTCTAATGTGTAGATTTCTCAAAACTTAGCAACCAAAACAAGAAATCAAATGTCTCTATTTATACATGTATGACATAGCATTCCGAAGGTTGCCATCATGAACCATTATAAACATATTCATGGCTAAATTAAAACAAACTCATGACCCTTTAAATAGGTAGATGAAAAGTTTTTTTTTTTTTTTCTTTTTCCTTTTCGTTCTAACGTTTTACACAACACAATTTCGAGCATCGATATCTCATTGATCTTAGCTCAATTTTGGTCCACGACATAGAACAAAATGTAATCTACAATAATCATATTCGTAACATATATGAATAATTCTTGTGGTCCAAAATTAATAATTAAACATATTTATTTTTAAAAACTCCAAAAATCCCCCAGATGAATAAAAATCGATCCTTACATTCAAGTGTCATGATATAATTTCAGCGGTTGAAATATTGTAAGAGAGGTAAGTGTTCTGTTTAAATCATTCTTTGTGATATGTACTTTGTCTCCTAACGATTAGTAGACATGATGTCCTTGAACCAATCTCTGTTTACGTAGACGTTATAACATGTCACACAATACTCTTCATGGTTTGTTATCCCCTCATTGGCGTGTTCGTTATGGTCATGGAACACTAACATGGTTCTGCAAAAGCTCTAGTATTTGCGCCCCTCACAAATCCATTCAGAGTGATACTACTTCTCTCTCATAAAGGTGATTGTACATGAATCATTAAAAGCATAAGTTTATTCTCCATTACTATCACAGATTTGATAAGGAATGAACTAGGAAGTATACAACTCCCTTTTCTTATATTTGATGTACTCCCCCACAATGACCCAAATTCATACAATTAGGTTGTCCTGTTCAACTACAAGAACCTCGAGTAGTAGCTGTTTTAACCAGGAACAATGCTTTAGACACTTAGTCAAAGCTTAGGTTTCAGCTCCCTCTAAAGTTTTGCACAAGTTATTGTCGTTGTTTTAGTTTTCTTGCTTAGAGAAGAGAAAAGATGAGAGATAGAAAACACAAGAACATATGGGGAAGTAATCCCCAATTCTTCAGAGAATGTTGGGACTTAAATACCCAAACATTCTGCAATACAAGACAAGAAATAATAAGACAAACAGCTGACATTATTACAGACACTAGTACAATCAGACTAGTACAAATACAAAGTCAACAATAAAGAAAACAAGAATATTCAAGTCTTTCGATGTTGATGTAGATGTGCTGAAGTTCAGTGTTAATTCCTTCGGAAGTTTGTTCATCGGAACTGATTAAATAATCAGTTAATCTGGAAGAGAAGATTGTCTTCCGAGTCAATTGACTTCTTCCGATGAGTAGGTTGTCTTCCGATAATCAGCCTTTACCACTATGTTAATATAGAGATGGTTTCAAAATAAATATTTTATCAATATAGAACACTCATATCGATAAAATGATTTGAACTACTTATTGGAGGTTTTCTCCCCCTTTTTAGCCAACGTTGAATCGATGACCTATGTATTATGTATTAAGTAAGAAAAACTTCTTGGATTAAAAAAAGTAAACAACTTTGCTGACAATTACATATTTTTTTGTTTGGTCAGAAAAGTCCTTCGAATATTTTGATCTTGGATTCAACGATACTTCTTTTTGGCAAAGCTTCCGCTGAGAGTTTTCTAATGTTGAAACAGTTCTTCAATCGGAAGAGAAGCATCCGCGGCATGTCTTTCCGTAGTTTTATTCAGGTGGTTGGCTTCAGTGGTTTTGCTCATCAGTCCTTATATTCCAACAATCTCCCTCTGGACTGATGAAGCCAAAACCTACTTATTTTGTTTTAAACCCAGACGAATTTTATTTCTGAGAGTTCAAACATAGTTCAGAACCTCATACTCTGTATCAGCATTATCCAGAGTTTTGTGCTTCAGTTCCTTCAGATCATCAGTTGGTAGGGTGAGGATCTCATACCAATTAGAGAAGAGGGTTCTTGAACCATTGAATCTTTCTATGGCTAAACTCTTGGAAACATATTCATAGAACCATCTCTTTAATTATATTCTTGAGTTTATGATTTGAGGAGGCTGAGACTTGGTAGATGAAAGTTCGACAGACCCAGCACCTGGAGTTCCCAAAGGTGCATTAAGCAGGTGATCAATCACAGTGCTTGAGTTAGCTTCCTTGAGCTGAGACACTATGGAAGGATAGGGGATGACATCGTTCCAAAGCTCAGGGTGGTCTTTGTTTTCTCTTTTAAACTTAGACCATTCATCGAATAGCACTTCATCTTTCCATCTTTTTATTTTATTCTTTGGTCCCTATTGGTTTTGAATGAGAATGTGCTTTATTCTTTTCCTTTGTTCAAGGATCTTCATCTTTCTTACTTCATCTTTTATTCTTTCAGATAGGACTGTGGCTTCATTTCTGACGCTAGTAATATCCTAGTTGCTGAAGTTTTCAACCTTGTATTTCCCTTCATCCAGCAGGTACTTGATCAGCTGCTCCCTCTCAGCCTGATAGGATTTATCTTGCTACTGATACAATTTGGCTATTTTTCTTGATAGGTTCTTATTAGTTCAACTCCAGATAGACCAGAGGCTTCAAGACCAGTCAGAATCAGATTTTTTTTCTCCGTTTCTTTATTCTTTATCTTCCGAAGGTCTTCATCGGAAGGAAATGTCCTAACAGGTGATTAGGATCACTATTCTGGAGAGGGTTGTAGTTTCTCAGCATCTGCTGATTTTATTGGAGAGGGAACTATGGTGGTGTTTGAGGGTTCAGACTCATCAATATTAGCCAATGGCAACCTTCTCTTTCTTGAAACATGAGAGGCAATGGGCTGATCATCTTTTGAGTCTGAGGAAGGTTTTTGAGGTGGGTTATTAAGGATTTTGGTTTTTCTAACCACACTCTTTTGACTTCTGGAGAAAGACTGAGTGATTATTGGGGTTGGTTTTTGGCTAATGTTGGAGGCATTGAGGAAGACAGGAAGATAAGAAAGTTCGAGAAGGCTTTGAGAATCAGAGATTGGAGAAAAAGTGGGTGAACTTTCTTTATTTGGTTGTGTGGAGGAAGATGGGGCAGTGGTTATTGGCTTGGTTTGCTCGGTGGGAGCAGATTTGGAAGGTCTGGGTTTTCTGGATACTCCAGATGTCCCAGTGTTTATTTGAGCTTCTGCTTCCTTGTGCTTCTGTTCTGAGCTTGCCTTGGCAGCTTGAGATTGGAATTGTTGATCCAATGCTGCTTTTAGAAGTGCCTCTTAGTTCTGAAGCCTTATTTGTTTCATCCTCCTTTGCTCAGTCTTGTCTTCTGCCTTTTTAGCAACTTGGGCAGCAAATAGGAGTCTTTTATTCTCCCTTTTTTTGGCTTCATCAGCCTGTTCTTTGAACCAGAGAGAAGGAGGAGCAATCCCAGTTAGGGACTCAAGAAATCTAGTGTGGTTAGAGATTTCATGTTGCAAGGAAGAGACTTTGGTATCTACTGAAATTTTCAGTAGATCCAATTGAATCTTTTGGGTGGTCAGAAACTGGGTGGTGAAGGATTGAAGCATGGAAGTAAGTTGGGTGGTAAGAAGTGGGTTTAACACTTCATGAAGGAGTTGAGGAGAGAGGGTGGTGGTCGTGGAAGTAAGTGGTGTGGTGGAAGAACCTTCAAGTGAAGGTGCCTGCATGGGGATGGATAGGGGTTGCAGGGCTTAATTGCTCAAGACTGTTAAAACAAGCTCAGTGAGCTTAGTGACATCAACCTGAATGTGAGCCCGGAATCCATCAATTCCTTTATTCTAGAATCTGATTCGTCCAACCGTTTAAGGATATCATCCGAATCCCTGACTAAAGAGTCAGTTTTATCATGACCTGAGTCCATCTCAAGAATGTCATGGACCCTTTTTCTTGGTTCCGGGGATTTCCAGCCTCAGTTTCAAGAACTTCATGGGCTGTTGTCATATCAGGATTCTTATTTCCTGATCCATTCAAATGAAAGTCCAGTGGATTCTCATGTGAGATGGATGCTCCAGATATATGATCAGAATGTCTAGATGGACTGGTCATCCTGATCTCATCATCTTCTCCATGGGTAGGAGATTGATTTGTTTGAGCAAAGGTTTGATAGAGCAGCTCCTCTGTTGGAGAGGGGGGAGGAGAACCAAACTGCTCAAACATGACATCAATCTCATGGAGAACATGAGTAGGAGAATTAAGGGCAGCATGTGGGGAAGAAATAGAAATGTCCTTGGGAGAGTGGACTGTCGACTGAGTGTCAAGTGACACTTCAGTGGCTAGAGAGGGTTCCCTTGAAAGTACAACAGCATCCTATTGAGAGGATTGATGAGGAGCTAGGTGGGATGGAGATTCTTGATGCATCTGTGAGGATGGAACAGATGTATCCAACTGTCCAGTGGGGATAGAGACATGTTCAGGGATCTCATCTTCCTGAACATCCTTTTTGGGCTTCTTAGGCTTAGTGGCTTTGGTAGAAGATTTTCTTTTGGCCGGTACCTTTACAGGTGTGGAAGAAGAGGTGGATGTGGGTTCACCAAGGATGGGTGTGTCCTCAGTGTCATCTGTTTGTTTTGGATCAGTGTTCAACCGAGAGAACACTTGTTTGTCAATGCTCTTGATAGTGGAAAGAGGAGCAATATGACAAGCATTATTAAGGTCAGCAAAGAGGCGGGCCATTACAAACCTAGAATAGAGCAGAAACTTGGGACTTTTCTGGTGATTTACGAGATGATCAAAGATTATTTTAGAGAGATTAACCTTCTCGTTGGAGAGAACTGCGTACATGACATATTGCATGTCATATGGCATTTCTCCCCAACTTGTCGACTTTTGCGACAAACACTGAAGAATAGTGTGATACAGGAACTTGTACTTAGGGTAGAATAAGGCCTTGTATAAAGTCCTGTTTTTCAAGTCACCCTGATAATCACACTTGATGAAACTATTATGAACAAGTTTTAGAGAGACAGTGGAAGGAGCGTCAGTGTCATTCAAGTTTAGGGCAACGCTTATTTTTGTGGGGGTGATGATGACTTGTTGATCAGGGATCACCGAAGTGATGCTTTCAACATAGTCATCCTCCATCACCAAGGATGAGTTTGCCCAAAACTGGTTTAGAGCGACTTCATAAATAGGAGTGTTTAGAACAAGAGCAGTGTGAACGAAAGAGTTTACCATAGTGTCGATAGCTTCATTGTAGTGAGGAAACTCAGAAGATTTGACAAGGTAAGCTCCGAGGTTATACATCGGTTTGCTTTTCACGCCATTATTCTTTTGAGATGATGAACACAAAGTAGTTGTGAGTGCAAAGTGTGAGAACAAACTGTGCTTTAAAGAAAAAGAGAGGAAGACTAACCATTCACACACAAGAGTGGTTTCAAAAAATGAAAACCGTCACTACTTATATAGTACCAAAAGCTTTACCTTAGGGTTTTTACCCGTAGTGATCATGAGAGAGAAGAAGCAAATGACAACAAAGTACCTTCATGCGCACCTTGAAGTACAGACAATGCTTTGTCGGGAATGAAGCCTGGTCCGATGCCGTTACACCACCATCATGAGCATAAAGCTCAGACGGAAGCAGTGGAAATGCATCGTGCTAGGAGACATACCTGACAAGCAGAAGTCTGTCGCCATGAGTAGCAATCGGAAGCTTGAAGATGGAAGGAGAAGTGTTCTTGATCAAGAGAGATCAAGAAGTGTTATGAAAGAACTGATGGAACAAAGGAGACAGTGACTGATATAAATAAGGAAAGAAGATCAGTGGCCATTTAGAGTAAGATGGATAAAAATGGAAAGAATATAGCATAGAGCCGTGAGAGCAATCAATGAGTGTCAATTCTATTAACTGTGAGAGGTCTAATCTTACAGCGAGATTAGTGACGGCTGAATTTGGCGTAAGTATCAAGAGATTTGATAACCACTTATGCAAGGAAGATTTAAATATGACAGATAATTTAATCTTCGGAAGAGTTTTATTTTCGGAAGAGATTGAACCAGAGATAAACGACCTGGTTAAAGGTCTCGAAAGAAGAGACATCAGAAGAAGTGATGTCGGAAGAGAGGTAAACCAGAAAGGTTTAAATTTGTAAGAACGGGAGTAGTAACCGCGAATAGATATGAAGCAGTGGTTATAATAGCCACTGTTCCTATCCAAGTTATGTGATAACCACTGAGAGAGACCAAGGTCTTCGTCTGTGGTTTATCAAATATCCATTGTTAGGATAATCAATAAAGATTATCCTTTTATGTATTTATTTAAAGTTTTAAGAAACAAATTCTTAACCACATTTATTAGCTCATATTTATCATACCCAATTTAGCTACAAACTTATAAAAAGCTGAAGAGTCTAAGGGTTTAGTAAATATGTATGCAATTTGATCACTCGTAGAGACATGTTCTGGGACAATTAGTCCCTTTTCAAAACAGTCTCTAATGAAGTGATGCCTTATTTCTATATGTTTGGTTTTTGAATGCTAGACAGGATTCTTTATTATATTTTGGTTGCTTCGCTATCTATTAGGAGAGGTTTTCTTAGTTCAGTTATTCCAAAATCCAATAGTTGATATTGCAACCAAAGAATTTGGGCAGTGCAATGAGCTGCTGCAATGTATTCAGCTTCAGCAGTTGAATTTGACACTAATGTTTGCTTTTTCCTTTGCCATGACACTAAGCAGTTTGCAAAGAACTGACATCCTCCCGAAGTAGACTTCCTTGTGAGCGAGCATCCTGCATAATAACTGTGTAAAAAACCAACAAGCTTACAAGTTTGGTTAGCAGGATACCAAATACCTAGCAGTGCCTTTCACATATTGTAGTATCCTCTCCACAAAAGATAAATGGGACTGTTTGGGGTCTGATTGGTATCTTGCACAGACACATGTTGCATACATGATGTCTGGCCTTGATACAGTAAGATACATCAAAGATCCAATCATGCACCTGTAGAGGGTTTGATCTACAGGTTCTTCATTTTCATCTAGGCTTATTCCAGGACTTGTAGCCATGAGGGTAGAAATTATTTTGCAATCATTCATATCAAATTTATTTAGAAGATCATTTACATATTTTGATTGATGAATGAAAGTCCCATTAGGGTTTTGTTTTACTTGGAGTCCTAAAAATGTCTTTAGTTCACTTAAAGCACTCATTTCAAACTTTGAAGACATTAAATTAGAAAATTGTTCACACAAGGAAGATTTTGTTGATCCAAAGATGATGTCATCGACATAGATTTGGACTAGCAAAAGTTCCTTGTCTACCCTTTTAATGAACAAAATCTTGTCAATGCTTCCCTAGGAAAATTTATTAGAAAGAAGAATTTGAGAGAGAGTACCATAAAGTGCTTTGTCAAGTCTGTACACCCAATTCGGATGATGAACATCATCGAATCCTGGAGGTTGACACACATAGACTTCCTCCTTTATTGTCCCATACAAGAATGCACTTTTGATATCCATTTGATATACCTTTATGTTATGGGAGATAGCAAATGCTAGGAAGAGTATAATGGCTTCCGGTCTGGCCACATGAGCAAAGGTCTCATCCTAATCAATGCCTTCCTCTTGGTAGTAACCTTGTATGTGACACATCGCAATTTCCAGGTCAGCATTTATTTTATTTTAATAATAATGTGTATTATTATTTCAATACGTGGCATTAGAATAATTGTATTTAGTGTGACACGTGGCACAACAGTTTAAACGCACCGATAATTCGAGAAATTATCGCACAACACTCGCATGTGTCTTGGATAACGAACGTTGGTGAACGGATCAAACCACAGTACACTTTCATTGCAAAATTAGGTTCCGTAGAACCTAAGTTAGTAGAACGATGTCCATATGTCGAGAAACGATAATCGTAAATGCAAAATACGAGAAAATCGCTTCAAAACTATGAAATTGGGCTTATTGGGCCTGAAAAATGGGCCAGGCGGTACGCCCGACCCGGCACGCTGACCCCAGGCGATGCGCGCGAGAAGGAGAGATACGTTTCTCACCGGACCCATCCGCGCGTAACGACGGGGAGCCAACCCCACTCGACAGGCGATACGCCTGGAAGCTAAACACGCAAAATCTTTGATTAAACGAAGACTAATCATCACTTTAACCATCCTACTCTTATCCTAACCGTCCTAGACCCTAAAACTCGTCATTATAAGCTGCCACTCTCCTCTTTAACACTGTTGGAAGCCATTAACACCATTGGAGAGCTCATATTTGAAGAAGTTGAGATCTAGGAGCTCAAAGAAGCCATTGGAGGAGCATACCATCTTCATTAACACCTTAAGTTGATGCTATCATCCCCTCTACTGATTTCAGGAGCTCTACAACCTGTTCCAACCAAGTTTCTGCCCATTTGAACTCTCTAAGGTAGTTTCCTAGCATCATTGATGCCTAAAATCACCTCTAATCACACATGCAATGGGAAATACCCACATGCAAGCACTAACACTTCACATGCACGAATTTTTCTTTGTTTGGATCTGGGTTTGATGATAATATTGTGTTATTTGATGATCTAGATTGACTAAATGAGTTTATATGACGATCCATGATGATGTTAACATGTATATTGATGATTTGGTCACAAATGGGTGTTTCTAGTAACATACATGTATGATCTAAGACTATTGGCATGATATTTGATATTGAAATGTTATTAGAAATGATATGGATGATGTTCTACAAGGTTTGAATGATTTGTTATGTCAAAATATGGTCATTTGGTGAATAATGCTAAAAATAGTAACTTTAAAGTTACTAAGTATGTATTTTTGATAAAATGACCACATGGGTATGTTTAGATCTGAAATATATGTTTCAAATGATGTTTAAGAGTTAATATGATAGTTATTTGATGCATAGGAATGTTTAGAATTGTCAAAAGTATGATTTTCATGAATATTACTATAAATAGTAACTTTTTAGCACAAGTTTGCAAATGAATGATAAGTATGATAATGTATTGAGTCTAACATGATTATTTAGTGATAATATGATGATAATGAATGATTGTTGATGTTGAAAGAATGGATTTTGTGTACATCTCATAAGTTACTAAAAATAGTAACTTTATTCTACCAAATTGTGAATAGGAGCATGCTAGTCATAACGGGTATGATTAGGTGACTGTTTAGGACTAAGATAATGTTGCTAGATGATATTGGTTGTTAAAATTGATGAAATATGCTTATACGTGCAAGCTTTCTAATTATGGAAACTTTTACGCACTAAGTGTGCTAAACCGGCTATGTGTAACGATGTGTTATGTGATAACATGCTCATTTAGGATAAACATGCATGTTAGAATAAGCGGAAATGAGATTTAATGCATGACTTGTCTAATGTGGAAACTTTCCTAAAATAGGAACTTACTATAAATAGTAAGTTTCCTCATAGGAATGATTCTTGGTATCCGTACACTCCACACGACACTAAACCACACGTTACACGAGCACTTGATCCAAAACCGTCACCAACAGGTCGTTAGGTCAAACACGGTCAACTTGGTGTTGTTAAACACGAATACGGTCCTGTGAGACCCACATATGTGAACACGAACTCATAGTACCTATGTGATATAGGTGACTACTAGCCGGCGAGCTACACTATCTCTTTTGAGCAAACGCATTACTTAACTCAGGTGAGTTTACGGCCCCACTTTTACTCTTTAACTGATTTGCTAAACTATTGGGGTGAGAATACTTTGCAACTGTTTTAGATGTATGACTGGTATGTTGTGAAAACCATTTTCGAGTGTAACTTATATCGCTTAAAGTCCTCACTTATCCTTACCGTTAGTTGTGTATCAAACGAGTCGTAATTACGTAGTACTACTGGGTTTGACTAGCCCCACTCGGCACCAATGTTGAATGGAGGTCATAAAAAGTGTAATTTCGATGGGAATGCGGGTTCAGCGATGACCCGCGGAGGCAAACGGAAACAGTCTAGTTTCGGTAAGATGAACTGACACACTCCACGGATCGTAGTATCCAACAACAAAACTTAACATACCCAGTATATATCTGTTTACTATTTGTGTCTGTCTAAACCTGTGAACTCACCAACTTTTTAGTTGACACTTTTCGCATGTATTCTCAGGTAACTAATGAAGCACACGCTAGGATGCGCACAAGGAAGCTTTAAGGAGTCTGGCTTGCATATAGACTCGTGTCCTAGGCATTGTGTGCATTGGATGTGTTTTAAAACAATTTAAACTTTGTAGTGTCTGTTAAACAGTTTACATTCCCCTGCAACTTATTTATTTAAGATGTTGAACTCATTTTCCGCTGCATATTAACGAAACTATGTTATTTTACGTATCTGTGTGATTGTGTAACTCATATAGAGTCGTTCTATATGACCATGAGCTGTGATCCTGGCCACGTCACACCCACATGGACTGACGCCACTAGTGGGAATTTGGGGGTGTGACAGACTGGTATCAGAGCCTTGGTTATAGGGAACTAGGTTTGCATGTAGTAAACTTAGACTATAGCCACTGCTCTACACTAGACACTACACTAGAAATTGCACAACAATGTAATCTGCTATCATGTGCTATTACTAACTTGATTAGAACGCAGGAATGGACAACAACAAGGATCAGGAAGGGAAGGACTCGAGGAAACGTCCATATGAGTACGAGCTTACCGAGGAGGATAAGCAGAGGATCCGGGATATGGTGGAGCAGGTACACGCTCAGGAGCCCAAGAGGCTCCGACCCTCGACCAGCAGGGGACCATGGGACTGGTACCCTACTACCCTTGCTGTTTGGGCGAGGGAAGAGAGTACCTAAGTTACCTTTGTTAGGTGACGCGTCTACTGGACCACCTTTACCACCGATTGGCATGCCCATTGAGCGGGCATTCGCTGCACTGATCTCGCGTTACAGGCGTGAGTCGTGTCAGCTACGAGTGATGACTGATGGGTTTAGGGATCTCTTGGAGCATAGTCAGCAGCTCCAGAGCCGTGTGGAGCAGCTAGAGGAGAGACTTGCTCATATTGAGGGAGCGCAGGATGATGTGGTCGCTAGGACTCAGGATGTGATCTAGCGACAGGAGGAGGTCGCCGCTGACGTCACGGACATCCGTGATAGGACTACGTTGCTCGAGGAGCAGCAGGATTTTTTAGCCGCAGTGACTCATGGACACGATGGACGGTTGGTGTAACATTTCGATAAATTACGTAAATTCAAAGTTTTATTTGGAAATTCGAAATTTCGTTCTTACTACAATTCATTACAAATATATATATATATAAAATAAATAATCAAAATGTATAAATATTTTATTTATACAAACGATTGAAATTATTATATAAACTTTAAATATAGCTAAAATGTTATAAAGATTAAACTAGTAAAAAAAAAAGGTTTATTTTTAAAGTTTATAAAACTGAGGGATTTATATTGACAAACATAAAAACTGCTAATAGAGGTAAAAAGGTTAGGGACTGGTTATGTCAACAACTCAAAGTAGTTTTCTTCTTCACCCATGACACCCTTGGATACCCATTTACCCATTCTCAACCCAACTCAACTTCCAGTTTAAATTCACGAATAAATCTCATAAATTGCGAGACTTTATCAACAACCGAATGTTAAGGGATCAAAATCAAGTTCTAATCTTTCGTTTAAAATTCATGATAATACGAATTTGTAGCCTAAACATCCGAAACTAATTGGTTACTCGAGAATCTATATAAACTAACATAATAATCAAATTAAATCATACAAATCACGCATCCTACATCTGCGAAGCTTTCTGTAAACCTAAAACACATCCATAGACGGGTTAGATCGTGAATCAAGCTCATAAAAGTCTCGGTCGAGCGTTTTCTGTACCAGGGATCGAAATCAACTTAAACGCAAACGATTGTAAGTTTCCTTTACATCCTTGAACTCGTTTTTGAGTAACAAACAAAAGCCCCATGGTTCTAGGTTCCATCTCATTGTTAATTGAACAAATTTGGAACCAAAGAAAGCTAGGGCTTGTTCGGTACATAAACTGAGATTGGGGAACCAAACAGAACTATGTTAAGTTTATTTAAAATGGATCAATATTGTGGCCAAGTGCCTAGATCAGCCGGTTAGTATGCTTGCATTCGATGGTGGTGGTCACGAGTTCAAGGCTCGGTTGGGCCGGGTTTTTAGGCTGTTAAACATTTTTTTATATATCTTTTTAATTATTTATTATTTTTAAAATCTGATTTCACCTAAATTTTTATAAACTTAAAAACTATTAATGTGATAAAAAAATATATATTATTCAGTTTATTTATTTAATTCATTTAATTAATTCATTCATTTAATTATTTATTTATTTCTTTTAATTAGATACATAAAAGGTTATATTTAGTTTATGTATTAATTATTCATTTAATTACTTATTTCTAAAAAAAAGTATTATTATTATTATTATTATTATTGAAATTATAATTATTACCATCTTATTATTATTACTAGAATTACTATAGTTATTATTATTATTAGTATAATTATTTTAGTTAATATTATTATTAATTAGTATCACCATTATCAAAGGTATTAATATTATTATTACTAATATTATTAATAGTATTATTGTTATTATGACTATTATTATTTTTATTATTATGATCATAGTTATTAACAAAATTATTATTATTACTTTTATTATTATTATTATTATTATTATTATTATTATTATTACAATTATTATTATTACTATTACAATTATTATTGATATTATTAATAAAAATAGCATTATTACTATTACTATTACTATCATTATTATTAACATTAGTATTATTAGTATTATTATTATTATTATTATTATTATTATTATTATTATTATTATTATTATTATTATTATTATTATTATTATTATCATTATTAATAATAGTATTACTATTATTTTTCAACAATTATAAATATTTTAAACTTTAAACGATGACATGACTTGTAAACAGTTTTTATAAAATCATATTTATGGATTTGGTTATAAACATATGGAACACAAAAACATTAAGAAAATTCCATGCAACGTCATAGTTATCTTAGTTATGTGCGATTGAATTATAGGTTAAGCTAGATCGTGTTGGATACTATTTGGACTATTTATCATTTATTAGCAACGACTAGCTCATCACACAAAGGTGAGTCTTCATAGCCCCTTTTTATGCTTTTATTATTTGGGGTGAAACATGTTATCAAATATTTTAAACAATTTATGTGAAACAAGTTTATGACATTATACATGTTGAACTTTAGTTAACATTTAGCATTGATCACCCCTAGTGACTATGATAGATCTATTGACCGGCCATTCCACTGTGTTTGATTTACCCTTCGGGGGAAGCCCGCAGTGATAGTTACTAGTTCAAGCATTGCGATGCTTACCATGGTCAAACATTATTCTGTTAACATTAGTTGATCTGCTTTATCTACTAATTCAATATTGTATGTTCATATTGCTTGGTTACACATATTATTTATAACATTTATCAACATTTTATTCAACTATTTTGGTGTGTGTGCTTAAACCTGTGAAGCTCACCAACTCTATAGTTGACTTTTTATTTAAACATGTTTCAGGTGGAAACGCTACATAAGGAACGCTAGAAGTTTTATTTTTATTTATTATTTAATTATGTTTAGTTTTGAATTTAAGATTTCATTAGTGTAAATGTAAAGATTGAATTTCTTTTAATACAATTGGGTTATTTTATTTACATTATGAACCTTGTGCTTTTGAACAATCTACACTTCGTGTACGCTCCGATGATTCCGCCATTGGTCGGGGTGTTACAGATTGGTATCAGAGCCTGGGTTATAGAGAATTAGGTTATTAAGAAATAATGACCTAGACTATAACCATAGAATGACTAGAAAATGAACTCTAAGTTTGAAGTGGATAATTGCCATGATTATGCTATAAACTCTCAGTTTGAACTACATAGTTGCCATGCTAGGCCATGAATTGTTATTTGAACTCCATAGTTGCCATGCTAGGCCATGAATTGTTATTTGAACTCCATAGTTGTCATGTTAGGCCATGAATTGTTATTTGAACCCTATAGTTGCCATGCTAGGCCATGATATGTAGTTTGAACTCTGTAGTTGCCATGATAGGTTAAATTTGATTATATGACTATGACGTGCTACTTGACTACTTATTTGATAGGTCAAATGTTTGTACCTAGTTTATGATATTTTTATTCACACACTAGACTTATGGTTCAAAATTTCTTGACCCCCTTTCTTACGTCTTGCAAGAGGATCGTCACTACGAAGACTGCTATCAGACTTACATGTTTAATTAGATCTTTGAATCTCGTCAATAGTCTTTAGGTTCACATTAGTGAGTAGGAAAAACATATAATCTGGAAGGGGAAATACCTGTACTTTAAGGAGTTCTGTCTAGAAAAGCATTTCGTATAAATCCAAATCTACCGATGGACCTGTTATGCTTTCTTGGGAACCCTTGAAGTGAGTATGATCCTATAGGATAAAGTATGTATTTCTGAAAGTTAATTGGACTTAAACACTTTGATATGTCAAAAGTATTTCTTTAGGAATACAATCCAATTATTTCTTTGTGATTGAACTTTCATTTAAACTCTGTAATTCCATCTTGAACCTTCTATGCATTATGTCATAAGGTTTTCTTACCCTTTTCTTTTGAACTCTTGGAACACGCATATAATGTTTTCTTTTTATAGGCATCACACTGGAACAACAAATCTAAGAACACCAAGACATTATGCTTATGAATTATGATATATACATATATCATTTTAAACTAAAGTTTTATAATGTCTGATAACAATTATTATTCAACTATAGGATCCTAAGATATTTAAATTTATGATCGGTGATATTTATTATCTTAATCTAAAGTTCTAAGTAAGATTTCTTATGTTATACTTATGTTATACTTCATATTACAAACAACATATTATGATATTATGAGTTATGATGTACACTTATCATACTAATTTAAGTATCATAATATCACAATCATTATATTTAATAACATACATTAAAACATTAGATTTCATTGCAAAAATTGAAATTTTGAAATCACGATACACCTACTATTTTGAACTAGTCAAGTTTGAGTATTATGTGACGGACTTGTAATAACCTGGTAGGTTAAAGCTTGTTACACCAAACGTCATATGGATACGAAAACTTTTGTTATCATCGCACAAAAGCCAACCGTACCAATTACGGTTTTTACAAAACAAAATTATTCAACATATTCGATTGAGGAATGGTTGTACTAGTCGTCATGTATACTACAACATATACAAGACTAGTTTGCATTCGATATTAACTCAATTATGTACCATGTTCATAAAGTAGGGTAAACATGCAAGGCAAATTTTCGTTGCGGGTGCACACGGAACGGGAATTTGCAATACATGTGAATCCTACAAATACATAACAAGGTACACTATTGTAATAATCTTTGAATGTAGAACTCAAACATAAACAAACATATTGACCTAAAACTCAAAACATTTTCTTTAGAAAGGTTGTGTTGTATTGGTAGGTGATTGGTATGCTTTCAAAGCATTGTTGGTGTGGTGGGTTGGCTGCGGTATACCCTATATATAAGCACCAAAAATATTTTGGGAGTAGCACCGAAAGCTTGACCAATGTTAGGTTTCATAAATTTGAGTGTATCAATAAAGTAATTTTAGTCATAGTTAGTAGTTGAATAGATAATGTCACACCCCCAATTTCAACTAACGGAATCATACCGTTTGGGAACGTGACAAACCAGGATCTCAGATCATTAGACATAGCGAAGACCTCTATATGAAATTCAAAAACATACATTGGTCTTTAAAACAAACATAATAACCAGAGTTTACAAAAAGTGCGGAAGCGTTTAAAAACCATAAACAGTTGTAAATCAAACATTACAATTCAAAGTACTTAAATATTCAGATTTAAATAATCAAAGTAAAAGAAATGCATGAGACTCTATCTTCCTAGTCCATGCCAGCTGTTACGCGCGCCTTAGCGTCCTGAGAAAACATGCAAATCAAGTCAACACAATGGTTGGTGCATAACACAGGTTTTAAATAATCATAGTGTTCAAAACATCAGTTTGAATAATAAGTTGTAGATAACATAATCACAATTGCACAGTCATGATAGCTAGTCATATAACTATTTACATACGTGTTCGACACCGAAGCTGACTAGTTGCCATGCTATAGCATGTTTTCGCCTTGCCACTATTGTCTATCACAACAATAGTAAAAATTGTGTTTGGTCAGTCAAACACCTGCGTAGATCCCATCTACCAGGTGAGGTTTGTCAAACCTAATAGATCTATTTCCAACTACCACGCTTTGCATTACAGCAAACTAAACGGTTCGAGGTGTGTAAGGACTTTCAAGTTGATATGTTTTCACATAATGTAAACAGATAACTCATGCAAGTGTTATGTATCTAAAAATCAGTTTGTTGCACATGTTTTCTCCCCCAAAACAGTTTAAAATAAGAAAGGGGCCGTGTACGCACCTTTGATGATAGTAGAATGATCAAACACGTGTGAACTTGCGTAGAAATCCTCTACGAAGAATCTGTGATTTAAACAATAACCTATTGTTATTCGAGTAATCGTTTTGTGCTTAAAATCACATACGTATCAACATACGTATGTTTAAAGTGTGAGAATTTGGCATACGGAAGTACGCGTGTCACTGAAATCGATTAAATAAAATCATATTTGATTTTATTCAATTAATCGTAATTATACGCGATTTTGTGTTCGGACTAAAATATAAATTTTATCCTTTCAATACGTTCGTATTCTCGTTATGGTTCCAACGCAACTTGAACGGATGAAAACGGAGTTCGTATGTGGGAGTTATGACCAAAATATCAAAATGATCAAAAACATCAAAAATTTGTTTGGGCCGGGACTCGAACCCGCGACCCTCAACACCACACTCATGCCTCTAACCACTACGCCCGCTAGGGTATCGCGAAAGATAACAGAAATTAAATGTTTTAAGCTTAGATGGCTCGGTTCTCTATTGTTCTACTATGGCCGAAGCACTGTCAATCCCAATTGGTTCCTATTTCGAATCTGATTGCACCCATCAACACCATATTATCATTCTAACCACTTATGCGTTCCTAATGGTGGTTTTAATTCGATCAAAACAAAATCAATGAGTTCTAATTGATCCCAAATAGGTTCGGTTTTGAACCGAACTAATTTTCAACACCAAATCTTCTAATTCCCGATTATAACTTCAAATTACCTTAGGCTTTAGTTCAATCGAATCCATCTGAATCTTCCTATATAATTTAATTCGATTATTAATCACTTAACAATCAGAACCCCCAAACCCGTTTTAGTAAGAACCCTAGTTACTAGAGCCCCATCAATTTGCTATCATCAATCGAAATTGTTATAAGAATAACCTTTTTCGGCCTTTTCTGAAACCAACCATGTAGTTTAATTTGAATATGAAATCCATTTAATACGAAATCCCCAAAACGTGTTCTATGATAAACCCTAGAACTCGGATTCATATCAATTGATGTTATAAACCGCGATTAACATATGGGTTTACTTAATCGGCATGTTTAGAAAGTTTAGGAACGAAAACTTACTTGATTTGATAGCAAATCGAAAGAGATCAACTTGTGAGGTGATGTTCGGCCGCCCTTTGTTCGAATTCTTCGAATCACTGCTTCTGGATTGAAATTGTTGTGTGTTTAGGATGCTAAGGGTGCCGAATAAGACTTCTGTAACTCTAATTGTGATGATCGAAATCGAATTGTGAAGTTTTGGTTGTAAAGAGCTACGGTTACAACTCTTGGGTGCTTATTTCCATTTAATTCGAATTCTAATGGATTAAAACGCATGTAAACGGTTTGTAATCATTATTACAATGATTATGGGTGCTAATTTCGCAGTTACAACTCCGAATTTAATACATTTCGAATTTCCTTCATGCATTCTACACGAATTTTGACTTTTAAAAGTCAAAATCAAGTATTTTTACAACTTATAGCCTAATCCTTGAAATTAACACTTTAAAACCTGATTTTTGATACTTCTTAACCCTTATAGATCATTCCGGACCAATAACTTAACATTTCAATTAACACAGTTACACTAAAAATCCCGAATTGTCACTAAACGGTTAAATTGGAATACCACTGGGCTAAATTAATCCATTTGGGCTCTTTAAATCCAATTGGGCCTCACTGGGCCTTCCTGGGCCTACCTTGGCTTTCCCTAGGCCTACCTTGATTTACATTGGGCCTTACTTGAATTTATAGGGCCTTATTGGGCTTCTATTGGCTTATTGGGCCTACATTGGCTCTGTTGGGCCTACATAAACTTTGTTGGCCCTAATTGATCTTGTTGGCCTCCATTAACCTTATTGGGCCTTCATTGGCCTTGTTGAGCCTTTATTGGTATTATTGGGCCTTGATTTGGCCTTGTTGGGCCTGTTAGACCTTCAGTGGTCTTATTGGGCCTTGATTGACCTTATTGGGCCTGTGATAGCACCAACTCCCGTTAACAAAGTTAGTGTGAAAAGTCGGATTGTCACATCATCCCCTTGTTGAAGGAATTTTCGTCCCGAAAATTAGCAAGTGTTAAGAGTAGTTAGGAAACTACTTACGAGTTTAAATCGTACGTGTCAGTGTGATTTGATCATTCTGTGTGCTTGTGTGTACTCACACACAAAGTCTAATGCTTGCAACATCACAACTCAATTGTGATCGTTCAATGTAACTGTTTTGCGTGTTCACTAGTTAGTTCACCTAACTGTGACTGTTTGTGTTTGATCATACTGTGTTGTGTAACCTCACACATAGTGAGTGTCTGAAACTATTTGTACTATGCAACCCCGCACATAGCAAAGTGTATGTAACCAATGTACTATGCAACCCCGCACATAGCAAAATGTATGTAACCAATCGTGTATGTACTACCATAACATGTAACATATGAAATGTAGCACATAAAACATATAAAATGTAATGTAGCACAAATATTTGTAACAAAATCAATTGAATAAATAAAACGTGCTTACAGTTTGAAATTTGCAGTGTTGATGTGTGAAAGCATCACGTCATCCCCTTGTTGAAGGAAATTTCGTCCCGAAATTTAACGTGCGCTCTCAGTGTTAGCAGTAGCTGTCTTGAATAGATGAGGATATTTCTTCATCATTTGATCTTCCCGTTCCCATGTGAATTCAGGACCCCGTCTTGAATTCCATCGGACTGTGACTATCGGAATCTTGCTTTGTTTCAATTGTTTGACCTCTCGGTCCATAATTTCTGCTGGTTCTTCAATGAATCGTAGTTGTTCATCTACTTGAATTTCTTCCAACGGTACAATCAATGTCTCGTCAGAAAGACATTTCTTTAAATTCGATACATGAAAGACATTATGAACTCCACTGAGTTCATCCGGTAGTTTGAGTTGATACGCAACCGGACCAATCCTTTTCATAATCTCAAAAGGTCCTACGTAACGTGGACTAAGCTTGCCGCGCTTGCCGAATCGTATCACACCTTTCCAAGGTGATACCTTTAGAAGAACTCGGTCTCCTACTTGAAATTCCAACGGCTTGCGACGTTTGTCTGCATAACTCTTCTGTCGATCCCGAGCCGCTGCCATACGATTCCGGATTTGAACTATCTTCTCTGTTGTTTCATGCACCAGTTCAGGACCTGTTATCTGACTGTCACCAATTTCAGCCCAGCAAACTGGTGAACGACATTTGCGACCATACAAAGCTTCAAACGGTGCTGCTTGAATACTCGTATGATAACTGTTGTTGTAAGAGAATTCCACCAACGGTAAATGATTCTCCCAGCTATCACCAAAATCAATTACACAAGCTCGTAACATATCCTCGAGCGTTTGAATCGTTCGTTCACTTTGACCATCGGTCTGTGGGTGATAAGCTGTACTCATATCCAAGCGAGTCCCCAATGACTTATGAAGAGATTTCCAAAAATTTGAAGTAAACCGGGCATCCCGATCTGATATGATAGATATTGGCACACCATGCCGTGCTACTACTTCCTTAATGTAAATACGAGTCAACTTCTCCATCTTGTCAGTTTCCTTGATTGCTAAGAAATGTGCAGATTTCGTTAATCGATCGACAATTACCCATATCGTATCACAGCCACTCGGTGTACGGGGTAACTTAGTAATGAAATCCATCGAAATCTGTTCCCACTTCCACATCGGTATCTCTGGTTGTTGCAGTAAACCAGATGGCTTCTGATATTCAACTTTGACTTTCGAACAAGTCAAACATTTGCTAACGTACTTAGCAATATCAGCTTTCATATGAGGCCACCAATACAGTGCCTTCAAATCATGGTACATCTTGTCTGATCCCGGATGGACTGAATATCTAGACTTGTGTGCTTCGTCCATCACAAGTTCCCTTAAACCTCCATACAAAGGTATCCACATTCGATCAATGAAATAACGAATTCCATCAGGTTTAACATTCAATTGTTCTTCCATTCCTCGTAAAGATTCCGGTACTAAGTTTTCCGCTTTCAATGCCTCAATCTGAGCACTGTGTACCTTGTCAGGTAAATCAGTATGTATTGTCATCATAAGTGCACGAACCCGTCTTGTTCCCGTTGTATCTTTTCTGCTCAAAGCATCGGCTACGACATTAGCCTTTCCCGGGTGATACTTAATCGCACACTCATAATCGTTCAACAATTCAACCCATCGTCGTTGCCTCATGTTAAGCTCCTTCTTATCAAAGATATGTTGCAAACTCTTATGATCAGTATAAATAGTACACTTAGTTCCATACAGATAATGCCTCCAAATCTTCAAAGCAAAAACCACTGCTCCTAACTCCAAGTCATGAGTAGTGTAATTCTTTTCATGTGTTCGTAGTTGTCTGGAAGCATAAGCGATCACTTTATCCCGTTGCATCAACACACATCCCAAACCCTGTCCAGATGCGTCACAATACACCGCAAAGTCTTCCGTTCCTTCCGGTAAGGACAGAATCGGTGCACTGCAGAGTTTCTGTTTCAATAACTGGAATGCAGCTTCCTGTTTATCCGTCCAGTTATACTTTGTTCCCTTGTGTGTCAGAGCTGTAAGTGGTTGAGCGATCTTTGAGAAACCTTCAATGAATCGTCGATAATAACCCGCCAAACCAAGGAATTGTCGTACCTCGGTAGGGGTCTTTGGCGCTTCCCAATTCTTAATCGCTTCAATCTTCGCTGGATCAACATGTATACCCTTTTCATTAACTATATGCCCCAAGAACTGTACTTCTCGCATCCAGAAATCACATTTCGAGAACTTAGCATACAGTTGTTCTTGTTTCAATAGCTCTAGTAATAATCGAAGATGTTCAGCATGTTCCTCCTCAGACTTTGAATAGATGAGAATGTCATCAATGAAAACAATGACAAACTTATCAAGATAAGGTTTACAAACACGATTCATGAGATCCATGAATACGGCTGGAGCGTTTGTCAACCCAAATGGCATGACCAAGAACTCATAATGGCCATAGCGTGTCCTGAATGCTGTCTTTGGAATATCCTCCTCCTGGACTCTTAGTTGATGATAACCCGACCTGAGATCAATCTTCGAGTAGTAACTCGAACCTTGCAACTGATCAAACAGATCGTCAATCCTGGGTAACGGATACCGGTTCTTGATAGTAACCTTGTTCAATTCCCGGTAATCGATACACATACGAAAAGTTCCGTCCTTCTTCTTTACAAACAATACTGGAGCTCCCCACGGTGAAAAACTAGGTCGTATGAAACCCTTATCCAACAATTCTTGCAATTGTGTAGATAACTCTTGCATCTCAGACGGTGCAAGTCGATAAGGCGCCCTAGCTATCGGTGCTGCTTCTGGTGTAAGATCGATTCGGAATTCCACCTGTCTGACAGGCGGTAATCCCGGCAAGTCTTCTGGAAACACCTCCGGAAATTCACAAACTATAGGTATATCTTCAAGTTTCTTCTCAGCTACCGGCTTTTCAGTTATAAGTGCTATAACTGCCGTATGACCTTTCCGCAGACATTTGTGTGCTTTCATACAAGATATGAGACGCAGTGGCGTACTGCTCTTCTCTCCTTGTACATATAATGTCTCTCCCTGCGGAAGAGGTATACGAACAATCTTTTCATGGCATACAATTTCAGCCTGGTTCTTAGACAACCAATCCATGCCAATAACTACATCAAAACTGCCTAAGGCAATAGGCATCAAATCAATCTCTAATGTCTGACCCATCAAATCAAGGATACATCCCTTATAAATGTTTTCTACTACAATCAACTTACCATCAGCTAACTCCACAGTATAGGGACTATCTAAGGCAGTGGGACTAACATCTAGTGACTTAGCAAGTGAACTAGATACAAAACTCCGGTCGGCACCAGTGTCAAATAACATAGAGGCATAGTGATTATTTAAGAGGAACGTACCCGTAACGATGTTGGGATCCTCCCGCGCTTGACGTCCTCCAATCACGAACGCCCTGCCTCTAGCACCGTTATTGTTGTTATTATTATTGTTGTTGTTGTTGGTGCCATTGCCATTACCGTTGCCACTTCCATTACCATTACCATTGTTGTCCCCGCCTTTCTTAAGTTGTGGGCAATCTTTCTTGAAATGGCCCATCTTACCGCACTCAAAACAACCTTTCTGCGCGTTGTTTTGATTGTTATTCTGGTTGTTATTATTGTTCTGTAGCTCTCCGCGACAATCCTTAGCCGCATGTCCAACCTTGCCACACCTCTGGCACTTAGCTTTATCACATTGGTTACCCGCATGATGGTAACCACACCTGTTGCACTTGGGGTGCTTACCAATATAGCCCCCTGACGATGATGATTGCTGACCACTGTTTGAATTATGATAGGACTTGTTCGAGTCCTGCTTCCTGTTCTGCTGTTGGTTATTACCCTTGTAGTTGTTGCTTTCCCACTTCCTCTTGTGATCTCCTACCTTAGTAGCAGATGTCCGCTTAGGCAGGGTTCCCTGTAACACTGCCTGATCAGTAAGCTGATGTGCTAGACGTACAGCTTGTTGGATGGTGGTGGGATTTGCTGAAGTAACCATCCCCTGAATCTGAGGCACTAGTCCTCCAATATACCGTTCAATCCACTTACTGACTGGAGTAGCCATATGTGGTAGCAGTCTGGCCAGTTCATGCGATCTGGTCGTATATTCCTCAATGTTTGACCCCTCCATCTTGAGGTGCCAATACTCTTCTTCCAACTTCTGCATTTCACTACGAGGACAATACTCCTCTTGTATTAAAGTTTTGAAGTTGTTCCAGGTCAACGCATTTGCTTCTCCCAACCCCAGAGTCTGAACATTGGAGTTCCACCAAGTCAGTGCTGGACCCTCCAACGTTCCAGTAGCAAATTTCACTTTACTATCATCCGGGCAGTTGCACATTTCAAACACAGACTCGGCTTTTTCAATCCATCGGAGAAGTCCTATAGCCCCCTCCGACCCTTTGAAGTTGTGAGGTTTGCAGTCCAAGAACATCTTGAACGTGCAGACTTGTGGGTTAATCACTCCCCCAGCTGGACCCTGTGGTCCTGTGTTGTGTGTCTGAGCATACTGTGCAATAGCCTCTGCGACTCTGTTGTTAATTAGCTCGTTGAGCTCAGCAACAGTCATATGTACGTTTCCCTCAGCCATCAGTTTCCTATTTATAAGAAGTGTTAGCACGAAGTCAAAATCCAATGTAACATGTGTAAGTAAAACAACAAACATAACATGTAATATAATCAACACAGTTGTTGAAAAATAAAAGATAACTCTTCCATAAATAGAAACTTTCTTTGAGTACAATACTTTTGAAATGAAATACAAAATTTCAAACTACTAATGTAGGAACACAACCCGTTCCTAATAAGTTTAAACAAAACAGAAATAAAAGAAAGAGAATCAATCGTCCTCAACAGTGGATTCAGGATCGGACTCAGCAACTGGTGCTGGTTCCTCCTCCTCATCCTCATCCTCATCCTGTTCCTCATTCTCAACTACCACTAAATCCTCCAAAGCTTCAATCCTGCCCTCCAAGATTTCGGCTCGGTTCTCTGACTCCTCTAAACGACCAATCATGTTCACCATCTCATCCCGCATGTCATGAACTAGATGGGCAAGTTCATCTTGCCTCTCAATGGCATCCCATAACTCCTGAGATCTCTGATAGAGCTTCTCCTCTGCTGTATCCACGTCCTCGCGCAACTTGGCGATCTCCTCTGCGTCCGTCCTTTGCCTCTTAGGCTCAGGAGCGTCCAGTACGGGTGGTGGATGTGTAGATGGTCCTGCAGCATAGAGTCCCTGGGTATTCACCCATGGTGCCTCCTCCGGATCCTCATCCGGGTCCTCAACTGGATCCTCGTCTGGATCCTCCTCTGGATCCTCATCAGGATCCTCGTCTGGATCCTCCTCCGGATCCTCCTCCGGGTCTTCCTCCGGATCCTCCTCTGGATCGGAGTCCTCCATCTCATATGGTGGAGGTGATGGAATGGGTGGTGGTGGTGATGATGGTGGTGCCGGAACCATCGGCTCCTCGTCCTCGGAATCATCAATGATAACATAAGGAACTGATGATGAAGCCATGCCTGTTACATAATATCATATGTAAGTGCAGTGCCATGGAATACGTAAGCAAATCAATTACATAGTGTCATATGTAATTTCTAAGCAGTATGTGTAAACATGTGTGTCTAATGTCTAACAGTCATAGTCTAGGCCTACAAATGCAAACCTAGTTCGCTATAACCAATGTCTCTGATACCAATCTGTCACACCCCCAATTTCAACTAACGGAATCATACCGTTTGGGAACGTGACAAACCAGGATCTCAGATCATTAGACATAGCGAAGACCTCTATATGAAATTCAAAAACATACATTGGTCTTTAAAACAAACATAATAACCAGAGTTTACAAAAAGTGCGGAAGCGTTTAAAAACCATAAACAGTTGTAAATCAAACATTACAATTCAAAGTACTTAAATATTCAGATTTAAATAATCAAAGTAAAAGAAATGCATGAGACTCTATCTTCCTAGTCCATGCCAGCTGTTACGCGCGCCTTAGCGTCCTGAGAAAACATGCAAATCAAGTCAACACAATGGTTGGTGCATAACACAGGTTTTAAATAATCATAGTGTTCAAAACATCAGTTTGAATAATAAGTTGTAGATAACATAATCACAATTGCACAGTCATGATAGCTAGTCATATAACTATTTACATACGTGTTCGACACCGAAGCTGACTAGTTGCCATGCTATAGCATGTTTTCGCCTTGCCACTATTGTCTATCACAACAATAGTAAAAATTGTGTTTGGTCAGTCAAACACCTGCGTAGATCCCATCTACCAGGTGAGGTTTGTCAAACCTAATAGATCTATTTCCAACTACCACGCTTTGCATTACAGCAAACTAAACGGTTCGAGGTGTGTAAGGACTTTCAAGTTGATATGTTTTCACATAATGTAAACAGATAACTCATGCAAGTGTTATGTATCTAAAAATCAGTTTGTTGCACATGTTTTCTCCCCCAAAACAGTTTAAAATAAGAAAGGGGCCGTGTACGCACCTTTGATGATAGTAGAATGATCAAACACGTGTGAACTTGCGTAGAAATCCTCTACGAAGAATCTGTGATTTAAACAATAACCTATTGTTATTCGAGTAATCGTTTTGTGCTTAAAATCACATACGTATCAACATACGTATGTTTAAAGTGTGAGAATTTGGCATACGGAAGTACGCGTGTCACTGAAATCGATTAAATAAAATCATATTTGATTTTATTCAATTAATCGTAATTATACGCGATTTTGTGTTCGGACTAAAATATAAATTTTATCCTTTCAATACGTTCGTATTCTCGTTATGGTTCCAACGCAACTTGAACGGATGAAAACGGAGTTCGTATGTGGGAGTTATGACCAAAATATCAAAATGATCAAAAACATCAAAAATTTGTTTGGGCCGGGACTCGAACCCGCGACCCTCAACACCACACTCATGCCTCTAACCACTACGCCCGCTAGGGTATCGCGAAAGATAACAGAAATTAAATGTTTTAAGCTTAGATGGCTCGGTTCTCTATTGTTCTACTATGGCCGAAGCACTGTCAATCCCAATTGGTTCCTATTTCGAATCTGATTGCACCCATCAACACCATATTATCATTCTAACCACTTATGCGTTCCTAATGGTGGTTTTAATTCGATCAAAACAAAATCAATGAGTTCTAATTGATCCCAAATAGGTTCGGTTTTGAACCGAACTAATTTTCAACACCAAATCTTCTAATTCCCGATTATAACTTCAAATTACCTTAGGCTTTAGTTCAATCGAATCCATCTGAATCTTCCTATATAATTTAATTCGATTATTAATCACTTAACAATCAGAACCCCCAAACCCGTTTTAGTAAGAACCCTAGTTACTAGAGCCCCATCAATTTGCTATCATCAATCGAAATTGTTATAAGAATAACCTTTTTCGGCCTTTTCTGAAACTAACCATGTAGTTTAATTTGAATATGAAATCCATTTAATACGAAATCCCCAAAACGTGTTCTATGATAAACCCTAGAACTCGGATTCATATCAATTGATGTTATAAACCGCGATTAACATATGGGTTTACTTAATCGGCATGTTTAGAAAGTTTAGGAACGAAAACTTACTTGATTTGATAGCAAATCGAAAGAGATCAACTTGTGAGGTGATGTTCGGCCGCCCTTTGTTCGAATTCTTCGAATCACTGCTTCTGGATTGAAATTGTTGTGTGTTTAGGATGCTAAGGGTGCCGAATAAGACTTCTGTAACTCTAATTGTAATGATCGAAATCGAATTGTGAAGTTTTGGTTGTAAAGAGCTACGGTTACAACTCTTGGGTGCTTATTTCCATTTAATTCGAATTCTAATGGATTAAAACGCATGTAAACGGTTTGTAATCATTATTACAATGATTATGGGTGCTAATTTCGCAGTTACAACTCCGAATTTAATACATTTCGAATTTCCTTCATGCATTCTACACGAATTTTGACTTTTAAAAGTCAAAATCAAGTATTTTTACAACTTATAGCCTAATCCTTGAAATTAACACTTTAAAACCTGATTTTTGATACTTCTTAACCCTTATAGATCATTCCGGACCAATAACTTAACATTTCAATTAACACAGTTACACTAAAAATCCCGAATTGTCACTAAACGGTTAAATTGGAATACCACTGGGCTAAATTAATCCATTTGGGCTCTTTAAATCCAATTGGGCCTCACTGGGCCTTCCTGGGCCTACCTTGGCTTTCCCTAGGCCTACCTTGATTTACATTGGGCCTTACTTGAATTTATAGGGCCTTATTGGGCTTCTATTGGCTTATTGGGCCTACATTGGCTCTGTTGGGCCTACATAAACTTTGTTGGCCCTAATTGATCTTGTTGGCCTCCATTAACCTTATTGGGCCTTCATTGGCCTTGTTGAGCCTTTATTGGTATTATTGGGCCTTGATTTGGCCTTGTTGGGCCTGTTAGACCTTCAGTGGTCTTATTGGGCCTTGATTGACCTTATTGGGCCTGTGATAGCACCAACTCCCGTTAACAAAGTTAGTGTGAAAAGTCGGATTGTCACAGATAAATTCTTGCATACTAGGACTAGGTGTGTATCTTACACCAAACCAATCAAAATTCTTAATTATTATTCTAATATCGAAACAATGACACCATTGTAATTGTTGCAATGAAAAAAAAAACAAAAGACGAATACATAACCTAACGTTTTTAGTCGAAAATCTTTCAAACATCAAATCTAAAGCAAACCTATGATGATAACTCTTAGATAGTATTTTGTGACTGGGAATTTAAATCTAATTTCATTCTGTTATATAACTCACAAATCCCCAAATTACAAGTTATGATTTGAGATTTGGCTTCTTGCGATATAAACTCCTAAACCCATCTATATGTGGTATAAGGGAATTTGTCACACCCCGGGCCGACGGGAACGGATCGGGTTTTCCCGTCGGGCGGAAGGTTCCCGAGGCGCGATATCTTTGAGTGATAATCGAATGATCAGATTGTTTACATAGCACATGAGATATAAATGAGAAATGCTAATCATGACATGAAATAGAATTACAAAGTTAAATTACATTGTACATCATAATTTAACTAAGTAAATCTAATAAAAAAGAATCATTGAGTTTGTATCTTGAACTGTACAAGATATACAAAAGTGATTCACTGTTTTGTCATATCAAAAGTATGCAGTCAAAAGTAAGCTAGGTCTTCTAAGAGTCCACTAGCTTAACACTTGCACAATTGTATCTACACCTGTCCGTCACCTGAGAAAACATGCATTTAAACAAAGTCAACACTAGGTTGGTGAGTTCATAAGTAAGTAAATTGAAAACCGTTGAATTGATTATGCACACATCCACAATGCCATACTGGTTACTTGTAATACTTGTTCACCTGTTCCACCCAATGGCCTCTCTTTAGTTATATGTACAAGTAGTATATCACCTGACTAAGTATGCTTATATATAGGGAATCATGAAAGGGTCAAGCCCAGACGCTATCCCACCACATACTCAACCAAGTTTCCACACCACTTGCTATACAACTAAAGATATCCATTTCCCAAATATCCGAATCGTCCGTTGTGTAATCATATGTAGAATAATAATATAGTAAGAGGGGTTTAGTTATCAAACCGAAGTATTGATAGGCCCTCGATGAGTTAAGGAATTTAGATTATTTAAATCCGATCCTTGTATTATCCTATACTTGAGGTGGGTTAACTGATGATACTCTATTGAATATAAAGAGTGTGAGTTAACCCCTTGCATCTTGTCCTTGAATCATAGTGCATAGAGCCTAAAAGGAATCCATTGAAATCCTCACGAAATCAGATTTCAATGCATCCGATTTATCTCTACCACTATGTATGCCTATTGTCCTCAACGAAATCTATTACTAGTAGTGTAACATGAGAGCAGATCACCTTCTCAACCTACTAGTCAATAGGGTTTTCGCTGGATTAATTACTTATCACTGTAGATTAATATCACCATGTGTCGCTTACCAGAACCTGACTTGAGGTCGCCCTGTCACCGGTCATAAGTTACCGGCCATTGAATTGTTACGATCAACATACTAGCCCTACAAGCTAGAGGTTTGTCAAACCTATGGTACCACTATGCTATCGTCGGTTTAGTCACGTCAAACTAACTGGTCAGCGAATTAAAGGGACTTAAATGATCAACTTGAACAATTTGGCACATGATTGAAGTGATATAATGCAAACAGGTCAATAGTAACTAATTGTAATTGTATTCACTTGTACTCTTGTTCTCATTGTCATATGTTCTCCGTGATATTAACAAGGTTAAATAAGAACTAGTCTTATTAGGTTATGTTAATTAATTGAGTGAATGATGTTGTTATCATGAAATTATGTTATCATGATTATCATTCCATGTTACTTGTTCTTCTTGTAATATGTGTTGAGTCATAAGGTAAGTATTATAAGATCTAGTCTTATTACACTTATTTA
This sequence comes from Mikania micrantha, assembly GCA_009363875.1. Taxonomy (NCBI): domain Eukaryota; kingdom Viridiplantae; phylum Streptophyta; class Magnoliopsida; order Asterales; family Asteraceae; genus Mikania; species Mikania micrantha. The sequence goes on along the minus strand of CM018690.1, from coordinate 22,820,206 downwards.
ACTCTTGTATAGAATGAATTAGTAAAGATATATTATCTTTATATCATTCTTGTGTTTTGCTCTTGTAATCATGTCATCATGTTTCCTTGTAATTGTTACAATGTCATTTCTTGTAAGAATAACTAAGTGTTGTAAGAGTTAACTTACTACTAAGTTATTCTATTGTATCGATGAATTATGATATTAAAAATATCATCATCATCTTATCTTTCCTGTATTCTTGAATTCAAACAAGCATGCATACAATGATTTATGATAATAAGCAATTTAATATCAAATAATCAAAGTATTAGCAATATGTAAGCAAAACTTTTAAATAAATAAAAGTAAAGCATGTTTCTCAGCCCCGAGAGTTTAAAATCAGTAAAGATTAAAGAAAAGGGGCATATGAACTCACCTTGTTGTGATTGGGGTTGACTAAGTCTAAACTAGAAATATCCGCGCTCTTGATTGTATTTGTTGTTGTGTTCACGATCCTGTATTGATTACACGTAGTTTGTAACTCGTAAGTTTAAGTTTTGTAAGATTCTGTGTGTGTATGTGTGGATGTTAGCCCTAAAGTGGGCTTTCATGCGTAAGACTTGGTCATGATCACCGTTCGGTCCCTTATATTGGTTTTAAGTTAATAACATTATAAGCTATTATTTTGTAACTTTGAACTTGATTCATTCTTGAACTTGTACACTTTGATCTTATGAAATGTGTTAAAACCAGGTGGCTTGAAATGAAGTGTGGACCGAACCATGTGACCAAGTCTAAGGTTGGGCCCCTAGGTAACAAGTTGGGCCCTAGGCCCAAACCTACGGGCCTTGGACTGTTCCTGAACTACTGAGAGTGTTAGATCATATTAGGACATGTGAATCAATGATATACGCTGCGGAAATACGAAGGCACGTCCAAATACTACAAGGCCTAGTGAATAGGTGGCCTTGTGGGCCTCCATTGGGCCACGAAGGGAAACCGTTGGGCCAGAGGTAGGCCCAGTCAAGAATTGTTGGGCCAGAGGTTAAAATGAGCTGTAGAAATCATATTTGGGCCAGAATAAGATGTTGGCCAAGTCATTTGTAAAGTGGCCTCAGGGTTAGGCCATGTGTCTCAAGAGTAAGCCTTGGATCAAGTTTTGTGGGCCACGGGCTGAATTTGCTGGGCCCTAAGGATTTCATCCAGGCCCGAAGTATAATATGTATTGGGCCAAACTGGGCCAGGTTTAGTTGGGCTGAAATCAAGTGTGGGCCTAGGAAATGGGTTGTTGGCCGGTTGAGCCACAAGTTGGCCAAATAACCCAATAGTTCAAGTCAATTGGCCTAGGTTATTCTAAGTGGTTATTGGGCCTCTATATGGGCCAAACTGATAGACTAATTGGATTGGAAGGTGATTGGGCCTTAGGGAGCTATTGGGCCGAGCGAATTGGGCCGAACTGCTTATTGGGCCGACATAGTGGCTTTGGCAGCCGGTTGATCAAAATCATTGGGCCGAAATATTAGTTTTGGGCCCAAAAGTGTGGCCTGGTTTCTAGCAATGATGTTAGGCCTATTGTAGTCAAGTAGCCCACCAATTTAGTGTTGGGCCTTGTTAATTACTTGTTGGCCCAAGAACTTTTCTGCTATGGCTGTGGAATCCGCCTGGGTCTCGACATGGAGGTGGTCCTGAGCTGCTGGATCAAGAGTCGGTTAACCATGCAACATAGATAGTGGCTCAAGTTATATGTTAGGCTGGATGAAACTGCAGTTGGCCGAATAGAGGACATGGCCGAATGAAGGTGCTGCATGGAGGCCGAATGTGGCTTGGCGAAGGAAAGCTCCGAATGAGTGGTTGGCCGCATGAGGTTTCATTCGGCTGATGGGAGTGGCCGAAAGTGGTGGCTGGGCGAAAGAAAGGCGCCGAAGGAATGGCTGGCCGTATGAGAGGCCATTCGACCGGCCCATGGCCAAGGCCAGGCCATTCGGCCGAATGAAGCTATTCGACCTGCTGGTGGCGAGGGTCGGCCATGGTGGTGGTATGGAGGTTCTAGCCCAGTCCTAGGTCGGCCCATGGCAGGATAAGGGTATGTTCAAAGGTGGGGAGGTCGGAGAAGGGTGTATGGCCGGTTAGGTTCAAGAACAAAACAAAGGGGTGAAAACCCTAAAACTCGTGAACTTTGACCACGATTTTACCTCGATTCAGTGACTTTTAGGGCCGATTCTTTGTACTTTTGTGTAGAGGATGATGAGAGCTTCAAGTAGGTTCAAGAATGGAGTGATTTGATGGAGAAATGAAGAAGTTATGGAAGAGAGAAGGTGAGAAATGGGGAGGGTTTCTTCAAATCCGGAAATGGGTGTTTGTGTGAAGGAGATGAAGTGGAAAAATAAGAAATGGGGCTCATTTGTGGTATTTATACCACAAGTGAGTTCGGGTTCGTTTTTGTTGCTCGGTTCGCGTTTTCGTTACGTTTCCGGAACGTAACGCGCGTATTTATGGACTTTAAATTAAACAGTTTTAATTAATCAATTTTGACGAGTTTCAAAATTGTAAAACATTATTTATTGAGTTTTATTAATTTAAAGTCGTTCGTGTCGTGTTTTCGTTTTCGTTTCGTCAGAACGCGTCACCTTCGCGCGTATTCGTTCGAATCGTCACCCGAACAAACACGACGATGGTTTTGCTTTCTGACTTTTGTTTTCTACTTTTCAGTCATTATTTCAGAACTCTAAACTCACAGATATGTTTGTGTGAATCGTCACCCACGCAAACACGCTGTCAGTTTATTATTCTGAAATAACACTGCAATTGTGTTTGGTTTATGTTTCCTCACTGTCGGACTCAACTAAACATTCTGTTTTCCCATTGTTCTTGTACTGATTCGTCGGCCATCTGATTCCTGTCATCTGTGGACATCAGATCGCAACCGATTTGCTTTCGTTGTTCACTTGTAAACTGTTGTTTCCCGTGATTAGTTGTGTTAACTGTATTTAAGTTTTCACTTAAACACACACAACTATTGTTTCATATGTACGTTGTACTTACTGTATTTAAGTTTACACGAAAATACGTACAACTGTTCTTGTATTTAGAATTCTGTTAATACAAGTACTGTTTAGACTTACGTATATACACATAGAATAAGGTGAAAGTACACATACCGTACGGACTTGCCGGACGATCTGGCACTTGCTGTTACAGTCTCCCCTTGTTAAAGAAATTTCGTCCCGAAATTTAAGCATCAAATTCGGGCTTCAATTCTCGAACAGATGGGGATACTTTGCTTTCATGTTGTCCTCACGTTCCCAGGTAAATTATGGTCCACGCTTGGAGTTCCATCGAACCTTTACAATAGGGATACGGCTCCGTTTCAGTCTCTTGACTTCACGTTCCATAATCTCTACAGGTTCTTCAATGAAATGTAATTGCTCATCAATTTGTATCTCTTCCAACGGTATGATCAATGTTTCGTCTGCTAGACACCTCTTGAGATTTGATACATGAAATACATTGTGTACTCCGCTGAGTTCATCAGGGAGTCTGAGTCTGTATGCCACTGGACCTATGCGTTGAGTAATCTCAAACGGTCCGACATACCGAGGTGCTAGCTTGCCTTTAGCCCCAAACCGAACTACGCCTTTCCATGGGGACACTTTCAACATAACCCGGTCACCCACATCAAATTCCAAAAGCTTGCGCCGTTTGTCTGCGTAACTCTTTTGGCGGCTACGTGTTGCTTGTAATCGTTGTTGTATCTGGGCAATCTTATCAGTAGTTTCCTGAATAAGTTCAGGCCCAGTTATTCTAGTGTCTCCCACTTCGGTCCAACAAATTGGAGACCGACATTTTCTACCATAGAGTGCTTCAAACGGAGCACATCCAATACTGCTGTGGTAACTATTGTTGTAGGAGAACTCAATGAGTGGTAAATGTGTGTCCCAACTTCCACCGAAGTCTAGGATGCATGTTCTCAACATATCCTCTAGGGTTTGAATGGTTCGCTCGCTTTGTCCATCCGTTTGTGGATGATAAGCAGTGCTCAAGTTAACACTTGTCCCTAAGGATTGTTGCAATGATTGCCAGAACCGCGAAGTAAATCGACTGTCCCGGTCTGAAATAATAGATAGTGGCACACCATGCCTCACTACTATTTCATCAATGTATAGTCTTGCAAGTTTCTCCATCTTGTAAGTCTCTCTGATTGGTAAGAAATGTGCGGACTTGGTTAATCTATCAATGATAACCCAAATCGAATCGTGTCCGCTGGAAGTGCGGGGTAGCTTGGTAATGAAATCCATAGCTATTTGTTCCCACTTCCATTGAGGTATCTCTGGTTGTTCCAGCAAACCCGAAGGTTTCTGGTGTTCAGCTTTGACTTTGGCACATGTGATACATTTGCCAACATAAGTGGCAATGTCTTTCTTCATACCCGGCCACCAATAAAATGACCTAAGATCTTGGTACATCTTATCGGCACCAGGATGAACTGAATAGCGTGTCTTGTGTGCCTCGTCAAGAATGAGTGTTCGAAGTTCATCTACTGCCGGAATCCAAACACGATCCAGATAATAGATAACTCCATCTTGTCTTGTCTCAAAATGTTTCTCGGCTCCACAATCGAGTTCGCGTTTCAGATTGTCTCTTGCCACCGCCTCCTATTGTGCTTGTAAAATATGATCTCTCAAACTTGTTTGCACTGTCATTCCCATTGCGCTAACACGTAAGGGTTTGACTCTTTCCTTCCGACTCAAAGCATCTGCAACAACATTTGCTTTGCCCGGATGGTATTTGATCACACAATCGTAATCGTTCAGAAGCTCAACCCAACGTCTCTGTCTCATGTTAAGCTCCTTCTGATCAAATATGTGCTGTAAACTCTTGTGATCTGTGAAGATAGTGCACTTAGTACCATAAAGGTAGTGTCTCCAAATCTTTAATGCAAATACAACAGCTCCCAGTTCAAGATCGTGTGTCGTGTAATTCTTCTCGTGTATCTTCAGCTGTCGTGAGGCATAAGCAATGACTTTGTCTCGTTGCATTAAAACACATCCGAGTCCCTGATGGGAAGCATCACAATAAACCACAAAGTCATCATTGCCTTCTGGGAGTGTTAGGATTGGAGCATTGCACAATCTTTGTTTCAGTGTCTGGAATGCCTCTTCTTGTTTATGAGTCCACACAAAAGGTTCAGACTTCTGTGTGAGTTTGGTGAGAGGCAAGGCTATCTTAGAGAAATTCGAGATAAATCTCCTGTAATAACCTGCCAATCCCAAGAATGATCGGATCTCTGTCGGTGTTGTAGGCACATCCCAGTTCTTGATTGCTTCTATCTTGGCAGGATCCACGTGAATACCATCACTGTTAATCACGTGACCCAAAAAATGAACTTCTCTTAACCAAAATTCACACTTGGAGAATTTGGCATAGAGTCGTTCTTCTTTCAGAAGCTCCAAAACTGTCCTGAGGTGTTGCTCATGTTCCTGCTTGGTTCTTGAATAAATCAGTATATCGTCAATGAAGACGATTACAAACTGATCTAGATACGGCTTGCACACCCGGTTCATTAAGTCCATGAACACAGCCGGTGCATTAGTTAATCCGAATGGCATCACCATGAATTCGTAATGACCATATCGAGTACAAAAAGCCATCTTGGGTATGTCTTCTTCTTGTATCCGGAGCTGATGATAACCTGATCTCAGGTCTATCTTTGAAAAGTACTGTGCTCCCTGTAACTGATCAAACAGATCATCAATCCTCGGTAACGGGTACCGATTCTTGATGGTGAGTATGTTGAGTTCTCGATAGTCGATGCACATTCTGAAAGTTCCATCCTTCTTTTTCACAAAAAGAACCGGAGCTCCCCACGGGGAAAAACTCGGTCGGATGAATCCTTTATCGAGAAGTTCTTGCAACTGGTTGGACAACTCTTGCATCTCCGATGGTGCGAGTCTGTAGGGAGACTTGGCTACAGGAGTTGCTCCCGGAATCAAATCGATGCGGAACTGCACCGCTCTCTCGGGTGGCAGTCCTGGTAAGTCATCCGGAAATACTTCTGCAAAATCTCTCACTACTGGTACATCTTGAATCTTGATTGCTTTCTTGTCTTTCTGAATCACATGAGCTAAAAATGCAACACATTGTTTCCGTAAGCACTTGCGAGCTTTCATGCACGAGATTATCTTGACACTGCGTTTCGCTTGGTCTCCACGAATCTCCAAGACCTCATTGTTTTCCATGGGAATACGTAGCAGTTTATCAGAACAGATGAACTCAACTCGGTTAAGAGTTAGCCAATCCATTCCAATGATGATGTCGAAACTGCCCAGCTCCATCGGTATCAAGTCGATGGAAAATGTATGATCACCAAGTGTTAGTGGGCAATTTCTAAGTACTGTGTCAACTGAAATCTGTTTGCCATTAGCTATCTCAATAGTATAAGGGGAGTCTAATGATTCCTCAACATGATTAAGATGGCTAGCAAAATCGGATGAGATAAAACTCTGATCTGCACCAGTATCAAATAATATAGAGGCATAACAATCAGATAGAAGAAATGTACCCGTAATGACGTTCGGGTCTTGTCTAGCTGCAGCAGCTCCTATCTGAAAGGCTCGTCCTCTTGGTGCTTGAGCCCTTTGTTGATTTCTCTTGGGGCAATCCCTAGAGAAGTGACCAGGTTCACCACAGTTGTAGCAAGATCTGCGATCAGTAGCAGCAGTAGTAGTAGCTGCATTGTTGTTTCTGTTTGGAGCTCCCGTGCTCCTACAGCGGTTTGCCCAGTGGCCAAACTTTCCACAGTTTGTGCATTGCATGCACTGAGAGTTTGGCGCATGATGATACTGACAAGTATTGCACAAAGGTGCAGTGCCGGTGTAGGGCTTCCTGACTTGTAGTGGTGGTGGCTGATTAAGCATTGGGGCTTGAGTAGTGGCAGCAAAGTTCCTTGCCACTTTTTGTTTCTTAGCCGGACGTTTATCCGACTTCTTGGAAGTTCCAGCTTTGGCTGTTTCAGTCTCATCTTTTAAAACTCCAGACCTTACCATCACCTTGGTAAGTTTAGCTGATAGGGAGATAGCAGCCTCCAAAGTAGCAGGATAAGCAGCCAACACGATACTTTGGATGCAAGAAGGTAATCCCGCCACATAACGGTCAATCAGCTTTTCCAGTGTTGGTACCATTTCTGGCACCAAAGCTACCAACTCATGATAGCGAGTGGTGAAGGTCATATGATCAGCTCCCTTCATTACATGGTTCGAGAGTTCAGTCTCCAGCAGCTGTAGTTCGTGTTTCGGACAGAATTCGTTCCTCATAAGAAGCTTAAATTCTGCCCATGGCATCGCCATCACTTCATCCCTTCCCTTTGCTCGAATCTGAGCATTCCACCATGTCAATGCTCGCTTGCTGAATGAACCAGCTGCATAGCGAACTTTATGGTGTTCTGGACAGTTGCTAATGTCCAGAGTGTTCTCCATCTTTTCTAGCCATTGGATCAGTCCAACAGCTCCTTCAACTCCGGTGAAACTTGGAGGTTTGCATCCTACAAAAGACTTGTAGGAGTAGTCCGAAGTATGACTAGTGTTTCCACTAGCCTCTCCTGTAGTATGGCCAGAATTGTTGCCGTGGCCTTGAATTCGGTTTATCATCTCTGGGATGACATCTTTCAGCTGACTTGTCAGTTGAGTACTCAGCAGGGTTGCTAAGGCGATAGTAGCAGGATCTATCATCTGAACATTGCTTGAGTCTGGTGGTGGAGAGTGCGGAGGAGGAGGTGGAGGTGGAGGAGAGTCAGGTGGTGTTGGTGTCGAGGAGTGTGGTGCTGAAGTCTGCGTGGTCGGTTGCTTCCTGGGCGGCATTCTGATCATAACCGAAAGAAAATCGGTTAGTGCAGTGATCAGATGCAGAAAGCATATGCAAATAAGATCTTATGTCAGATAATATCTACATGAGGGTCCCTAGGTTATAGTCTAGGCCAAACCGTTTATGGAATATGACCTATATTTCTCTATAACCATGGCTCTGATACCAATCTGTCACACCCCGGGCCGACGGGAACGGATCGGGTTTTCCCGTCGGGCGGAAGGTTCCCGAGGCGCGATATCTTTGAGTGATAATCGAATGATCAGATTGTTTACATAGCACATGAGATATAAATGAGAAATGCTAATCATGACATGAAATAGAATTACAAAGTTAAATTACATTGTACATCATAATTTAACTAAGTAAATCTAATAAAAAAGAATCATTGAGTTTATATCTTGAACTGTACAAGATATACAAAAGTGATTCACTGTTTTGTCATATCAAAAGTATGCAGTCAAAAGTAAGCTAGGTCTTCTAAGAGTCCACTAGCTTAACACTTGCACAATTGTATCTACACCTGTCCGTCACCTGAGAAAACATGCATTTAAACAAAGTCAACACTAGGTTGGTGAGTTCATAAGTAAGTAAATTGAAAACCGTTGAATTGATTATGCACACATCCACAATGTCATACTGGTTACTTGTAATACTTGTTCACCTGTTCCACCCAATGGCCTCTCTTTAGTTATATGTACAAGTAGTATATCACCTGACTAAGTATGCTTATATATAGGGAATCATGAAAGGGTCAAGCCCAGGCGCTATCCCACCACATACTCAACCAAGTTTCCACACCACTTGATATACAACTAAAGATATCCATTTCCCAAATATCCGAATCGTCCGTTGTGTAATCATATGTAGAATAATAATATAGTAAGAGGGGTTTAGTTATCAAACCGAAGTATTGATAGGCCCTCGATGAGTTAAGGAATTTAGATTATTTAAATCCGATCCTTGTATTATCCTATACTTGAGGTGGGTTAACTGATGATACTCTATTGAATATAAAGAGTGTGAGTTAACCCCTTGCATCTTGTCCTTGAATCATAGTGCATAGAGCCTAAAAGGAATCCATTGAAATCCTCACGAAATCAGATTTCAATGCATCCGATTTATCTCTACCACTATGTATGCCTATTGTCCTCAACGAAATCTATTACTAGTAGTGTAACATGAGAGCAGATCACCTTCTCAACCTACTAGTCAATAGGGTTTTCGCTGGATTAATTACTTATCACTGTAGATTAATATCACCATGTGTCGCTTACCAGAACCTGACTTGAGGTCGCCCTGTCACCGGTCATAAGTTACCGGCCATTGAATTGTTACGATCAACATACTAGCCCTACAAGCTAGAGGTTTGTCAAACCTATGGTACCACTATGCTATCGTCGGTTTAGTCACGTCAAACTAACTGGTCAGCGAATTAAAGGGACTTACATGATCAACTTGAACAATTTGGCACATGATTGAAGTGATATAATGCAAACAGGTCAATAGTAACTAATTGTAATTGTATTCACTTGTACTCTTGTTCTCATTGTCATATGTTCTCCGTGATATTAACAAGGTTAAATAAGAACTAGTCTTATTAGGTTATGTTAATTAATTGAGTGAATGATGTTGTTATCATGAAATTATGTTATCATGATTATCATTCCATGTTACTTGTTCTTCTTGTAATATGTGTTGAGTCATAAGGTAAGTATTATAAGATCTAGTCTTATTACACTTATTTAACTCTTGTATAGAATGAATTAGTAAAGATATATTATCTTTATATCATTCTTGTGTTTTGCTCTTGTAATCATGTCATCATGTTTCCTTGTAATTGTTACAATGTCATTTCTTGTAAGAATAACTAAGTGTTGTAAGAGTTAACTTACTACTAAGTTATTCTATTGTATCGATGAATTATGATATTAAAAATATCATCATCATCTTATCTTTCCTGTATTCTTGAATTCAAACAAGCATGCATACAATGATTTATGATAATAAGCAATTTAATATCAAATAATCAAAGTATTAGCAATATGTAAGCAAAACTTTTAAATAAATAAAAGTAAAGCATGTTTCTCAGCCCCGAGAGTTTAAAATCAGTAAAGATTAAAGAAAAGGGGCATATGAACTCACCTTGTTGTGATTGGGGTTGACTAAGTCTAAACTAGAAATATCCGCGCTCTTGATTGTATTTGTTGTTGTGTTCACGATCCTGTATTGATTACACGTAGTTTGTAACTCGTAAGTTTAAGTTTTGTAAGATTCTGTGTGTGTATGTGTGGATGTTAGCCCTAAAGTGGGCTTTCATGCGTAAGACTTGGTCATGATCACCGTTCGGTCCCTTATATTGGTTTTAAGTTAATAACATTATAAGCTATTATTTTGTAACTTTGAACTTGATTCATTCTTGAACTTGTACACTTTGATCTTATGAAATGTGTTAAAACCAGGTGGCTTGAAATGAAGTGTGGACCGAACCATGTGACCAAGTCTAAGGTTGGGCCCCTAGGTAACAAGTTGGGCCCTAGGCCCAAACCTACGGGCCTTGGACTGTTCCTGAACTACTGAGAGTGTTAGATCATATTAGGACATGTGAATCAATGATATACGCTGCGGAAATACGAAGGCACGTCCAAATACTACAAGGCCTAGTGAATAGGTGGTTGTGGGCCTCCATTGGGCCACGAAGGGAAACCGTTGGGCCAGAGGTAGGCCCAGTCAAGAATTGTTGGGCCAGAGGTTAAAATGAGCTGTAGAAATCATATTTGGGCCAGAATAAGATGTTGGCCAAGTCATTTGTAAAGTGGCCTCAGGGTTAGGCCATGTGTCTCAAGAGTAAGCCTTGGATCAAGTTTTGTGGGCCACGGGCTGAATTTGCTGGGCCCTAAGGATTTCATCCAGGCCCGAAGTATAATATGTATTGGGCCAAACTGGGCCAGGTTTAGTTGGGCTGAAATCAAGTGTGGGCCTAGGAAATGGGTTGTTGGCCGGTTGAGCCACAAGTTGGCCAAATAACCCAATAGTTCAAGTCAATTGGCCTAGGTTATTCTAAGTGGATATTGGGCCTCTATATGGGCCAAACTGATAGACTAATTGGATTGGAAGGTGATTGGGCCTTAGGGAGCTATTGGGCCGAGCGAATTGGGCCGAACTGCTTATTGGGCCGACATAGTGGCTTTGGCAGCCGGTTGATCAAAATCATTGGGCCGAAATATTAGTTTTGGGCCCAAAAGCGTGGCCTGGTTTCTAGCAATGATGTTAGGCCTATTGTAGTCAAGTAGCCCACCAATTTAGTGTTGGGCCTTGTTAATTACTTGTTGGCCCAAGAACTTTTCTGCTATGGCTGTGGAATCCGCCTGGGTCTCGACATGGAGGTGGTCCTAAGCTGCTGGATCAAGAGTCGGTTAACCATGCAACATAGATAGTGGCTCAAGTTATATGTTAGGCTGGATGAAACTGCAGTTGGCCGAATAGAGGACATGGCCGAATGAAGGTGCTGCATGGAGGCCGAATGTGGCTTGGCGAAGGAAAGCTCCGAATGAGTGGTTGGCCGCATGAGGTTTCATTCGGCTGATGGGAGTGGCCGAAAGTGGTGGCTGGGCGAAAGAAAGGCGCCGAAGGAATGGCTGGCCGTATGAGAGGCCATTCGACCGGCCCATGGCCAAGGCCAGGCCATTCGGCCGAATGAAGCTATTCGACATGCTGGTGGCGAGGGTCGGCCATGGTGGTGGTATGGAGGTTCTAGCCCAGTCCTAGGTCGGCCCATGGCAGGATAAGGGTATGTTCAAAGGTGGGGAGGTCGGAGAAGGGTGTATGGCCGGTTAGGTTCAAGAACAAAACAAAGGGGTGAAAACCCTAAAACTCGTGAACTTTGACCACGATTTTACCTCGATTCAGTGACTTTTAGGGCCGATTCTTTGTACTTTTGTGTAGAGGATGATGAGAGCTTCAAGTAGGTTCAAGAATGGAGTGATTTGATGGAGAAATGAAGAAGTTATGGAAGAGAGAAGGTGAGAAATGGGGAGGGTTTCTTCAAATCCGGAAATGGGTGTTTGTGTGAAGGAGATGAAGTGGAAAAATAAGAAATGGGGCTCATTTGTGGTATTTATACCACAAGTGAGTTCGGGTTCGTTTTTGTTGCTCGGTTCGCGTTTTCGTTACGTTTCCGGAACGTAACGCGCGTATTTATGGACTTTAAATTAAACAGTTTTAATTAATCAATTTTGACGAGTTCCAAAATTGTAAAACATTATTTATTGAGTTTTATTAATTTAAAGTCGTTCGTGTCGTGTTTTCGTTTTCGTTTCGTCAGAACGCGTCACCTTCGCGCGTATTCGTTCGAATCGTCACCCGAACAAACACGACAATGGTTTTGCTTTCTGACTTTTGTTTTCTACTTTTCAGTCATTATTTCAGAACTCTAAACTCACAGATATGTTTGTGTGAATCGTCACCCACGCAAACACGCTGTCAGTTTATTATTCTGAAATAACACTGCAATTGTGTTTGGTTTATGTTTCCTCACTGTCGGACTCAACTAAACATTCTGTTTTCCCATTGTTCTTGTACTGATTCGTCGGCCATCTGATTCCTGTCATCTGTGGACATCAGATCGCAACCGATTTGCTTTCGTTGTTCACTTGTAAACTGTTGTTTCCCGTGATTAGTTGTGTTAACTGTATTTAAGTTTTCACTTAAACACACACAACTATTGTTTCATATGTACGTTGTACTTACTGTATTTAAGTTTACACGAAAATACGTACAACTGTTCTTGTATTTAGAATTCTGTTAATACAAGTACTGTTTAGACTTACGTATATACACATAGAATAAGATGAAAGTACACATACCGTACGGACTTGCCGGACGATCTGGCACTTGCTGTTACAGAATTGGAAGATTGTATCACATTTTCAATAGATCACAAAGAACGAATTATTCACCGTAGGAATCAAGACATGTTCTTCAGTCACCCTCACTCTCTACTACATTAAATCGAGACACCAAAATGAATACAAATCGTAATTGAAATAATGTCTTTAGTAGAATAGAAATCACCATAGGATCTGACTTGAGGAAATTATCAAATATTGAAAACGTGGTGAGTTGGTGGCTGGGTTCGCCCTACATATACCCTATATATAAACATTGTCAATAAATGCTAGAATAATCTAGCCAGAAATTAGGAGAAATCAATAATAAGCATGTATGTTATCATCTTTCTTTTAGGCTAATTAGATTCAATAAACATAAATCGAAACAAACATCTTTATACTCTAATAAAGGAGTATTTTTAGAGACACGTGTCGTGTTCTTGTTAAATCTGAAAATATTTTTCCCGCTTCTCTCTCCTAATAAATGATATTTTTTTTTATTTAAACTATATAATTAAATATTAAGAAATATAATTTTTTTCTTATTTCAATAATTTACTAATTTACTAAAATTTAATCAACATTAAGAATAATTCAATTATATCTTATCTTAAATACAATTTCATAATTATTAAATATTTATTATTATTTAATATTAACAAATTAAATTTATATTATTCAACCCGTGTAATACACGGGATTCTTGGCTACTATATATATATATATAACTTTCAACGTTTATTACAAAACACTTACACATACTACTTGATGATGTTCGTGTTAATGATTTGATCATGGATCGTTATTAAATCAAAGCCAAATTTCGATTGCTCAAGTTCTTTGAGGATCGAAACATTGTCGTAAGATCACGTTAGAACACGAAGACCAAATTAACAGTTTCTTCTTAATTTCGGGACGAAATTTCTAAAAGTAGGGGAGACTGTAACATTTCGATAAATTACGTAAATTCAAAGTTTTATTTGGAAATTCGAAATTTCGTTCTTAATACAATTCATTACAAATATATATATATATATATAAAATAAATAATCAAAATGTATAAATATTTTATTTATACAAACGATTGAAATTATTATATAAACTTTAAATATAGCTAAAATGTTATAAAGATTAAACTAGTAAAAAAAAAATTTATTTTTAAAGTTTATAAAACTGAGGGATTTATATTGACAAACATAAAAACTGCTAATAGAGGTAAAAAGGTTAGGGACTGGTTATGTCAACAACTCAAAGTAGTTTTCTTCTTCACCCATGACACCCTTGGATACCCATTTACCCATTCTCAACCCAACTCAACTTCCAGTTTAAATTCACGAATAAATCTCATAAATCTCGAGACTTTATCAACAACCGAATGTTAAGGGATCAAAATCAAGTTCTAATCTTTCGTTTAAAATTCAAAATAATACGAATTTGTAGCATAAACATCCGAAACTAATTGGTTACTCGAGAATCTATATAAACTAACATAATAATCAAATTAAATCATACAAATCACGCATCCTACATCTGCGAAGCTTTCTGTAAACCTAAAACACATCCATAGACGGGTTAGATCGTGAATAAAGCTCATAAAAGTCTCGGTCGAGCGTTTTCTGTACCAGGGATCGAAATCAACTTAAACGCAAACGATTGTAAGTTTCCTTTACATCCTTGAACTCGTTTTTGAGTAACAAACAAAAGCCCCATGGTTCTAGGTTCCATCTCATTGTTAATTGAACAAATTTGGAACCAAAGAAAGCTAGGGCTTGTTTGGTACATAAACTGAGATTGGGGAACCAAACAGAACTATGTTAAGTTTATTTAAAATGGATCAATATTGTGGCCAAGTGCCTAGATCAGCCAGTTAGTATGCTTGCATTCGATGGTGGTGGTCACGAGTTCAAGGCTCGGTTGGGCCGGGTTTTTAGGCTGTTAAACATTTTTTTATATATCTTTTTAATTATTTATTATTTTTAAAATCTGATTTCACCTAAATTTTTATAAACTTAAAAACTATTAATGTGATAAAAAAATATATATTATTCAGTTTATTTATTTAATTCATTTAATTAATTCATTCATTTAATTATTTATTTATTTCTTTTAATTAGATACATAAAAGGTTATATTTAGTTTATGTATTAATTATTCATTTAATTACTTATTTCAAAAAAAAAAAAGTATAATTATTATTATTATTATTATTATTATTATTGAAATTATAATTATTACCATCTTATTATTATTACTAGAATTACTATAGTTATTATTATTATTAGTATAATTATTTTAGTTAATATTATTATTAATTAGTATCACCATTATTAAAGGTATTAATATTATTATTACTAATATTATTAATAGTATTATTTTTATTATGACTATTATTATTTTTATTATTATGATCATAGTTATTAACAAAATTATTATTATTACTTTTATTATTATTATTATTATTATTATTATTATTATTATTTATTATTATTATTATTATTATTATTAATACAAATATTATTATTATTACTATAACAATTATTATTGATATTATTAATAAAAATAGCATTATTACTATTACTATTACTATCATTATTATTAACATTAGTATTAT
Organism: Mikania micrantha; assembly: GCA_009363875.1. Classification (NCBI taxonomy): domain Eukaryota; kingdom Viridiplantae; phylum Streptophyta; class Magnoliopsida; order Asterales; family Asteraceae; genus Mikania; species Mikania micrantha. The sequence continues at coordinate 22,804,888 of CM018690.1, read as the reverse complement.
TAGTATTATTATTATTATTATCACTATTATCATTATTAATAATAGTATTACTATTATTTTTCAACAATTATAAATATTTTAAACTTTAAACGATGACATGACTTGTAAACAGTTTTTATAAAATCATATTTATGGATTTGGTTATAAACATATGGAACACAAAAACATTAAGAAAATTCCATGCAACGTCATAGTTATCTTAGTTATGTGCGATTGAATTATAGGTTAAGCTAGATCGTGTTGGATACTATTTGGACTATTTATCATTTATTAGCAACGACTAGCTCATCACACAAAGGTGAGTCTTCATAGCCCCTTTTTATGCTTTTATTATTTGGGGTGAAACATGTTATCAAATATTTTAAACAATTTATGTGAAACAAGTTTATGACATTATACATGTTGAACTTTAGTTAACATTTAGCATTGATCACCCCTAGTGACTATGATAGATCTATTGACCGGCCATTCCACTGTGTTTGATTTACCCTTCGGGGGAAGCCCGCAGTGATAGTTACTAGTTCAAGCATTGCGATGCTTACCATGGTCAAACATTATTCTGTTAACATTAGTTGATCTGCTTTATCTACTAATTCAATATTGTATGTTCATATTGCTTGGTTACACATATTATTTATAACATTTATCAACATTTTATTCAACTATTTTGGTGTGTGTGCTTAAACCTGTGAAGCTCACCAACTTTATAGTTGACTTTTTATTTAAACATGTTTCAGGTGGAAACGCTACATAAGGAACGCTAGAAGTTTTATTTTTATTTATTATTTAATTATGTTTAGTTTTGAATTTAAGATTTCATTAGTTTAAATGTAAAGATTGAATTTCTTTTAATACAATTGGGTTATTTTATTTACATTATGAACCTTGTGCTTTTGAACAATCTACACTTCGTGTACGCTCCGATGATTCCGCCATTGGTCGGGGTGTTACAGTTGGCAGCTGTGGAGGTTGCCAGTGAGGAGAACCGGGCCATGATCCAGGCCAGCGATGCCATGTTAAATGCATGGGTCGAACAGTTCCTAGAGGAACAACAGCCCGAGCCAGAGCCCCAATTCGAGGCGGAGGACCTCGAAGAGGGAGATTCCGACGAGGATCCTGCTGAGGATCCCGAGGAGGAGGACGATGATGGTCCTGCCGATAGTGGGGATTCACACTCCACGGTTGTCTAGTTAGATTTCCTATTTCAGTATTTTATTCCTTTCAGTATTTTACTTTTTGTATTCTCAGATGAGCGGGATGTGCTCATAGAAGCTTTTGGTAGTATTTCCTTTTGAAAATCATTGTACTTCAAGTTTAATATTAATGAGAATTATGCTTATTATTATCTGTTGTATTATTATGACTATTGCTAACACAATCTCTGATATGATATCTAACTTGACCTCTGAAATGACATCTTATCTAACTTTTGACTAACACTCTGACATATGTCGACTAACAATCTAACCCTTCCATATAGAATCATGTCGGGAAGGGGATCTAATGCAGGAAATCTCAAGCGTAAGGCCGAGAAGGCAAGGATCAATATGATGGTTGAACGAAGGGTCAATAAAGTACTCGCGGAGTACGAAGCCAATCGACTAGCTAGCGAGACTAGCGGCACTAACAACGGTACTAACATCTACCTAACCTGATTAACTTAGCATAGGCAACGCCGACACTAACACGTTACACTGAACTCCGATGCACAGGATCCCAAGGGAGCGCAGCAAAGGGATGCTCGTTTAAAGCCTTTCTGAGCTGCCACCCTCACAAGTTTCAGGGTACCGAAGGGGCAGTGGGACTGCTCCGCTGGATCGAGAAGCTGGAGTCAGTCTTCTCTATGTCGGAATGCTCAGAGGAAAACCGAGTGAAATATGCTACCGGAACACTGGAGGGACCAGCCCTCACATGGTGGAACACCCACGTACAGACTCTCGGATTGGAGACCGCCAACTCTATTCCTTGGGAGAACTTCACAAGGATACTTCATGAGGAATACTGTCCTCGTGATGAAATCCGGAAGCTGGAAGAAGAATTCTGGGTGCACAAGATGGTGGGATCGGAAATCGAGAAGTATTGTACTCGATTTCATGAACTGTGTAAGCTATGCCCGGCGATGGTGACGCCGGAGTTCAAAAAGATCGAGCAATTCATCAGTGGATTGCCAGAGCAGATCCAGAGCATGGTAACTGCATCCGATCACACCACTATCCAACCACTGATACGCCTGGCGCACAAGCTGACTGATCAGGCAGTAGCCCAGGGGAAGCTGCCTAAGAGGGGTGAACATCTGAAACCCCAAGAACCCAAGCGGAAGTGGGAACCCAGCAACAACCGCACTTTCTCACCGCAACAACCAACCCCACACCGACCAGCACCGGCTAAAGTTTTCACTGCCACTCAACCGAACACACAAGGCAAGGGAAGATACCAGGGCAACAGCCCAAAATGCAACAACTGTAATTTCCACCACTTTGGCCCGTGTAAAAAGGTCAAATGCACCAACTGTGGGAGGAACGGGCACATGGCCAAGGAATGCCAATCAAACCCCAATCCCAACCTCAACAGGGATAATACATTGAAGGGGTGCTTCACCAGCGGGAAACCGGGGCACATGCGCCGAGACTGCCCGTAGAACAAGAACGCAGGTGGCAACCCAGCTAGGGGTCAAGCGTTCGTCATCGGATCAGGGGAAGCTAAGGACGATCCAAACGTCGTCACTGGTATGTTTCTGTTAAATAATGTCTATGCTAGTATATTATTTGATACCGGTGCCGATAGGAGTTTCATCTCTAGTAATTTTAGTAAACTGCTTAATATGACACCAACACCACTAGACTATAAGTACACCGTAGAGTTAGCAGACGGCAAGCTAATTGAAACGCAGCATATCATCAAAGGGTGTGTTCTGACGTTAGCAAACCACCAACTGGTGATTGACCTGATGCCGGTAACTCTCGGGAGCTTCGACGTGGTGATTGGAATGGATTGGCTATCTGCAAACCACGCCGAGATCGTGTGCAACGAGAAGATTGTGCGAATTGCGTTGCCAAGTGGAGAGCAGATCTCAATCCAGGGGGAACGACGCGGAATATCGTTAACATTATGTCCTGCATGAAGGCAAACAAATATCTGAAGAAAGGATACACGGCTATCCTAGCTCTTATCACCGAACAACCAAAGAAGGAACGGAAGATCGAAGACATCGCAGTTGTTCGCGACTATCCGAAAGTCTTTCCTGAAGATCTACCGGGACTACCACTAGCATGGCAAGTAGAGTTTCAGATAGATCTGACACCAGGAGCAGCACCGATAGCCAAGGCACCATACCGATTGGCTCCTACTGAAATGCAGGAACTATCTAATCAATTGCAAGAGTTGTTAGATAAGGGATTTATCCGACCAAGCTTCTCACCTTGGGGAGCACCGGTCTTATTTGTGAAGAAGAAAGACGGCTCATTCCGTATGTGTATAGACTACCGGGGACTGAACAAGGTAACGATCAAGAATCGATACCCTCTACCTCGAATAGACGACCTGTTTGACCAATTGCAAGGGTCAAGCTACTATTCGAAGATTGACTTAAGATCCGGTTACCATCAACTTAGAATACAAGAAGAGGATATACCAAAGACAGCCTTCAGGACCTAGGTACGGACATTACGAATTTTTGGTCATGCCTTTCGGACTGACCAACGCACCGGCGGTATTCATGGATCTCATGAATCGGGTGTGTAAGCCATATCTTGACAAATTCGTAATCGTGTTCATAGATGATATCCTGATATACTCCAAGACTCAAGAAGAACATGCCGATCACTTAAGACGTGTCTTAGAACTACTGAAGAAGGAACAACTATATTCGAAGTTTTCCAAATGTGACTTTTGGATTCGCGAAGTTCAGTTCCTTGGACACGTAGTAAACGAGAAGGGAATACATGTAGACCCAGCCAAAATTGAGGCAATCAAGAATTGGGCAGCACCTAAGACTCATACTGAGGTGCGACAGTTTCTGGGATTGGCCGGGTACTACAGGCGATTTATCGAGGGATTCTCGAAGATCGCACAATCATTGACTTCCCTTACGCACAAAGACAAGAAATTCGAATGGGGAGAGAAACAAGAAGCTGCTTTCGACTTGTTGAAACAGAAATTGTGCAGTGCACCTATCCTATCGCTACCGGACGGGTGCGAAGACTTTGTAGTTTACTGTGACGCATCAAAGCAGGGACTCGGTTGTGTGCTGATGCAAAGCGAGAAGGTCATAGCTTATGCGTCACGACAATTGAAAGTGCACGAGAAGAACTACACGACTCATGACTTGGAATTGGGAGCCGTAGTATTCGCATTGAAGATCTGGCGACACTATCTGTACGGCACTAAGTGCACTATATTCACTGATCATAAGAGCCTACAGCACATTTTCGACCAAAAGGAGCTAAACATGAGACAACGCAGATGGGTCGAGCTGATAGGTGATTATGACTGTGCAATCAAGTATCACCCTGGGAAAGCTAATGTAGTAGCCGACGCACTGAGCCGGAAGGAAACAACTAAACGCGTACGGGCATTACAGCTTACCATTCACTCTGAACTACCCAATCAAATCCGTATTGCACAACAGAAAGCTCTGAAAAAGGAAAACCTTACCCTCGAAGCTATGCGGGGTATGGATAAACAGATGAAACAGAAGGATGACGGAGCTTACTATCTGATGGATCGGATTTGGATTCCACGCTACGGAGGATTGAGAGACGTAGTGATGGATGAAGCTCACAAGAGTCGATACTCAGTACATCCGGGCTCTGACAAGATGTATCACGACCTAAAGGCGACTTACTGGTGGCCTAACATGAAATCAGAAATCGCGATCTATGTGAGTAAGTGCCTGACCTGCTCCAAGGTTAAGGTCGAATATCAGAAACCGTCAGGGTTACTCCAACAGCCGGAAATTCCAGTATGGAAATGGGAACAGATTTCCATGGATTTTATCACCAAGCTGCCAAATACAGTAAGTGGTTGCGATACCATCTGGGTTATCGTAGACCGACTCACGAAATCGGCACACTTCCTACCGATTAAAGAAACCGATAAGTTGGAGAAGTTAACCCGAATATACTTGAAGGAAATCGTATCCAGACACGAAGTCCCAATCTCTATTATATCTGACCGAGACAGCCGCTTCACGGCACATTTTTGGAAGTCCTTACACAAGGCACTTGGGACAAGATTGGATATGAGCACTGCTTATCACCCACAGACGGATGGTCAGAGTGAACGTACCATCCAGACCTTGGAAGACATGCTTCGAGCATGTGTGATTGACTTCGGTAACAGCTGGGAGACTCACCTACCGACAGAAAAGCTATGCTGAAAAAACGCGTAAGCCTTTGGAGTTCCAAGTAGGAGACCGAGTACTTCTTAAAGTCTCGCCTTGGAAGGGAGTGATCCGATTCGGGAAGCGGGGAAAGTTAAATCCTCGTTATATTGGACCGTTCGAGATCACTAAACGGATAGGCCCCGTGGCCTACGAACTACAGCTACCAAAAGAATTGAGTAGTTTGCACAACGTGTTTCACGTATCGAATCTCAAGAAATGTCTATCAGATGAAACTCTCGCAATTCCTTTGGAGGAAATCCAGATTGATGAACAACTACACTTCATTGAGAAACCGGTGGAAATCGTGGATCGGGAAATCAAGAAGTTGAAACTTAGTAAAATACCCATTGTGAAAGTCCGGTGGAACTCACGGCGAGGACCGGAATACACCTGGGGGCGAGAGGACCAGATGAAAAAGAAATACCCTCATTTATTCTTCGACCAGACTAACACCGGCAACACGAACTGAATTTCGGGACGAAATTCCTATTAACTGGGGGATGATGTGACACATCGCAATTTCCAGGTCAGCATTTATTTTATTTTAATAATAATGTGTATTATTATTTCAATGCGTGGCACTAGAATAATTGTATTTAGTGTGACATGTGGCACAAAAGTTTAAACGCACCGATAATTCGAGGAATTATCGCACAACACTCGCATGTGTCTTGGATAACGAACGTTGGTGAACGGATCAAACCACAGTACACTTTCATTGCAAAATTAGGTTCCGTAGAACCTAAGTTAGTAGAACGATGTCCATATGTCGAGAAACGATAATCGTAAATGCAAAATACGAGAAAATCGCTTCAAAACTATGAAATTGGGCTTATTGGGCCTGAAAAATGGGCCAGGCGGTACGCCCGACCCGGCACGCTGACCCAGGCGATGCGCGCGAGAAGGAGAGATGCGCCTCTCACCGGACCCATCCGCGCATAACGACGGGGAGCCAACCCCACTCGACAGGCGATACGCCTGGAAGCTAAACACGCAAAATCTTTGATTAAACCAATACTAATCATCACTTTAACCATCCTACTCTTATCCTAACCGTCCTAGACCCTAAAACTCGTCATTATAAGCTGCCACTCTCCTCTTTAACACTGTTGGAAGCCATTAACACCATTGGAGAGCTCATATTTGAAGAAGTTGAGATCTAGGAGCTCAAAGAAGCCATTGGAGGAGCATACCATCTTCATTAACACCTTAAGTTGCTCCTATCATCCCCTCTACTGATTTCAGGAGCTCTACAACCTGTTCCAACCAAGTTTCTGCCCATTTGAACTCTCAAAGGTAGTTTCCTAGCACCATTGATGCCTAAAATCACCTCTAATCACACATGCAATGGGAAATACCCACATGCAGGCACTAACACTTCACATGCACGAATTTTTCTTTGTTTGGATCTGGGTTTGATGATAATATTGTGTTATTTGATGATCTAGATTGACTAAATGAGTTTATATGACGATCCATGATGATGTTAACATGTATATTGATGATTTGGTCACAAATGGGTGTTTCTAGTAACATGCATGTATGATCTAAGACTATTGGCATGATATTTGATATTGAAATGTTATTAGAAATGATATGGATGATGTTCTACAAGGTTTGAATGATTTGTTATGTCAAAATATGGTCATTTGGTGAATAATGCTAAAAATAGTAACTTTAAAGTTACTAAGTATGTATTTTTGATAAAATGACCACATGGGTATGTTTAGATCTGAAATATATGTTTCAAATGATGTTTAAGAGTTAATATGATAGTTATTTGATGCATAGGAATGTTTAGAATTGTCAAAAGTATGATTTTCATGAATGTTACTATAAATAGTAACTTTTTAGCACAAGTTTGCAAATGAATGATAAGTATGATAATGTATTGAGTCTAACATGATTATTTAGTGATAATATGATGATAATGAATGATTGTTGATGTTGAAAGAATGGATTTTGTGTACATCTCATAAGTTACTAAAAATAGTAACTTTATTTTACCAAATTGTGAATAGGAGCATGCTAGTCATAACGGGTATGATTAGGTGACTGTTTAGGACTAAGATAATGTTGCTAGATGATATTGGTTGTTAAAATTGATGAAATATGCTTATACGTGCAAGCTTTCTAATTATGGAAACTTTTATGCACTAAGTGCGCTAAACCGGCTATGTGTAACGATGTGCTATGTGATAACATGCTCATTTAGGATAAATATGCATGTTAGAATAACCGGAAATGAGATTTAATGCATGACTTGTCTAATGTGGAAACTTTCCTAAAATAGGAACTTACTATAAATAGTAAGTTTCCTCATAGGAATGATTCTTGGTATCCGTACACTCCACACGACACTAAACCACACGTTACACGAGCACTTGATCCAAAACCGTCACCAACAGGTCGTTAGGTCAAACACGGTCAACACGGTCAAACACGGTCATCATGACCCACTTAACAACTTGGTGTTGTTAAACACGAATACGGTCCTGTGAGACCCACATATGTGAACACGAACTCATAGTACCTATGTGATATAGGTGACTACTAGCCGGCGAGCTACACTATCTCTTTTGAGCAAACGCATTACTTAACTCAGGTGAGTTTACGGCCCCACTTTTACTCTTTAACTGATTTGCTAAACTATTGGGGTGAGAATACTTTGCAACTGTTTTAGATGTATGACTGGTATGTTGTGAAAACCATTTTCGAGCGTAACTTATATCGCTTAAAGTCCTCACTTATCCTTACAGTTAGTTGTGTATCAAACGAGTCGTAATTACGTAGTACTACTGGGTTTGACTAGCCCCACTCGGCACCAATGTTGACTGGAGGTCATAAAAAGTGTAATTTCGATGGGAATGCGTGTTCAGCGATGACCCGCGGAGGCAAACGGAAACAGTCTAGTTTCGGTAAGATGAACTGACACACTCCACGGATCGTAGTATCCAACAACAAAACTTAACATACCCAGTATATATCTGTTTACTATTTGTGTCTGTCTAAACCTGTGAACTCACCAACTTTTTAGTTGACACTTTTCGCATGTATTCTCAGGTAACTAATGGAGCACACGCTAGGATGCGCACAAGGAAGCGTTAAGGAGTCTGGCTTGCATATAGACTCGTGTCCTAGGCATTGTGTGCATTGGATGTGTTTTAAAACAATTTAAACTTTGTAGTGTCTGTTAAACAGTTTACATTCCGCTGCAACTTATTTATTTATGATGTTGAACTCATTTTCAGCTGCATATTAACGAAACTATGTTATTTTACGTATCTGTGTGATTGTGTAACTCATATAGAGTCGTTCTATATGACCATGAGCTGTGATCCTGGCCACGTCACACCCACGTGGACTGACGCCACTAGTGGGAATTTGGGGGTGTGACATTGTACTACCAATCGGGCTTTATTTTTGATTATCATCCGTTTTATTTCTGAATACTCATCTAGTTCCGATAGGGTATTTTCCTGTCGGCAAGGGGCAAAGAGTCCAAACGTTTTGTATTTTGAACTGCAACAGTTCATCCTGCATAGCCTCTACCCAATTATTATCTTTGAGAGCTTCCTGATATTTGGAAGGTTCAACTTTGGAAAGAAAGGCTGCATGAAGACAAAAGTTCGTAATTTGGCTCCTAGTTTGAACACCTTTATGTAGATCACCTAAGATTTGTTCTAGAGGATGATTTCTACTGAAGGGAATGATGTCCAAACAGTTATTGGAAGAGGCAGCATCAGAAGAAGGTGAGTTTTATGTGTGACCAGGAGAATTTTCTGGAGGGGAAGCATGACCATTTTCAGAAACATCTACATTTGTGTTATCCAAGACTGGGGATAAAGGAGTAGATATCTGTGTACTTTGGTCCTGAGAATTTATTTGAAGAGGAGGAAGAAAAGAAAAGAATTTACAAACAGAACACTCTTCAAGAGAGGACAGATCTTCCGAAGTTTGACAAGATTCTGAAGAAGAAGAGGAAGAAGGGGTAGAAGAGATGTAGGTGAAGCTTTCAAGATCAAAGAGATCATCAGGAGCAGCGGGAAAAGATGAGGTCGAAGCAGATTCATTGAATTTGATATCAATAGTTTCTTCAACAATTTTGGTCATGAGATTGAAAGCTCGGTAAGCCTTAGAGGTCTGAGAATATCCAACAAAATATCCAGAATCTACTTTAGCGGCAAACTTGGATAAAGAGTCTTTTGTGTTCAAGATGAAACACGGACACCCAAAGACTTTAAAGAAAGAGATGAGAGGCTTTATGTTATGAAGGACATCATAGGAAGTATTGTTATGTCTTTTCACAATTTGAACTCTGTTCAAGACATAGCAAGCAGTATTTACTACCTCAACCCAGAAGGATAAAGGTAATCCTGAATCTGCAAGCATAGTTCTTGCAGCTTCAATAAGCGTCCTATTTTTCCTCCCCACAACTCCATTTTGAGCAGGAGTTCTTGGAACACTATATTGTCTAAGGATTCCTTTAGAAAGGCAGAACTTATCAAGAACCTGGTTCTTGAATTCAATTCCATTATCACTCCTTATTGTTTTAACTGGAAGACCAAATTGTCTTTCAAGTTGAGTGATAAGTGCGATTATTTCAGAAGTCTCATCTTTGCTGAAGAGAAAGAAGGTCCAGCAAAATCTTGAGTAATCATCCACAACAACTAGACAGTATCTCTTTCTGGCCAAACTGGCAACCTTCACTGGACCAAAAAGACCCATGTGAAGTAGATTGAGACAGTTAGTTACTTTGGACTCCTCAACAGACTTATGTGATGTTTTATGTTGCTTTCCCTTTAAGCAAGATTCACATTGACCTTCAAAGTGAAATTCTTAGGAAGGTAATCCTCTTACTAATGAAATGGTAGAAAGCTTATATGAAGAGATTGGTGATTGAGGTGACTGAATCTTAAATACCAAAGAACGGTTTCAGAAGATAATGCTTTGGCTATCAAACAAGTAGGAGAAGATGTTTGAGAGTCATGTCTACAACATAGACATTTCCACTTCTTTTAGCCGTAAGCAAGGTGTTTTGATCAATTAAGATCTTTATTTTTGAATTTATTTCAGGGGAGAGAATTTTACAACTATCCTTGGTGAAAAATGAACTGAAGTTTTTGGCAGCTAGTTGAGAAACACTCAAGAGATTAAACTTGAGATTTTCAACTAAGCTAACATCCTTTAAGTGGAGTTTTCCACCCTGGACAGAACCAGACCCTACTATCCAACCTGTTGCATTATTTCCAAAGGAAACAGATCCTCCATTCTTTGGAATGAAGTTATTCAAAATGGATATGCATCCTTCCATGTGCCTAGAGCATCCACTGTCCACATACCATAGATGACTTTGGTTTGAAGAAGGTATCTGCACATGACAATTTATTTGCAATAGGTTACATACGGGTCTTATTTTATTTTAGAAGAGAAAGAGGATGTTTATTTATTTTGCTAAGAGTTATTCATCAATTTCTGCATCATCAATATCTTTGTTGCTGATTTTGATGCAAGATATTGATTTGTGAATCCACGGAAGGAGGGTTCACTTCAGCAAAAGAATGGGCAGCAGGAATCACCGTAGAGTAAGAAGGTGGTGTTCCAAGGATAGAAGGCCCGGGTGAAGCAAGTGAAGAAGAAGAGTGAGGTGATGAATGAGAAGATGCTGAAAATTTATTAGCCTTCTTTGATTTCTTTATTTTATTAGGAGATTTTCCTTTAGTTGAAGAACCCTGTTCGACTTTCAGTTTTTCAGCATTTAGTTTTACTCTTGCTTTCTCCAAAGGAGTTTTTGTCCAACAATTTTCAGTAGTATGATTATACTTAAAACATTTTAGACAAGTAGGAGACAGGGCAGAGTAGTTTGGGATGAAAGGCTTGTTTGCCTTCATTATTAGGTAAGGGGATGAGGATGAGAAGGAGGAAATCTAATGTCAAACATGGGCCTCTTTCCTTTGTCAAGGCGGGCAGCTTGACTATCAGAAGTCTTATGAATGCTTGTATCTTCCAAAGCTTGAGTAGAGCTCATGGTAGGAGCAGTCTCAGTTTGTTCATAAGCACTTTTATTTCTATCACTTTCCAAGGATGTATCCTCCTGTCTCTCAACATTAGTTTCAGTGGGATAAACAAACGTGGGAAACTATGGAGGTTGGTACACTCTTGGAGGTGTGATTGTGATTGATGGAATTTCATCCGGAAGAAAGGTGGGGGAAATGGGCTCTAAATCAGTCTCATTTATTTTATTATCAATCGGGGTGTAGTCCTCAGGGGGACTAGTATGATTAAACCCGATTTCAAACTTGGCTTTGCTATGAACTTGCTTACTTAAAATCATTTTGAACCCTTTGCAGGATTCGACCCACTTGTCACAGCTAACCTTGGTCTGAGACAATTCATCTCTACAAGTTGCATATTTTTCATTTTGCAAATCAAACAGAGCTTGTAGGTTTGACTTTTTAGTCATTAGGACAAATATTTGACTGTCTTTATTCTTTATTAGTTTTTCCATTTCAGAAGTTTTATTGTCAAGCAGTTGCTCCAACTTCTGATTTTGTTGTTGAAGCAACACATTGGCTTTCTTTATTTTTGCAAAAGCCTCTATGCACGCATCGGTGCATAGTTTTTCTAAAGTGGAAAATGATACATGTGCATCAGGAGTGTCTACAGCAGGTTGTTTAGAAGGAGAAGAGTCATAACCAACAGCCATAAGAGCGAAATATGTTGGTTCGAAGGCGATGAGGGCATAGCCTACATCTTCAGGCAAGCCGCTACAGTCGACATACTCTTGGGTAAAGAGAGCTTGTTGATCGGAAGAAGAAGATTGAGCAGCAGGGCCTGGTATGCTTATTTGAGAAGAAGATGGTGCAACAATTTGAAGGGGTGCAGGAGTCAGTTGATACATGCTACCATTTGCAGCTTGTACATATTGTACATTAGTAGAAGAGTGGGTTTGTACAATATGTTCTAATTCTTTCGGAATGTTGTGCCTTCTGAAAGAAGAAGAAGAAGAAGAAGAAGAAGAAGAAGAAGAAGGTGTAGAGGAAGTATGTGATTGTGAGTTGGGAAAAGTCACATACGGATAAGAATTTGAGTGGGGAGCACTTTTGCACTCCCTGGAGAAGTGTCCAGTGCCATGGCATCTGTAGCATTGGACATTAGCCTTATTTAGGCTGAACATGGTTTTCCCTTGAATACCATGGAATTTCCTTCCAGTCCTCTTATAGAACTTGTTCGTTCTAATACTCAAGAGGGCCAGTTGGTGCAGAATATCCATCTCTTCCAAGTCATCTCTTGGAACTTGATGGAGATCATCCATGATGAAACACAGATGATCGAAGATGGGAGACTCGTCATCACAGGAAGAAGAAGAAGAAGAAGAAGAAGAAGAAGAAGAAGTGATGCTAGTAGTTATGTCAATATATTCATCATAACCCTGATCATTTGATTCAGAGTTATGACTCAGAAGAGCTGTGTTTCCCTGCACATACTCTTCCATTGATTTACCAGACTTAATGATTTTTCTCTTCTGGTCAATCTCTAGCTCAAATGTGAGCAACTTACCATGAATTTGAGTGCGCGAGAGCTTGCCAAAGTCTGGAGAAGATCTCATGACAATGGAATAGGTCTCCCATTTGTCAGGTAGAGATCTCAGGAATCAGTTCAAGACCAAGATAGAGGAGTACTCTTGACCAGCAAGTTTTGATTCACTTAAGAGGGAAGTGAACCTTTCAAACTGCTGAGTCAGAGACTCATTATTTAGTTGAGAGAATGTCTCGTACTGTTGAGCTAATATCTTCTTGGTATTAGCTACAACGTCTTCGATACCACCGAATTGCTCTTTTAGAGCATCCCACAAGTCTTTAGCAGACTCATGGTGAAGAAGACCAAAGTATATTTCGTTGGGAAGAGCAATCACCAACTGAGCATGTGCCTTTGCATCAAGCTCCAACTTCTAGTAATCCTCTTTGGTGTAGTTTCGAGGATTTTTCGGGACATTATTTCCAGTCTCCATGTCCAGGACCGTTGGTTTGTGCGGTCCGAACATGACAGACTTCCAACATCCTGTGTGATTATTAGACATGAAGTGTAACATCCGCCTCTGCCAAATATTATACTAATGTCTTACCAAGATTGGCGGCTTCGTGGCAGAACCGGTGTTATGGGGATCGATAGAGAATTCTCTGCCATTGGTTCACAAATAATTATGAGCAATTCAACTAGTTATGAGAACTCAAGGTAATTTGTTAGAATGACTTTTGAACACAGATTAGTTCAAAAATCAAACTCCTACAGATTTAAAGATAACAAGAAAGACATAAGAGATAGCGTGCAGAAAACTAAAACAACAAGATATCAATTAGAGCTTTGAGTTTTAGTCTTGATGGTTAAACCAAGACTAAGGACAAGGCTCTGATACTAATTGCTTAACTACAAGAACCTCGAGTAGTAGCTGTTTTAACCAGGAACAATGCTTTAGACACTTAGTCAAAGCTTAGGTTTCAGCTCCCTCTAAAGTTTTGCACAAGTTATTGTCGTTGTTTTAGTTTTCTTGCTTAGAGAAGAGAGAAGATGAGAGATAGAAAGCATAAGGAAATATGGGGAAGTAATCCCCAATTCTGAATGTTGGGACTTAAATACCCAAACATTATGCAATACAAGACAAGAAATAATAAGACAAACAGCTGACATTATTACAGACATTGATACAATCAGACAAATACAAATACAAAGTCAACAATAACAAAAACAAGAATCTTCAAGTCTTCCGATATTGATGTAGATGTGCTGAAGTTCAATGTTTATTCCTTCTGAAGTTTGTTCATCGGAAGTTGATTAAATAATCAGTTAATCTGGAAGAGAAGATTGTCTTCCGAGTCAATTGACTTCTTCCGATGAGTAGGTTGTCTTTCGATAATCAGCATTTGTCTTCTAAGGGAAATGATTCAGCGATACTTCTTTTAGGCGAAGCTTCTGCTGAGAGTCTTCCGATGTTGAAACAGTTCTTCAATCGGAAGAGAAGCATCCGCGGCATGTCTTTCCGCGGTTTTATTCAGGTGTCTGGCTTCAGTGGTTTTGCTCATCAATCCTTATATTCCAACATGTCCTATTGATCCTAGGTCATGGGATCTCAAGTCTTCTAAGATAGGTTTTTCTTTGTACAAATTTATTCGAAGGACTTTAGTCTCATTCCTCTTAACGACTTATATACTAATTCTCAGCTTAAGCCTTTTGTAAACGGATCCGCTATGTTATCCTTTGACCTCAAATAGTCACTTGAGATAACACCCGTTGAGAGTAGTTGTCGTATCGTATTGTGTCTACGTCGAATGTACCTTGATTTGCCATTATATTTTGCACTTTAAGCTCTACCAATTATTCGTAACACATACGAATAACTATCGTGGTCCAAAATTAATAATAAAACATATAATTATTATTAAAAATTCCAAAAACAACTTTTTTAAACACAGACTAAATAAATGCCTTCTTTAAACATATTAACAAGTATTGTGAAATAATGGTTTTTTTAGGACACGTGAATCACCTCAAAAAACTTGCACACCATATATAGGATTTAAACTCTTATCACCACCTGTTGAATATAATACATATTTACTATAGAATTTCTCTTATTAACATACAACTATATTTAACATTAGGTTGCAACTGCCACTATAAAATATATTCATAAAAAGCCCTCTAAATATTTTAATCAAATGATTCACATGTCATTGAACAAATAGCATAAGGACGACATGCTTTTGAATCGATTACGACTTAACATAAAAAAATCAAAACCAAACAACATAACACTTACAATAGAAACTAAAAGACTTGCCATGTGTTTTCTAGGTGAATTGCACAACAAGAATATGGGTTTATATGGGCGAAATATAATCATCGCCGGATATTGAGCTATAGCGACAAGAATTAGTCGCAATTGGTGTAAAAAATTTCAATCTTTTTAATTTTTAGTGACGACAAATCGTCGCAATAGGGACAGACGGGAAAAGGCGAAATTTGCGCGCTGGTGTGAAAATCTTAGCGACTACTCGTCAGTAGTTATAGGATTTTTATTTTTTTACCAATTTTCTTCAATACTTAAAAAATATAATACATAAACGAAATATATATTAAAAAAATTAAATACATATAGCAACTAAATGTCGTCGCTATAAGGTTTATTTACTTTTTAAAGATTTTTCACTGGGCATTAGAAGAAACAACATTGTTTGGGTTTAACCAAGTCTATCACTATAGGGCATGTATACAGATGAGTTTCACCATTGTTGCATATGAAAATAAATTCTTTATATTAAAAAAAGAAAAAACACCTTTATTTAAGGCATATAGAAACGACAAATTTTCGATACAGCCAAATTTATTGCGACGACCAAACCAAGCTACTGCTATGAAGCAACATGGACAAGTGGACAACTATGTTGAGACTAAATGTTGTTGCTATAGGATATAGCGATGATTTTTGAATCCTATAATAACGATTTTTGTCGCCGCAAACTATTATTATTCTTGTAGCGTATGCGAATAAAAAAAGGGAAACAAAGGGGAAAAATAAGAAATATGAAACATATAATTATATTTCGTATTCTAGATGTTTAAGAAACGAAAAAAGAATAAAAGAATTTTTTGCATTCGCAAGTTAAAAAGAAAAAGAAAAGAAAAAAATGTATACAGTTGTATCCTCATTGATTTATAGGCCGTTTGGTTGTGTCTGAATCATTAAGATCTGAATGGTTAAGATGTCTGAATGGTTAAGAGGCTCTGAACCATTAAGTGGTGGTATTTGTTTTTACCATCTGAATGAAAAAAACCCTTTTAATGAAAAACCCTAAAAAAAGTTCAAGCCCATCCCGTCGGTCGACTACTCAAGCATTGCCGCCTCCCGTCGCTGCCACCCGTCGCCGCTCCAGTCGCCGCCGCCTTCGCAACCTGTTGTCGACATCCCGCCTCCCATCGCATTCGCCTACTGTCGCACACTCCGAGCATCAAACGGTCGCCTCCTGATGCATCAAACGGTAGGCGGTGGAGCATCGAACGGCGGTGCAGTAGGCTGTTGGGTCGAGCGGCGCCAAGATAGGGTTGGGGGAGGAGGAAGACGGGATGCTTTGATGCGGTCGCCGCACCTGAACTTCTGAACTTCTGAACCACCGGGGGGACGCTTTGATGTGGTCGGCGGTGGCGTCGAATGGCGGTCCGGTCGAGCGGCGGCGGTGCAGTAAGTGTTGGTCGAGCGACGCCAAGACAGGGGTGGGGGAGGAGGAAGCCGGCGTGAAGGAAGACGGGACACAACATTCTTTTTTCTCCATTTTCTCCATTCAGATGTTTTTTTTCGTTCAGATGTTCCAAACAAACGGTCTGAATCTGAATGGTTCAGATTCAGACTCATTCAGACCCATTAAGTGGCTACCAAACAGCCCCTTACTATTATACCCTTATTAAGTTTTTATAAGTTAAGTGAACATATAAAACGGTAAATTGTAAAATCTTGCATTTGTTTTTTTTTACTTACTAATACTTCCTTTCATTTCGAAAGGAAATTAAAGGGTAACTAGGTTTTTTCATCCCGTGTATTGCGGCGGGTTAACATAATACACTCCTGAAAACGGCTATTATATATCATTTTTACAGAAGCAAAACCAAATCTCTCACCAAGAACTTTAAACAAATTTATCATAAAAACATGAAATCATACAAAATCTATACAAATATGTTAAGTAAATAATTAGAAAAAAATTACTCACAAAATCTTTCTTACTAGTACTTGTATGAAATAAAAATATGGTATGTGACAAAACCTAAGCTATAACTATACGTGTCAAAACAAAATTTTGTGGGTCAAACTAAAAAAACAAATACCTTACCATTTATTTTGGTTGGTTTTTAATATATAGCTTAATATTATTAAAAATCTTCTTTTCATTTATTTTATGTAAAGAACTTATTTTCATTAAAATCTAAAAAATTCAAATATTTTTAGGTTTATTTCACTTGTTTTAACTTACCTCCTTAAAAGTAACTTGGAAAAACGCCGTTGAAAAAACGTCGTTCTTTCTTTCTTTTTTTTAACGACACTTTGGATCATTGACGGATAATAAACGCACACAATAATATCCACACCGAATAGGAGAAACCCATCATATAGCATCTATTTTGTACATACCAAGACTTGAACCCCTAACCTCCCCTAATTACAACATACCATATTTTCCGATTATACATTACTCTACAGCAGTGTTGTAAAACTCGGCCTAGGCGGCCGAGTACTTGGAACTCGGCCCTCGGCCGAACCGATTTTCTCCAACTCGGCCAACTAACTCGGAATCGGTCAAACTCGGTCCAACTCGAACCTGCTTGGACCAACTCGGCCCAACTCGGACCAAATCGGTCAAACTCGGGCCAACTCGGTCAAACTCGGCCAACTCGGACCAACTCGATTTTTCACAGTTTTTTACCGATTTTCCTTGTTTTTCCCTAATTTTCATTGTTTTTCACTAATTATTGTTTGATTTTCCCTATTTATATTTCATTTCTATTGATATATCACTTTATATGTTATATATACTAGTAAACATATGATATTTGATATATATATATATATATATAATTTTTTAAAAATTAATTTTTTATCATTTACCGCATCCGAGTACTCCCCGAATACTCCCCGCCTAGGCCGAGTACTCGCAACTCCCCACTCTACCGACCTGGCAGCACCTAGCGATTTCTTCAGCCATGCTCTACAGTGTACTATATAAATGTATTTTCACTACATGACACAAAGAAACTTTGGTTTATTTCTTTAAAATTTAGAAATGTAAAATTTCAAGAATAAATAAATAAATAAATGCAATATTGTCCATCTACATAATAATTAATTAGCATTTAATATTTGAATTTTTTGTTTACCCATGCATACATAAATAAACATATATTTAATTAAAACAATAAACCAATATCATTCGTAAAGAAATAAATCAAAAATCTCTAAAAAATCAAAACAAAGAATCAAATTAACAAATATTAAGGAGATTTACATATTTCTCTTTTATAACTTGAAAAATTACATATTTAATTACTCAAGGTATAAATTTTCAATGGTGTACAATTTTCTTAAAACATAAATTGAAAAAATATATAATTTCACAAGTTAGAATTGAAAAATATATAAATGTCCCAAAATATTAAATCAAATATGCTTAACCAGTTTTATAAATTAAAAAATATATATATTTTAAAGTAACACCGGCCCTTGACGTAAAGTATCCATGTCCAATCATATATTAACTTAATTTTTAAAAGCCATCAATTATATTAACTATGGAACGGTTTGAGTCTAGAATGGTTGGTAAGCTTCTTTTGGTAATAAAACCAATTTATAAGAACTTTTTATCTTTTTAAAGTAAAAGCAGTTGTGTAGAATGAATTTTTAATAAAATGGTGCTCTAACTTGAGGTTGAAGCTATCAATTTTTTTTGTCAATATACCATAAAATAAGAACCACGATTTTAGTGACTCATTGTTTATAAGTATTAAAAACATAGAATCAAAGTAAATTAATGATTTATCGTTTGATGATGCAAACGGTTTGAGTCTCCAAATAATATTAGGCTCAAAAATAGAAAGACTAATTACTCTTATGTGTGGGTGATAAAAGGCATTAAATTTAGTGTGAATTCATACATCATAAAAGTATGAATTCATTTTTTTTAAATAAAAATTAGAAAACTAAATAACTAAATAGCAATTTTTCTATATAACGATATACTTATAAAAATATAATCAATTTTTTTTTCTAAAACGAATTGTTTAAATATCAAACTTAAAAAAGTTTTAACAAATAATATTATTTTTTTATCTCTTAGATTAGTTACTTATAAGTAATTTTAATAATATTTTCTCTAAGTTATTGTGCTATTTTTCTAAAATATTAATTAATTACTATTTAATATTCTCTTTATTTAAATTGTGTAATACATGGAAGTACCAATCTGTTAGATTAAAGATTTGTGTATGTTTTGACTTGACTAGTTAATTAACCAATTGCTAGATAATAAACCAAAATATAATTTATGGCATGTTTGGTTATTGTAAAAAAACCGATTGCTAGAGGTTGTTGTTCAAAACTTGTTCTAAGGTAAATTATAGTTAAAAAACACAAGATTTTAATGTATGAATAACTAAAAAAAATAAAAATATCAAACATAGAAATGGAGTTGAGTTACTTATGTAAATAAATGAATAGATGACATCCTCATGATAAGTTATATCTCTATACCAAAAATGTGAAGAATTATTATCTAATCTAATGTAAAGATAGATGATTCATATAAGTAAATTATGAGTTGTTTTAAAAACGAAAAAAATAAACTAATAAAGAAGCAAAATATATTAATAAAATAATTAAAAGGCATTGCGTATAAAAGAACAAAGAGTTGTGTCCTTGGTTTGACTTCATTGATAATAAACCAAAATATAAATATGCATTATTTCTGGTTATAGTCAAAAACCGATTGCTAATATATTATGTATTTTAGGCTTTTAGCATCAAGAAGAAGAAAGCTTTATCGTTTTAGAAAAACTTATGTTTTGAAATATTAGCTAAGCATGAAAGAAGTATTTAGTTAAATCAATAATAAAATAAACATAAACATGGATCATGTTTATGCAAAATTGATTTTTATTTGTGTATATTTTCATTCATTCTTAGCGTTGTTGAGTAAGTAATCCATGAATAATAAATTATTACGAATAAACTAATATTGTAATTATATAGATATCATCTATAAAATTTCATGTAATATTGGTATATGACAATTAAAAACAAAAGTGTACAAATGGATATTGGAATCTTATTCACAAAATATTTTACACGTTAATCTACGACATTATTTGTAAATTTAAGAGTGTTAAATGAACGAGAATAGATATGTGATATTTCTTGAAAAAGATATATGTGTAATCTAAAGTAAGTTTGGGTATAGCTAAAGACGTAAATAATTATAATAAACTCTAAAAAGTAACAATGATCTAAAAAATTAATGATTTTCAACATGTCTTATGGTGAGTCTCACTAGTCACTACTCACTAGTACTACAAAATGAACATATGGGTCGTGTAAAACTCAACGGGGTGTGGGATGTATCATGTGGTTAGTTTCTCCAAACTAGAAATATCTGAGTAGTCTAAAAAATCTAAACCGGTCAATCTCAACATTCACAATATTAGAGGTGGCAATTTTTACCCAAATCAAAGGAAATGAGTTTGTTTGAGTAAACAATTGTAGTATAATGGGTTGAAATGAGTAACATTATAATATTTAATGGGTTGAGATTGGTAGCACTTAAACACAATGTAGGTCAAGATGTAACCAAAAAACTATGTAAATGCAGTGGATTCAAACATTTAATAATGATTAATAACATATTTGATGAGAAAATCACTAAAAATTATCCAAATGAACTATTTGTTTACTTATAACACATCTTAAATTAAACTAAATTTATGTTTTTTAAGAACAATCCATTTAGACCCGAATTGATTTTGTATAAAACCCGTCCTGACCCGCACACATCTTGACTCGCACCCGTTCTGACCTTTTACATAACCCGACCCAACCTGACCATTTTACCAGGCATGCACAATACACATAAGTGCAAAAACTTCATCTAATTAAACCAACTAATAATTTACATGCAAAAATCATAGAAGCAGAAAAACTTAATGATCATACAGTTATACCTAAAAATCCTAATGACATAAGTTAAGGCTACATCCACATTCTAGAGATAAAAACATACCTACATGTTCTTCCGACTTTCTAACACACCTAATGCCATGCACACCTTCACGTTTTATATACCCATAAACTTACATGAAATGATGAAAACACACACACCCATAACTCAGTCCATTTAGCACACACACAACCTAAAATACCAGTTTTCACCAAGTCCAGCTTAACAGCAACAACAAAAATTGAGGCTCTTTATGTAAATAATTTTTTATTTATGATAAAAAAAATGTGGTTTTATAATTATATTCAAAAAAAAAATATGATAAGTTAGTTTGTCCACATAGTTTACTACAAAAGGAATGTGATTACTTGAAAAGAAATAACACTAAACTCACTTTCGATTTTTTCAATAATATATATGAGAGGGTTCTTGTTTTTCTAAATATAAAATGGCAAAACGAATAATCTGATCGGATAAAAAAACATAACCTAAACGGTTGGACGCCAAAAATTTAGAGGCTTTAATGGGGGAACCGGTCTTGGCGACCACACAACATTCACCTGTTGTGGCTGGGTTTCACCTTGGCTAGTTGATGAGTACACCATACATAACCACATTCACATCTCCACACTTCACACTCACTGACGAAGCTTGATAAGGGCCAAGGGGCCGGCCGCCCCCTCCTTTTTTCGTTCGTAGTATTAATTTTTCAACCAAAAGATTATTTTTTATTTTAAATATTGGTTTCGCCTCTTATCACTTCAAAAAATTAACATCTATTGTGGTTTCCTTAAATTTCCGCCCCCTAAAAACGTTCAAGCTCCGTCATTGTTCACATCTATCAAAAAAATTCTCAATTCATAGTTTTTAATTCATTAACCCTACATCACATATAAATCATGAGCACACTCACACATAGACACGAATTCACACACATTCTCTCTTTGGATTTGCCACACTTTGAAAGGATTGGTGCATGTGTATATATCTAAAAACATTATGGTAGTGTTTGGTATGCATGAATGAATGATGGAATGAAACGGGTCATTACGTTAGAATGAAAAGAAACGTGTTTGGTTACCACATAGGAATGGAATGCACCATTTAATAAGGAATGTGATTCATTCACTTTTGATGATTTTCATTCCTTGAAGTAGGGGTGATTTTTCTTCATTCCTTCTCTTGAGGGAATGATCCGACCCATGTCCAAACCATGAGCCGACCCATGATCAAAACCATGACCCGACCCTTGACCTGACCCATGACCCGAACCATGACGCGAACCATGATTCGAACCATGATTCGAACCATAACTTGACCCGTGACCTGAACCATGACGTAACCATGATTCGAGCTATGACCCGACCCATGACCTAAACAATGACGTGAACAATAACCCAAACCATGAACCAAACCATGACCCGAACAATGACCTGCCCCATGAACCAAACCATAACCCGACCCATGACCCCATCCACAAACGAAACCATGACCCGATCCATGAAATGCCCCATGATTGAACCATGAGCTAAACAACAACCGGCAACGAACCGACCGATGATCCGAACCCACGACCCGACCCATGATTCGAACAATGATTAAAACCACGACTCGAATCATAAATTGTATTACATTCCTTCATATTCTCATGTCTAACAAACAAGAAGAAGTAATGAATCATTCCATTACCAGAGGTAACCAAACAAGACAATGGGATGGAAATGATTCATTTATTTCTCTCGTCCATTCCATTCCACCGTTCATTCCATTCCTTCATACCAAACAGACCCTATGTGTTGGGGGATTTTATTTGGACACCCCACTTTTTTTATTTTAACACCCCAGCGAATTTATACAGCCCGTACTGGTCAGTACGACCCGTATAAGGTACAAACAAACATTTCGGAGGAATGTCATAAATTCAGTGAAGATTTTGTGGGATGGGCAGTACAGGTCAATACAGGCCGTCTGAGCAAGACCGGCGCCGTACAGGTCAGTACGGCCCGTCTCACCCAAACCAGGCCAAAACTAGACCGTCTGGGCAAGACGGGCCGTACTCTGTACTGGTTAGTACGGCCCGTCTTAATTCAAATCATTGTCATAGGATGTTAGGGAATGTCTGTACGATGAATGAGACGGGTCGTACTGACTATTACGGCCCGTCTTGATGCCAATCATTGTCATAAGATGTCAGAAGAATGTCTGACCAGTGACTGAAACGGGCTGTACTGGGCAGTTGGCCCGTATTAAGGGTGTATTTTTAAAATCCGGGGTGTTAGTTTAACACAACCCTTATGTGTTTGATCGTATGAGTATTTGTTTTATCAAACTGATAGGATTTATTCGTTTCACAATTTTGTTTTGCGTTTATAAATTGTCGTTTTCATTCATCTGATATTTTGACTTTTATTTCCCGGTTGCGTTGACTAAATGATCGAGGCAAAATTAGTTTATACGTGTATTTTGTTTAGAGACGTTACCTAATAAATGTATAATATTAATTAATTATAACAAAATTTCTATGGGTTTGAAAGAGTGCTTTAAAGAACACGCTAGGAGACCCACAACCAGACATTTTCTTCATGAGGGAAATTTTTTTAGGGTTGTTTGATAATCGTTATATTAATAATTTTTTTTTCTTATGTTCAGATTAGGTTGGTTCGAATAGGGTCGGATCACGTTAAAAAAATAAACAAGCTAAATTTCATATATAAAATCATAATGAAAATGCAATACATTTGAAATTGATCTCTATGGGTTTAAGTTTTGAAATATATCCAAAACAACATATATATATAGACTTAATTAATTAAATTTTTTTAAAAAAAAAATAAGTATAACTATCACTTAAATTCTCATTACAAATCTCATTATGTGAATTTAAAGAAAACGAAAACAAAAAATTAAAGGGTTGATTAAGATTTTTACATATATATTCTACTAAAAAAGTTAATATAAAAAAAAAAAACAGCTGCCCTTAACCCAAAATTTGGGTACGCCAGTGACAACACACCTAAGCAAGTGATGAGAAGTATATAAAATTAATTAGAGTAAATTACAAGATTCATCCTCTATATACACATGCAATTATTGATTGGGTCCTTTATCTTTGCTAATTACAAATAACACCCTTTATTTCAATAATTTATAACAATTTCATCCTTTAATTTAACAATTGTTAATTTGATAGGTTATCTAAAAGGGCAAAAAACTAAAATTCATCCCTTTAATTATTTTTTTTATTTAATCTTTTTAATTAAACTACGTAATCCAAAATAATCAAATTTTGGGTTGATTAATTGGTTCTTTTTCACGAAAACTATCTTGTTAGAATGTTTAAAACATTTACATAATTTATTATAAATTATAGGAAATTTATATGTAAGTTATCACTCTAAAAAATTATCAACAAAACCAAACATAATAGTTTCAAATTCAAAATCCATAATCCAAATATTTTTTTTAACAATTGGAAGAGGCTACTATGTTAACATATACCTTACTACAATGGTTTACGACAATTGGTTTATGGATTTTGAATGGCAATTGGTTATAGGTTTTGAATCTTGTAATTTACTCTAATACGAAGATTATGTGAATTAAATAAACATATGTTAGTTTTTGGAATGGCAATTGTTTTATGGAGTTTAATTTTGAAACTATTATCTTTGGTTTTGTTGATATTTTTTAGAGTGATAACTTACATATAAATTTCCTATAATTTATTGTGAATTAAATAAATGTTTTAAAGATTGTAAGAAGGTAGCTTTCGTGAAAAAGAACCAATTCATCAACCCAAAAATTTGATTATTTTGTATTAGGTAGTTTAATTAAAAAGATTAAATAAAAAATAATTAAAAGGATGGATTTTAGTTTTTTCCCCTTTTAGATAACCCATCAAATTAACAATGGTTAAATTAAAGGATGAAATTGTTATAAATTATTGAAATAACTATTAAAGATAAATGACCTAATCCATAATTATATGTATAGATAAAGGATGAATCTTGTAATTTACTCAATTAATTAACTATAACCGTTATATATTTTACACTAGGTTAGTATCTCGTTTATTACACGCGATGAATAAAAAATATTATTAATTAATAATTATTAAATAAAATTTCATAGATTAGAAAATAAAATAATTATATTATTTTTAAACAATAATTTTTTCAAAGTTTGTTTTTTTAAATATTTCATTTTGCAAAACTATTTTTAAAAATTCTATATTTCATAATAATTTTTTTATTAAAAAAGTGTGTGTTTTTAATATTAAAATATTTTTATTATTTTGAAAAGGTCTTATGTTTAATTTAAAATGTGTTAAAAGTATATTTAATATTTAATATATAATATATTTATAGGAGAGATATGCGAGAAAAAAACATCAAGGTGCTCTAAAAATGTGTCAATTGTCTTTATAAACCTTTATTTATCAGTCAAGTAATAAGTAAGATAAGATAAGATGTTTTAGGCGGGAAAAGAAGTGCAAGATGCTCTAAGGATGCGCCATGTGTCCATAGAAAACATTGATTTATTAGAGAAGTAAGACAAGATAATATAAGATTTTACCGATACTAATTTTGGTCACGAATTCTTCACCCGAAACATAATATTCAATTATTATTCATCCACCTTCCTCTTTACCATCGTCAACTGGAATGAGAAATTGTGCTTTCCATTTACATTAATTGTGATTTTATCTCTAAATTCCTCATTCGTGGCCTCGTTGCTTTTTACAAGTTTCGTACTTCACAAGAAGCCACACACAGCTTTCACATCCATTTGTTTCAATTCCCCAACTCTGGTGACCGGTAATTCTGATCATGTGATATCGGAGATGGAATTTTTTCTCTTGCTAATCTGTGGTTCGGTTTTTACACAACCATAACCAGACTTCGGTTACGATTAATCAGTTATGAGGCCGGTTTTGATTAATTTTGATTAATCAATCTAACCCAAATTCAAGCTAAGATTTGAATTAATGAAAATGATTAGTCAGTTATAAGGTTGGTTTTGGATCTTTTTTGGTTATTTGGTTAATTAACCAAGCCGATATGCAATGCATTAACATGGACAAGTAGTGAATGATTGAATTATTATACCAAAAACTCAACCAAACGGCTGATTGTATTGGTTCAATTCGTTTATGGGACACCCTCAACCATAATCATAACCGATTTATCGGTTAATCAAAAAACCTTAACCATAATCATATGTTAATTTCGGTTACTGGTTAATTCAGTTTGGTATTGATTCGGTTATCGATTAATGTTTAATGGTTAAGTTTCTCTTACCCCTACTATTAAATTATAAAAATAATTACATATATCCCCATATTGATAAAATTTATTACATATTTACCCAACTCTTAAAATTAATTAAATATTTCCTCTTATGAGGGGGGATATGTAATTGACTAGTTTATTTGACATGTGAATTATCTTTTAAAAAATGAAAAATATGTAATTGATTTTTATGCTTGAATATTTATATAATAAATGATATTAGGAATGAGAAATATGTAGATGTCCCTAAATTATATTATTGACACCTATTTAAGGTTAAAAAATAAATATTGTAATACATTAAAAAAATATCTTTTTATTAAAAACCCAATTCTTAAAAAAGATAATTTGTTATGACAAATGAAATATTTTTAAAACGCCAATTATTTTAAAAATATGAATATTTTGAAACTAGGTTTTTTTAAAAAAAGATTTTTTAAAATTAATTAAAAAACAAAATACTAAAAACAAAATTTTTTAATTGACAAAATATTTATAAATAAATAACATCCAAAAAAGAGCTTTTTAGAGATAACATTTTCAAAAAGAAAACCAAATAAAAAAACAAAAAATTCAAAATGACTATATTCTTATTTTATTTCTAAATTATTTATTTATAAATAACTTTTATATTACTTTGTTTTAAATTATTTTTTTTAATTTCTAAATGTTTATTAACAGTTATCTTTTTTTAATGTTTTAAAAACCGGTTCAACCGTTTGCCGGTTAGTAATCCGGTAAGAAATTCTTCGGTATTATGCAGGTTTTTTCGATTGATCGTGCCGGCAGTTTAATCCGGTTTTTTTTGTTTTAACGGTTTTTCCGGTTATATCCAGTTTCAAAAAAATCACATAATTTCGGCTTTTAAGCGATCGTGAACTTGATGCATTTAAAACGCCAATGTCATAATCCTATTATGCACTTTTATTTAAAAATAATTTATTATAATTTGAATATTTTTAGATATTTTGGATGAATTTGAGTACTTTTTGAATTTGATGTTGGATGAATTTGAGTACTTTTTAAATTGATTTTGATAAATTTGTATACTTTTTGAAAACTTATTTGAGTATAATTAAGTTGTATTTCTATAGGATTCTATCATTCTATGGTTAGTTAGTGTGTCCGGTTGAACCATTTTTTAGCCAAATCCGGTACACCTAAAATAACGGTTTTTAAAACATTGCTTTTTTTGTGAACACCAATTTGAATAACTAACGGGTCATAAACTCACCTAATCATATTCACCTCCAATACAAAGAAACCTACTATAGGTGAGAGAAAATTCCTAACCCAGCATGAAACCCCTATATTGAACCTGAACCTGTGACATACTCAATATTGAAGCCACAGGTACCGTTTATTAGAGGTGTTCATTATCAGATATCTGGTAATTTGGATATTTAAATTTTAGATATCCGAATATGTATACAAAATTTCAGATACATAATCCATTCAAAATATTCGAAAAGTATCTAAAAAATTATCCGAAATATACAAAAACTATCAAAAAAACTATTTCGGATAGTTCGGAGATGTAAGTCTGGACTCCCGAAAGTCTGGATAGTTAGTTGTGGAATTTTTCGACTATCCTGGATTTAGATACCTATTGTGAAAGTATTTCGGATAGTTCAGATATTTAGTAGCTATCACCGAACTATCCACACTTCCATATATGTGTATTCGGAATTTTGGAAATCAGTACTTAAGGATTTTCGAATATTTTGGACTCGGGTTCAAATATGGTTTTTTAAAACACTCCTTCGACGTTTACGCATGTTGTCAGAATCGAACCGGACCGGGAACTGGGATGTCGACCGGTCCAAAAACAACATGCGAATCGCCCTCAAGGGAATCGGCCGGTTGAGCCGGTTCATCGGTGTGACATCCGTCAACTTTCAAGTTTGATTTATTAACACTGTTAATGTATTTAACGTTGACTATGACATAAATATCAGCAAATGTATTAATTGAATGTTCATCCTCTTTTAAAATTTAGCAATATATACATTCATCTATATATATATATATATATATATATATATATATTCTTGCAATTAGTAATTCTCGTAATTACGTTACCACATTTCGCTGAACTATCCGAAACGAACTTTGTTGACAATTCAGTACATGAATTAATCACTATACCAAATTTGAAATGAAATAATAATTCAAAGTAGAGAAATTGAATTTACAAAGAAAAATTTGCAAATTGTTACTTTAATAGGTGAATTCACAAACAACGGATTTTACCTGTTTTTAATCAGTTAAAATCCAACACAATGAACCAAATATCATTTAAGATGTTTCTATCACTAACTAAAATATAATTATGTACACAAACACACTCATGAAAGCACACACATGGAACCATTTTAAGAGCACAACTAATTAATTTAACATACTAGTTTAATTATAAAATGTAACACCCAATCTTTTCACACGATTACACGTATCCCATTTTAGGTCCCAGATTAAACTTTTTCATAAATTATGTTCGGAAGCGTGAAATTACCATTTCATAAGTTAAACACACTTAATTTCATAACATTTGCATTTATGCTTAATAACACTAGTGTGTTTAATTTTAATGCCACCAAAGATTTTACATAACGTTTGGTTCTGCTTCACAACGTGCCTGATCTGATCGCTCAATATATATCTATTTTTAATCTGTAACATCACATATAAGGTCACAATTAGTTCATACGAACTAAGTAAGTAACCCCTCCCAAAATTCCCACAAAAACTCATTTTACCACATCCTCATACATATCATATGGATGTTTATCAAGTTTAGATAATAATATATCATATTCAAACATCAAATTGCACACACCACACATTGTGCATTTATTTCCCTTAACGGGTCATTTTCACCAATATGATTATATTATCTAATCCAACTCTATCACCAGCACCTCTGGCTAATTTAAAACATCATAAATATCATATATACTCCATTGGCTCCACCACTTATCCACACACTTGTGGTTTAATTCACAATATAATAATATCACATTATTATTTACCAACTATTATTTACCATAGTTTAATTATGGTCATACTATGGTGTTCACACTCCTGTTCTTCCACCATAGCTATTTGTCCGCACCTCTGACTATCCACACATTTGTGGAATCATAAATATATCAAGTCTTAAGATGTTCACCCACCGGTACTTCCATCTAAGACATTTGTCAGCACATCTGACTATCCACACATTTGTGGAATCATAAATATATCAAGTGTTAAGATGTTCACCCACCGGTACTTCCATCTAAGACATTTGTCAGCACCTCTGACTATCCACACATTTGTGGAATCATAAATATATCAAGTCTTAAGATGTTCACCCATCGGTACTTCCATCTAAGACAGTTGCTAGCATCGCTAGCTATCCACACATTTGTGGTTCACATATATATTAATCAATTTCACCGGCTCATCCGGCTAATTTTATGCCATTTATATTATGCATACAATTCAAGCATAACATTCATTTTGA
Organism: Mikania micrantha; assembly: GCA_009363875.1. Lineage (NCBI taxonomy): Eukaryota > Viridiplantae > Streptophyta > Magnoliopsida > Asterales > Asteraceae > Mikania > Mikania micrantha. The sequence goes on along the minus strand of CM018690.1, from coordinate 22,774,954 downwards.
AACTAATAATGCCTTCTCAAAGGTCTTTTAACTCCATTAGTTTCATTAGTCAAGTTATGCACAGCCAATATATAAACATCAAAATCATATTAATCAATCACCGGCTCATCCAGTTATTCTAATGCAAATATATTGCATATATGTTTCTTCTTGAAACTTAACAAATGAAATCTACTGGATTTCTTCCCCAATTAATTACATCACATATGTAACATCATTCACATATTTCAAGCACGCAAGTAGACTCTTTCTACTACTTATATGTAATGTTACAGTAAGTTGGGTAACTTACCTGGTTCATACGGTTGTTCACTTCCTACAACCTCTTTTCCACTTTTGTGAATTGTCCTTTGACTTTCACCACCAATACCTAGTTGTAATTCACATATATACAACTATATTCAATACATATAACACATACAATCAAGTTCAACGCATTTGACTGGTTTGACTTTCTCAAAGTCAACTTATCACATAATTGGTTCTATCTTACTAGTCAATTATTATAATTAATCATATCCCATGCCTCCCTTAAGCATTTCATCAAATAAGTGATGTTCATTATATTAGTTACGATCTTTAATCGCTTCTATTATTAAAAATTCATTTATGATCATAACTGTTAATAATTTTTTAACATCAATTCATCACAATTATCATTTAATCCACGGATCATAATCCATATATATTTCAAAGCCACAATTTACCATCCTACTAGTTATTACACCATGATGTGGGTCTCATAACAACCGGACATTATACCAGCTTCAAAACGAAGATTTCACCATCAAAATAGCAAGTTCTTCGATTCTAACAATCCCTAGTTATCAACTAGGCAATAACCAATACCCATAATCATAATAATACATTCAAAACTAGATTTAATCCACAAAATATTAAACTAGTAGAAAAAAACGAATCGTTACCCAATCGAACAAATGTTCAGTCGCAAAACAACGATCAGATGTTGCAGATACGTTCTCTAGTACGATCTGTAGGCTTAAACGGCTTCAAATCTGAGTTTGGCAGCCTTAAATTTCGTATGTGGGTTTTAGAATTCGAGAGAAAGAGTTTTTGAAAACTCTTCTGCGAGTTTTCTGATTAAATCTTGATTCACCAAACCGCCTCACCCGTCGCGTACCGCGAAGAGGGGCAAAAGGATCCTTCGTGTACCGCGAAGCAATTCGGGATCCTCAGATATTTTGGGTTCTTCACGTACCGCGAAGAAGGGCTTATGAAGCCTTCGCGTACCGCAAAGAGTTCCAAAACACAATATCTTTATACTTTTCTTTGTTTCGCGATTCCGGACAATCCGTAACTCCGTTTCGCGCACGGTTTTCTCCTACGTTCATGATTTCTCACATATTTTCAAATTACAATAATCACAATCATTCAATTGACGATTATTCCAAATATATTTAATTATTAAAAACCAGTTGTTACATAAAATAAAATCACTTATATATAAATATATATATGTGTGTGTGTACACGACACACACACCACAAATATACATATATACATACAAAATACATGACTACTTACATACATACACACACACACATACAATATTCATTCCTAACATAAAAAGATAACACTTCCTAATCAACCTCTTACACACTCAATCTCACATCCAATCTCTACACTCCCTCTACCCGAGACACCCCTCCCCTCTCTCCTCTTTCTCGTAGCCGTCCCCCTCTCCCTCTCTTTCTTAAATTCTCCTTTTTTTTCCTTTAAACATACACACACACATTCAAGACTCAAATTTTCCAAGTTCTCTCTACTTCTCCCACTGTTCCAGCCAACTCCAGCCCCTAATCCCTCCATTCTTGGTCATTTCAAGCTTCCAAGAAGCCAAGGATCAAATCTAGGAACAAGCCACATGAGCTCAAGATGACTAAACGAATGGTTTACTTCCAAAACTCACTTTTCTTCAAATTTTTACACTCTATCACATACACTTTCTAATCCATGGCCAAGACATGGTTTTAAACAGGAAATATACACCATTTAACATCCTAAATTAGTGGGTATTCAAGTAATGACCTAAATATCTACATGCAACAAAGTTGCATGTACTATAAATGAGTCTTTCAAGTCCAAAACTTGTTTTTGGTGAGACATGCATGCATGTACTTTTATGAGCAAAATGACAACAATAATGGGTCTTATTATTTTTCATCATTCTCAGCTCTATTAATGGTGTAAAGCCTCCATAACTCGTTTTAAAAAAGTCTTACATAACTTTACACACAATCATGACTTTAAAAGTCATAAAATAATCATGACAACTTCGAACGGAACAAACTCAATTAAGTTCCATGACTAATTTCATCATGTTAGCTTTACATACACTACTTATACAACCTCTAACTCGACCAAATGATACCTACAACCTTCACAAGATTAGTGCGCGGATTTGTACCCCCTGACTTGTGCTGCTGTTTGGAACTATCTCAGTTCCGAATCGTAAAAACTTTCCAAAATAAAAGTTGTTCATACATCTTAAAATAGTATACTATGTCAAAAACGAATCCAAACTCACTGGACTAAATCTGTTAAAACATAAACTTTATGGACTTATACTTGTGTGACTATTTTGACATATTTGCAAGTAAAATCATGAAAGGTTTTCTAAATGAAAGTTGTTCAAAAAACCTTAAAATAGTAGACTGTAAAGTTTCAAAATATTATTCCAACGATTCCTATTTTTAAAGTTCATCCGAGCAAGCCGTACAGAATCTGTCCAAAAACAGTTTTATAAACTTTAACATTTCTACATAAATATTAATTATTTTCACATATATAAATATGTATATATTTCATACACACACTTGAGTTATGTGATATATGTATATACTTGTAAATATGTTTATATATGTTGATAAAATTAATGAGTTTTGAAGTTTCTAAGCAAAATGGTAATTTTTTTTCAAAATGCGTCGTTATAATGACGAAATTTTTATAAAATCCAACACTTAGTAATTTCAATGCCTTATAAAATAATATTTCAAATATAAGTTGAAACATAATTATTTTAATAAAATCCCGACACCAAAACACAAACACAACTACATAAACTATAGCAAGTATACAAACTCAAAAGAAACTCATTATGTTATAGGAACCGAGTTATAAGTCTTCATATAAACGACAATCAAGAAGTCATTCATCAAACATACTATGTGAGTATTCGTAGCCCTTTTCATTTCAAAGTATTGGGTGCAACATGTATACGCAATTCAATTTCAAATTCTAGTTCACAAAACTTGCGGATTCAAACTCTATGTCTTTGTGTATAATACAATGTCATATGTGATAAACTATGATTCTATGTGTATGCTATTAGACGTCTAATTCTAAAATGATTACTAACTCTATGAGCCAATGGTAACAAGAATTGATCTATTGGGGGACACCCATCCATCGATTTGACCATAATCTCTCTGATACCAACCTGTCACACCCTGCCTTTGGCGGAAACGCGGGAATGCGACCGATCGTATGTCATAGCACATCAGTTTAATAAAATATTTCATTAAATGTACCAAGACATACGTTCGACAATTTGTCTAAGTATGCATGTTACATTATAGGTTCTACTAGTACTAAAATAAATACAAACAAGTACATAACAAATAAATACAACGAGCACAATTTACAACCCAAGATATAACAACAAATAATTGCCTAATAAGGAACATATAGTAACCGTCTTCATAAAAACTTGTCTTGATGTATTAATACATCCTTGTCATTGTAATTGTCATGACCTGGAAAACACACTTAAAAGTGTCAACTAAAAAGTTGGTGAGTTCACAGGTTTGTCTCAATAAAAATGTAATAATATGCGCGCAGTTATATGCCAAGTATATTATGAACAAATGTGTGTGAAAGTAAATAACATGAGTCTCACAATCAAGCCTGTGACTTGTCTGCCCAGAGACAAATGCACACGGCACTTGTCAAATAATCCACAACGGATATCAAAAATACAAAAATCGTGAGGAGTATATTCACCTACTTGCCTACAACAAAGCGTTGGTTGGCGCAACCAAACCATAGGTGAGGGTTGTCAGCCCCGAATAGATCTATTCAATACCTATCCACCGGCTCGCCTCGCGAGTTAAATGATTGTGATAAAAATGGGACTTATGATAAGGTGTTGTAAGAAAAATAATATCACTTGTCTCATGTATGTACAAATCACAACAAAGTCACATAAAAACTAAGGCATAATAATAGAAATAGTAAAACTTGTATCATTTTGTCAGTGTGTTTTCCACCCCGAGATTCAAAACAAAAATTAGTAAAGGGGCTATGAACTCACCTTAGCTGCGTTCCTGCTAGCTAAAGGGATTTCCAAACAACGATACTGAATTCTCGTGCGCCCTAAAACCCAAGGGACACATTAACAGTCTGAACTTAAGTCTATCATGTAAGTTGTTGACCCAACCTACCAGACTTAGAAAATATTCCATATTGGAAAAACAGATTTCATTCAAACGACCCGTTGGTGACTCGAATTTAGTTATTTATCATAAATGACCGGTTAACGTTTAAAATACACAAAATTCCCAAATAAAATAAGTTCTCTTTGTTAAAATTCATTTTAACTACAAACTTATTTATTTGTAACAAGTTGCCAATATTGGTGAATTTCCCAAATTTCATCATTTTTTAGAACAATGTAACACACACCAAATCACACATCAAACATGCAAATATTACTTAAGTTATTTTTAACACTCAATAATAAGTATATTTTACTTATTTTAGACTAATTTGGCTCATCAAAACCATCCACACAACTACGTCATATTATCGCGTTAAATCGTCGTTTTTGCGCGTTTTTCGAACATAGTTTTCAAGTATACCAATTTATACTTTTCTCACAACACTTATGCATCATATTCCCAAATTGTCCTTTTTATGCCAAAATCGACCGAAAAGCCGCGTATTTCGTCCCGAACAATTAGTATACAAGCATGCAATTATCATACTTTATTTTATATTTTAAAAATACATAAATCTCATCATTTTTACAGCAATATTCTGTTCAGAAATAAATTTTATAAAAATCTACTTTTTCAAGTGTTTTTATTATATAAAATACCTATTTTCAAGTTTGTAACAATTATGGTTAATTACCCAACTATTTATCATTACTTTTTATGTGATGATATCATTTTTATCATCAAAATACATCATGTTTTAACTAAAATTTCTAGATTTACATAAATCTTTTGTTTACACAACTTACTACACAAAATGTACAAATTTTGATGCATGATGAACAACCAAGTGTTCATCACTCACCATCCAAACTTAACAACTTTCTTGCTTATGATTTTATGCAATATTTCACATATACTTATGCATATATACATACATATACATACATACATACATACATGCATGCAAGATCCAACACCCACAACATATATACACACACACACAACATGTATATATATATAGATCTACATGCATGTGGGTAAATTTTATGTAATACACATCTATGTACATGCATGTGATGTTTATCATCATCCAAGTAATAAACACTCTCATATATACATATATATGTTACGGTACACACACATACCCATATGTATATGTGTACACGACACACATGCATTTATACACCCACACGTCACACATTCATACACACACATTATCACCTTTACTCTCAAAACCAATTTGATTTAAAACACAAAATGCTTAGGTGAACAACTTTTCAAGAACAACCAAAATGCATGGAGATTTACCTTGGTGTAAGAAGCAAAGTGTGTGTATTCTTGGCCAAATCTCTTCCAAAAGACCCAAAACCACCAAAGCTTGTTCAAAATATGGAGGATAGAAGCTTGAAAAATAAAAATAAAAATGGTGGAAGTATGGAGAGATATAGGTTAGACGTACAAGAGAGAGATGGAAAGGTAGTGTGTGAAGTGGTGTATCATGATTGCTTTTATAAGATCATGATCTTACATGATTTTTCATATCTTCAAATGATACTACCAAGCCATCCAAATGACATGTGCCTAGACACTTGTATTAAAAAGGTAAATTGTTGGATGATGGTGGGTAAAAACAGATATAAACTGAGTCCTACGGTGTGTAGATCTGGTACCGAAAATTTTATTTACACGTGATTTTTATTCTAAAATTATTAGAATATTTAATCATACGAAAATAATTAAATTTTAGTTAAAAATAATAACCCTATATGTCATTTAGTTAATTAAATTCATTTTATCCTGATAAAAAAACCGAATAAAGTGTTGTATGAAAATTTAACGGTTAACTCTAAAAATTACGGTTTTTATCGTTAACTCATGTTATTCATTTATGAATTATTATTTTATGCCAATGCAAGCGTACCAACTAAATTCATTAACCGAGTCGTCACCAACGTTCGTTTTCGGATATTACACCGCCAAACAGTGCCGAAATCTCAAAATCACCAAATGCAACACCATGCATTTAAATAAAAATAATTCTTTGCTAGACTCAATAACTTAAATTAATAATAAATATTAAATTTATTAACAAGTTATTCAGTCGAGTCTAGTACACTTAATCATATCGGGTATCATTTCTATAAAACCCACATATGTTGAAAATTGTATCTCAATAGATATTAATTTTAATTTCTCTTATTGTGTTACTTGTAAAGTTTACTTGCACCACGTTGCATGTTTGGAGTCGAATAACTCAACAAGTGCAGCTTTTTTTTCTTCTAATACATGTAAAAGCTTACCCCTACACCATATTAATAGTTTTTAGCTAGGTTTAGGATTTCAAAGATTTAAAATTTATAATTCAAGTCAAATAAACAGTCAAGTCTTAGTCAAAGTCAAACCTGAGCTTGCGACAAATGTCACAGACTCCCCCAGTTAAAATAATTTCGTCCCGAAATTCAACTAGTGTTGTCATCTATCGATTTACTTATATAAAGATGAAGATATTTGAGTTTCATTTTGGTATTCACCTTCTCAAATGAACTCTGATCCTCATTTGAAACTTCATTAAACTCAAACAATTGTAAACGACTTCTCTTAAAAGTTTTGATTTCCCAGTCTATAATTTTAACCGGTTCCTCAACGTAGAGTAATTTGTTGTCTGATTGAACCTCCTCACGAGGCATGTCTAATAAATCAATTCTAAACACTTCTTCAATCTTGTTTCATGAAAAACATGATGTATACCCTGAGTTCCTGACTTAGTTATATCCTTTAGCATACCGAACAAGTTTGGGTGACATTTTTCACAAGAATATAGTGTCTAACTTTAGGCCAACATAGAGGCGAATGATACATACGTTTGTACAATGCCTCGAATAAGGCATATTGTATGCTTCCACAATAGCTATTATCGTGGAAAATTCGATTTATGGTAAATATGCATCCAAATTACCACTAGAATCGATATGCATGTCTTGAGCTTGTCTTCTAACGTTTGATTTGTACGGATGTATATTCACTTTATCCATCTATTTGTAGATGGTAAGTTTCACTTAGTTCTAGTTGCATTTCGAGAATTTATCTTAGTTTTTGCCAAAAGCTCTAAGTAAAGCAGCTATCTCTACTAAATAAGAATAATGCAAGCGCTCCATGCCTTGTTATGATTTTGATTATATAGTGTTTTTTTTTTCAACTTATTCATGTAGTAATCACTCGTGTTTGATATAGTGTCTGATAATGAGTTAGGATCATTTAAACACACTACACCATCGAATGACAAAGAAATGGTTAGTAGTAAAGTTCTCGTAAATCCTCACACTACACCAATATCATCTATTGTTATATAAGGATATGACGACTAGTGATTTATGACATGAACAATTGACTGATACACGTCAATGTTAGAGTTCTACTATCAATTTAATATTGATGGTGACTCTATATGGTATCGCAAAAGTACTTAAATGTTACTCGAATGAACTGGTCACCTTTGTTCTGAAATAATATAGTCACTTATGATGACTCTTAGACAAGAGTCTCCACATATTGCTAATGACTATTTAATTCATAAAAAGATCTAAGCAAATACAAGTTTGAAATGATGTATCATTATACTTGATCGAAGTCGCTAGAGATGTTTTAGAACAAAACATATATGTTATATGGTGTTTAAAATTTTTAGTCTAACTTTTGACAAGAAATCCAGAACAAGAGAATTTCCCTTTGCTAAAGCAAGTCAGATGGAGTCAGAAGATTCCCTTTGTCTAAAATATCTTCAATGATATTTATAGTTGTCTAGAAAAGAAAGTATCTACATAGTAGGATAGGGTTTCCTGAAACAGAGTTTAAGTTCGTTATCCCGTTGTTTTTTTCCTATGTGAAACAACATTGGTGTATACTATCCAAGACTAGTTCCTAGTATGGATCTGGTTTCCACACTTGGTGTACCGTTAATGTTTATGTATAGGGTATACTACAACCAACCCATCACACTATTGGTTTCTGAAAATGGTAGTAAACACCTTACCACAACTAATCATTGATTTGGCCATTATTTCTTGCAAAGAAAATTATAACAAGGATATTTCATTCCTATAGCATTTACTAAAGAAGATTGAGCTTCGTAATTTTTCTAAGAATATGGAGTTATGAGTCATGTACAGGTCATGCATGTCAAAACATGTTAGAATCTAGCACAACATGACCAATATTGGAACTATTGGCTAAAATAAAAATCAAACTTCAACTACAATTAGATGAGGTACTTAGTATGGTTCAGTTGAACATAAAACGTATATAGATCAAATAGAATCTATTAGGAATTCGAGGGAGATAATTGTTCTCATGAGTGATGTACTTAGGGAATCATTGAGAGTTTATAAACTTACAAATTTGTTAATATGATGAGTGATTTTAAACTATGAAAGATTATATAAGATTCATGCAATATAATCCGCTCAGAAATTAGTCATCATTTCTTATAACTTGAAACAAACGACAGTAAGTGGATTTCGAGATACGAAACCAACTTGCTCAAACTACATATTTTAAGAGAAGTTATTCGAAAAACGGCATTGGTGACGTTTATTAAGAATTTGAGATTTAGTTACGAAGTCCACATGGTAGAATGAATTTCTGGGTGTTCATACCCATTAAAAATTGTTAAGTGAGCTAATCCCCAAGGCTCATGATGATAAGTAATATAAACTTATAAATATAGTAAGAGATGTATCATGATAGTTGAATGTCTGAGATTGCGTATCCCAAGACATATCCTTAAAAATATGGCTGATATAGATTGGTATAATATGTCGAATTGAAATAATTAGGTAGACGGGATTTACTTTAATGTGAATTGAAATACTTTGCATAGGTTACTAATGTTATAAGAATTTTTTGTATCAATGGTTATTTGAAAGAAGTACAACGGTCATGAGAAGTAATCATGGAATCTTTCAGGAAGTAACTTATCGGAAGAGGTCTTCAATGCTTTATGTCCACCTATTTGATGAATTTGTATCATCATGGTATGAATTGATCTCGCAAGAACATTAAGGCCGAACTGGGCTTAATTATGGATGTTCGAAAATCGATATAATCCATCAAGTGGTTCTTGGGGTGATATAATTCTTTATATTAGTTAAGGAGATATCGTTATGGTTTTATGCAAGTTTACTAGGAGTTCAGGGATCTAGTTATATATTAAATTGAAACAAAATTTGAATGTCTATCTTTGCGTTGATGAATGTTTGAAAGTTTATCAAAGAAAGTTGTCAGTGTATAAATATGCCTTAAATAGAGAGATTAGTCAAATATGTAAAATTTTATATTGTAGAATCTCACAAATCATAGTTATATAGGACCCGATGCTCCTTGTTCCATATCAAAGAGTTTAGAGCTAGAAATTTAACTAAGGTATAGCTATATGGGATAGATCTCTTCTATAAAGATTGACAAATGTTGTATCTCGAGTTTACTTATCATTACTAAAATGGTTGTAATGTGAAATCGACCTTTGCTATAAGTCGTGGTTATTCTTTTGTGTAAGATTGGGTGTATAAGGAATACCATCGAAAGGAAGATAAAATCGAATGCATCATTTAACAAAATTTATGGTGCTCACAAATTTCAAATTTGAAAAGTGGTTGTTAGATAATAGACGTGGTGCATTTGATAGGTTCATGACTAAGGCTACATAAGAATTATGGATCTCTTACTATAACAGTCACAAGGGACAAAATAAATTTACTTTTGCCAGACAATTAATTTTTGTTGAATTGAGGCTAAATACTTTAGTCAAATAAAAAGGAAAAATTGAAAAGGAAACAATGATCATCAGTATATACGGGGTTAAGAATAGTTTACCATATAGAATGATATAGAATACAATAATAGATTAATGTAGGTTCAAAGCATCTTCTTACGGGACGTAATTCAATAAGAATGATTCAAACAATGAATCAATTTCTGAAATCGTGTTAGGGAAATTGGAACTAGGGAGTTTATCCAATCTAAATCCGTCTAGTTACTATGAATTCGTAAGAACACTATATTACAATTATATTTTAGAGCCGCAAAGATAAAGGTATGACTAACACTGGACCAAAGATTAGTCATATGTGTAGTCAAGTGGATAACAAGATCAAAGAGAAAACCAGTCGCTAAAACACAAGAGTGAAACATTGATCCACAAAGAATGAGACCAATTATGTTTCAAGGAAGTTTTAGACATTCTAGAGTCTGTATCAAAGGGATTTGAATAAATGTTTTACATATTATCGATGATACTATGCTGTCTTGTTAAATTAATTTTTTTTCAACATATCGGTCGAGTTTATCATAATTTACATCTCAAATGCCTAGGGATTTGAGAATAGAAATCCATACAAGTTATCAAATTTACAATAGGATATGCCAAAATTCGCATGCACTACAAATTACAATTACGTGTGCACCCGCAATGGTAATTTGCCTTGCATGGTCACCCTAGTTCTTCCCATTTCAAGTTAATTAACATATATGTACGAAGGATGAATATCGCTAAGGATTCTAGAATTTAATCTTGATCCTTGAGTCATATTAATAGAAGTTATACGAGAGGGATTCTTTGAGAAATCCATGAGTCGGAACATATTCGAAAGACTTTAGTTTGATAGCTGGAAAGATAACCATCTGACTTACGTACATGCTGCTTCTTGTCTTTTGATGTCACGTTAATCAATATGGTTGTCTCCATGTTCATCTTAGCAGATTGTAGATGGAAACGTATTTGGCAAAGGTGACGTCCACAGATACCAAGACGAAAGAAGCTCAATTGATGTAAGCATAACAACATTATTTATCAACTAAGTCAGACTAAAGTTATGTTCCTAAGGATTAAGTGTCAATGCAAGTGCTTTCTCAAACTTAAAGTCCCTATAACTCCTATAGGTATTTTTGTCTATCAACTAATCCTCGTATACAGTCACATAAAGTTCACAGAAGTTTCACATAAAGTTCACATTAATAGTCCAAATCATGTAAGCATAGAAGAGTTCAGCACATAAGTCCTAAGATGAGCTTAAGTTATAGTCTAGGCCGTGCTAAGGAAGAACCTAATTCTCTATAACCAATAGCTCTGATACCAACCTGTCACACCCTGCCTTTGGCGGAAACGCGGGAATGCGACCGATCGTATGTCATAGCACATCAGTTTAATAAAATATTTCATTAAATGTACCAAGACATACGTTCGACAATTTGTCTAAGTATGCATGTTACATTATAGGTTCTACTAGTACTAAAATAAATACAAACAAGTACATAACAAATAAATACAACGAGCACAATTTACAACCCAAGATATAACAACAAATAATTGCCTAATAAGGAACATATAGTAACCGTCTTCATAAAAACTTGTCTTGATGTATTAATACATCCTTGTCATTGTAATTGTCATGACCTGGAAAACACACTTAAAAGTGTCAACTAAAAAGTTGGTGAGTTCACAGGTTTGTCTCAATAAAAATGTAATAATATGCGCGCAGTTATATGCCAAGTATATTATGAACAAATGTGTGTGAAAGTAAATAACATGAGTCTCACAATCAAGCCTGTGACTTGTCTGCCCAGAGACAAATGCACACGGCACTTGTCAAATAATCCACAACGGATATCAAAAATACAAAAATCGTGAGGAGTATATTCACCTACTTGCCTACAACAAAGCGTTGGTTGGCGCAACCAAACCATAGGTGAGGGTTGTCAGCCCCGAATAGATCTATTCAATACCTATCCACCGGCTCGCCTCGCGAGTTAAATGATTGTGATAAAAATGGGACTTATGATAAGGTGTTGTAAGAAAAATAATATCACTTGTCTCATGTATGTACAAATCACAACAAAGTCACATAAAAACTAAGGCATAATAATAGAAATAGTAAAACTTGTATCATTTTGTCAGTGTGTTTTCCACCCCGAGATTCAAAACAAAAATTAGTAAAGGGGCTATGAACTCACCTTAGCTGCGTTCCTGCTAGCTAAAGGGATTTCCAAACAACGATACTGAATTCTCGTGCGCCCTAAAACCCAAGGGACACATTAACAGTCTGAACTTAAGTCTATCATGTAAGTTGTTGACCCAACCTACCAGACTTAGAAAATATTCCATATTGGAAAAACAGATTTCATTCAAACGACCCGTTGGTGACTCGAATTTAGTTATTTATCATAAATGACCGGTTAACGTTTAAAATACACAAAATTCCCAAATAAAATAAGTTCTCTTTGTTAAAATTCATTTTAACTACAAACTTATTTATTTGTAACAAGTTGCCAATATTGGTGAATTTCCCAAATTTCATCATTTTTAGAACAATGTAACACACACCAAATCACACATCAAACATGCAAATATTACTTAAGTTATTTTTAACACTCAATAATAAGTATATTTTACTTATTTTAGACTAATTTGGCTCATCAAAACCATCCACACAACTACGTCATATTATCGCGTTAAATCGTCGTTTTTGCGCGTTTTTCGAACATAGTTTTCAAGTATACCAATTTATACTTTTCTCACAACACTTATGCATCATATTCCCAAATTGTCCTTTTTATGCCAAAATCGACCGAAAAGCCGCGTATTTCGTCCCGAACAATTAGTATACAAGCATGCAATTATCATACTTTATTTTATATTTTAAAAATACATAAATCTCATCATTTTTACAGCAATATTCTGTTCAGAAATAAATTTTATAAAAATCTACTTTTTCAAGTGTTTTTATTATATAAAATACATATTTTCAAGTTTGTAACAATTATGGTTAATTACCCAACTATTTATCATTACTTTTTATGTGATGATATCATTTTTATCATCAAAATACATCATGTTTTAACTAAAATTTCTAGATTTACATAAATCTTTTGTTTACACAACTTACTACACAAAATGTACAAATTTTGATGCATGATGAACAACCAAGTGTTCATCACTCACCATCCAAACTTAACAACTTTCTTGCTTATGATTTTATGCAATATTTCACATATACTTATGCATATATACATACATATACATACATACATACATACATGCATGCAAGATCCAACACCCACAACATATATACACACACACACAACATGTATATATATATAGATCTACATGCATGTGGGTAAATTTTATGTAATACACATCTATGTACATGCATGTGATGTTTATCATCATCCAAGTAATAAACACTCTCATATATACATATATATGTTACGGTACACACACATACCCATATGTATATGTGTACACGACACACATGCATTTATACACCCACACGTCACACATTCATACACACACATTATCACCTTTACTCTCAAAACCAATTTGATTTAAAACACAAAATGCTTAGGTGAACAACTTTTCAAGAACAACCAAAATGCATGGAGATTTACCTTGGTGTAAGAAGCAAAGTGTGTGTATTCTTGGCCAAATCTCTTCCAAAAGACCCAAAACCACCAAAGCTTGTTCAAAATATGGAGGATAGAAGCTTGAAAAATAAAAATAAAAATGGTGGAAGTATGGAGAGATATAGGTTAGACGTACAAGAGAGAGATGGAAAGGTAGTGTGTGAAGTGGTGTATCATGATTGCTTTTATAAGATCATGATCTTACATGATTTTTCATATCTTCAAATGATACTACCAAGCCATCCAAATGACATGTGCCTAGACACTTGTATTAAAAAGGTAAATTGTTGGATGATGGTGGGTAAAAACAGATATAAACTGAGTCCTACGGTGTGTAGATCTGGTACCGAAAATTTTATTTACACGTGATTTTTATTCTAAAATTATTAGAATATTTAATCATACGAAAATAATTAAATTTTAGTTAAAAATAATAACCCTATATGTCATTTAGTTAATTAAATTCATTTTATCCTGATAAAAAAACCGAATAAAGTGTTGTATGAAAATTTAACGGTTAACTCTAAAAATTACGGTTTTTATCGTTAACTCATGTTATTCATTTATGAATTATTATTTTATGCCAATGCAAGCGTACCAACTAAATTCATTAACCGAGTCGTCACCAACGTTCGTTTTCGGATATTACACCGCCAAACAGTGCCGAAATCTCAAAATCACCAAATGCAACACCATGCATTTAAATAAAAATAATTCTTTGCTAGACTCAATAACTTAAATTAATAATAAATATTAAATTTATTAACAAGTTATTCAGTCGAGTCTAGTACACTTAATCATATCGGGTATCATTTCTATAAAACCCACATATGTTGAAAATTGTATCTCAATAGATATTAATTTTAATTTCTCTTATTGTTTTACTTGTAATGTTTACTTGCACCACGTTGCATGTTTGGAGTCGAATAACTCAACAAGTGCCGCTTTTTTTCTTCTAATACCCGTAAAAGCTTACCCCTACACCATATTAATAGTTTTTAGCTAGGTGTAGGATTTCAAAGATTTTAAAATTTATAATTCAAGTCAAATAAACAGTCAAGTCTTAGTCAAAGTCAAACCTGAGCTTGCGACATATGTCACATCACGTAAAACCCTTTTGGCTCGGACATGAAATCGGGTGTTAGCCCGGGACGAGCGTCATTGACATGCCTATTGAAAAGTGCTCAAAACAAGATTCGAACCTAGGACCTTTCGATCATGTGTTCTATCCTTACATTATTTAACACGTTGTTTTAAGAAAGAAAGATACAAAATATGTATGATGTATATCTGTGAAGGTGTGAGCTAGTTAGTAGTTTGTAATCTAGCAAAATTAGTCTAATGGTCATGAGGTGGTCCGTGAAGGTGTGTGTCACACCCCCAATTTCAACTAACGGAATCACACCGTTTGGGAGCATGACAAACCAGGATCTCAGATCATTAGACATAGCGAAGACCTCTATATGAATTTCAAAACATACGTTGGTCTTTAAAACATAATATTCAGAGTTTACAAAAAGTTGCGGAAGCGTTTCAAATCAAAACCAATAAACTGTTGATAAGTAAAACATTACAAATCAAAATACTGAAATATTTAAATTCAAATGTTCAAAGTTTATAATGCATGAGACTCTATCTTCCTAGTCCATGCCAGCTGTTACGCGCGCCTTAGCGTCCTGAGAAAACATGCAAATCAAGTCAACACAAAGGTTGGTGCATAACACAGGTTTTAAGTAATCATAGTGTTCAAAACATCAGTTTGAATAACAAGTTTGTAGATAACATAATCACAATTGCACAGTCATGATAGCTAGTCATATAAACTATTTACATACGTGTTCGACACCGAAGCTGACTAGTTGCCATGCTATAGCATGTTTTCGCCTTGCCACTATTGTCTATCACAACAATAGTAAAAATTGTGTTTGGTCAGTCAAACACCTGCGTAGATCCCATCTACCAGGTGAGGTTTGTCAAACCTAATAGATCTATTTCCAACTACCACGCTTTGCATTACAGCAAACTAAACGGTTCGAGGTGTGTAAGGACTTTCAAGTTGATATGTTGTCACATAATGTAAACAGATAACTCATGCAAGTGATATGTATCTAAAATAGTTTGTTGCACATGTTTTCTCCCCCAAAACAGTTTAAAATAAGAAAGGGGCCGTGTACGCACCTTTGATAATAGCAGAATGATCAAATACGTGTGAACTTGCGTAGAAATCCTCTACGAAGAATCTGTGATTAAACAATAACCTAAAGTTATTCGGATTGTCGTTTTGTGCTTGAAATCACATACGTATGTTAGAGTGTGAGAATTGTGCATACGGGAGTACGCGTGCCATTGAAATCGATTAAATAAGATCCTATACGATTTTATTTAATTAAACGTAATTATACGCGATTTCGTTTTCGGATTGAAATATGGATTTTATCATTCTAATGTGTTCGTATTCTCGTTACGTTTCCAACGCAACTCGAACGGGTTAAAACGGAGTTCGTACACGAAAGTTATGAAAACAATACTAAAATGGTTTTAAATTTTCAAAAATCCGGCCAGGTCAGGGTTCGAACCCGCGACCTATCAGCCCAACACACACGCGCACACACCATCTCATCTGGTTTCACATTTGTTACTAGATTCAAACTTAAATACTTTTAACTACAACTTAGCCGGTTCCCTTATGTTTACTCTAGCCGAAACCAATTGATTCCTAATAGATCCGCGATTCGAATCACATCGATCTCAGAAACATGGGGTTTTCATTGGGACATAAATTTCGAAACTAATAGTGTAGATTAATTTGAGTCTCTCGTTTGTTTAACCTAAAAACCCCAAACCGGTTCTTAATCTAAACCCTAACAATCGAATTCATAAAATTCGTTGTTGTAAGATACAATTAACATGTGCTTATCCTCAATCGGAACACTCTGAAACTAACCATAACAATCAATTTCATTCTTAAACTCATTTAAATCAAGATCCCTCAAACCGTTTTGTTATATTAACCCTAGAATCGAAATCATAGAATTCACTATCATCATGTGTAATTGACTTAGGTATTTCCTTACCCACATTGCTCTGAAACTTTCTATATGATTTAATTTAACTATCCATCCGTTTAGACAATAAACCCCCAAAACCGTTTTGAATTAAAACCCTAGAACTCGAAATCGCATAATTCGATAATAGAATCTGTAATTAGCATGGGGTTATGCTTATTCGGCGTGTTTAGACGGTTTAGAAGTGACAACTTACTTGATTCGATGTCGAATTGATGAGGTTCGATCAATGAGTTGATGTTCGGCCGTTCCCAATTAAAATCTTCTGTTCGAGCTTCTTGAAATCAAATTGCTGGGTGTAATAATCTCTAGAGGAGCCGACTAGCGTTTAGGAAGGTGCAATTGTGTGCATTTCGTTCGATTTCTAAGGATTTGATATTAGCTAATATCGGTTACGACTTTTGACTACATTTGGCTTTTAATTCGATTGATGATGATGATAGTTACACTTGGTAACCGTTAATAATCATTAAGGTATTGATTACAACAAGTTTAATTCGATTAAACCTTTGAAAATCCCGAATTTCAGTTTCAATTGCTTAAAAATCCGAATTTTGACTCTCTAAAGTCAAAATTATGCAATCCAAGCAATACTAAGTTTAATTCTTGTGATATAGGCGCTTATAACCTTATCTAATCATTATTGGAAAGTTTTATAATAGTTTAGTTTGATTATAGATAACTATAGAATGAAATTCGAATTCCATTTTACCCTTAAACTTGAATTTTGACCGTAAAGTCAAAATTTGCGTTTTAATTTAATCTAAACCCTAATTTATAACCTGTTTTGCTCAATTAGAATTCTTTTAATTTGATTTTGGATCAATTACTTAACATTTCGGTTAACAAAGTTGAACCGAAATTCCCTAACTATCACTAATTTGATCAATTGGAATGCTATTGGACTCAATTAATCCATTTGGGCTAATTGGGCCTACCTTAGGCTTACTGGGCCTATCTTGAGCTTACTGGGCCTACCTAGATTTCAATGGGCCTACTCTTGCTTTATTGGGCCCACCTTAGCTTCTTGGGCCTACATTTGTCTTATTGGGCCTTCATAAACTTCATTGAGCCTGACTTGTCTTGTTGGGCCTTCCTTGACTTTACTGGGTCTTCTTTGGCTTTACTAAGCCTTCTTGGGCCTTATTGGGCCTTCTTTGACCTTATTGGGCCTACGAGGGTTAACGAGGTTAACTCGAAAAGTCGGATTGTCACATCATCCCCTTGTTGAAGAAATTTTCGTCCCGAAAATTAGCAAGTGTTAAGAGTAGTTAGGAAACTACTTACGAGTTTAAATCGTACGTGTTAGTGTGATTTGATCATTCTGTGTGCTTGTGTGTACTCACACACAAAGTCTAATGCTTGCAACATCACAACTCAATTGTAATCATTCAATGTGACTGTTTGCGTGTACACTAGTTAGTTCACCTAACTGTGACTATTTGTGTTTGATCATACTGTGTTGTGTAACCTCACACATAGTGAGTGTCTGAAACTGTGTGTTGTGTAACCTCACACATAGTGAGTGTCTGAAACTGTTTGTACTATGTAACCCTGCACATAGCAAAATGTATGTACTATGCAACTCCGCACATAGCAAAATGTGTGTAACCAATCATGTATGTACTACCATAACATGTAACATATGAAATGTAGCACATAAAACATATAGTATGCAATGTAGCACAAATGTTTGTAACAAAATCAATTGAATAAAATGTTAGTGCTTACAATTTGAGATTTGCAGTGTTGATGTGTGAAAGCATTACGTCACCCCCTTGTTGAAGGAAATTTCGTCCCGAAATTTAACGTGCGCTCTCAGTGTTAGCAGTAGCTGTCTTGAATAGATGAGGATATTTCTTCATCATTTGATCTTCCCGTTCCCATGTGAATTCAGGACCCCGTCTTGAATTCCATCGGACTTTGACTATCGGAATCTTGCTTTGCTTCAGTTGTTTGACCTCTCGGTCCATGATTTCTGCCGGTTCTTCAATGAATCGCAACTGTTCATCTACTTGTATTTCTTCCAACGGTACAATCAATGTCTCGTCAGAAAGACATTTCTTCAAGTTCGATACGTGAAAAACATCATGAACTCCACTGAGTTCATCCGGTAGTTTGAGTTGGTACGCAACCGGACCAATCCTTTTCAAAATCTCAAAAGGTCCTACGTAGCGTGGACTAAGCTTGCCGCGCTTGCCGAATCGTATCACACCTTTCCAAGGTGACACCTTTAGAAGAACTCGGTCTCCTACTTGAAATTCCAACGGCTTGCGACGTTTGTCTGCATAACTCTTCTGACGATCTCGAGCCGCTGCCATACGGTTCCGAATTTGAACTATCTTCTCTGTTGTTTCGTGCACCAGTTCAGGACCTGTTATCTGACTGTCACCAATTTCAGCCCAGCAAACTGGTGAACGACATTTGCGGCCATACAAAGCTTCAAACGGTGCTGCTTGAATACTTGTATGATAACTATTATTGTAAGAGAATTCCACCAACGGTAAATGATTCTCCCAGCTGTCACCAAAGTCAATTACACAAGCTCGTAACATATCCTCGAGCGTTTGAATCGTACGTTCACTTTGACCGTCGGTCTGTGGATGATAAGCGGTACTCATATCCAAGCGAGTCCCCAATGACTTATGAAGAGATTTCCAAAAGTTAGAAGTAAACCGGGCATCCCGATCTGATATGATAGAGATTGGCACACCATGCCGTGCTACTACTTCCTTAATGTAAATGCGAGTCAATTTCTCCATCTTGTCAGTTTCTTTGATTGCTAAGAAGTGTGCAGATTTCGTTAATCGATCGACAATTATCCATATCGTATCACAACCACTCGGTGTACGGGGTAACTTAGTAATAAAATCCATCGAAATCTGTTCCCATTTCCACATCGGTATCTCTGGTTGTTGCAATAAACCAGATGGTTTCTGATATTCAACTTTGACTTTCGAACAAGTCAAACATTTGCTAACGTACTTAGCAATATCAGCTTTCATGTGAGGCCACCAATACAGTGCCTTCAAGTCATGATACATCTTGTCTGATCCCGGATGGACTGAATATCTAGACTTGTGTGCTTCGTCCATCACGAGTTCCCTTAAACCTCCATACAAAGGTATCCACATTCGATCGATGAAATAACGAATTCCATCAGGTTTAACATTCAATTGTTCTTCCATTCCTCGTAAAGATTCCGGTACTAAGTTTTCCTTTTTCAAAGCCTCAATCTGAGCACTGTGTACCTTGTCTGGTAAGTCGGTATGTATCGTCATCATAAGTGCACGAACCCGTCTTGTTGAAGTATCCTTTCTGCTTAGAGCATCAGCTACTACATTAGCCTTTCCCGGGTGATACTTAATCGCACACTCATAATCGTTCAACAACTCAACCCATCGTCGTTGCCTCATGTTAAGCTCCTTCTGATCAAAGATATGTTGCAAACTCTTATGATCAGTATAAATAGTACACTTAGTTCCATACAAGTAATGTCTCCAAATCTTCAAAGCAAAAACCACTGCTCCTAACTCCAAGTCATGAGTAGTGTAATTCTTTTCGTGTGTTCTTAGTTGTCTGGAAGCATAAGCGATCACTTTATCCCGTTGCATCAATACACATCCCAAACCCTGTCCAGATGCGTCACAATACACCGCAAAGTCTTCCGTTCCTTCCGGTAAGGACAGAATCGGTGCACTGCAGAGTTTCTGTTTCAATAACTGGAATGCAGCTTCCTGTTTATCCGTCCAGTTATACTTTGTTCCCTTGTGCGTCAGAGCTGTAAGTGGTTGAGCGATCTTTGAGAAACCCTCAATGAATCGTCGATAATAACCCGCCAAACCAAGGAATTGTCGTACCTCGGTAGGGGTCTTTGGCGCTTCCCAATTCTTAATCGCTTCAATCTTCGCTGGATCAACATGTATGCCCTTTTCATTAACTATATGCCCCAAGAACTGTACTTCTCGCATCCAGAAATCACATTTCGAGAACTTAGCATACAGTTGTTCTTGTTTCAATAGCTCTAGTAGTAATCGAAGATGTTCAGCATGTTCCTCCTCAGACTTTGAATAGATGAGAATGTCATCAATGAAAACAATGACAAACTTATCCAGATAAGGTTTGCAAACACGATTCATGAGATCCATGAATACAGCTGGAGCGTTTGTCAACCCAAATGGCATGACCAAGAACTCATAATGGCCATATCGTGTCCTGAATGCTGTCTTCGGAATATCCTCCTCCTGAACTCTTAGTTGATGGTAACCCGACCTGAGATAAATCTTCGAGTAGTAACTCGAACCTTGCAATTGATCGAACAGATCATCAATCCTGGGTAACGGATACCGGTTCTTGATAGTAACCTTATTCAATTCCCGGTAATCGATACACATACAGAAAGTCCCGTCTTTCTTCTTTACAAACAATACTGGAGCTCCCCATGGTGAAAAACTAGGTCGTATAAAACCCTTATCCAACAATTCTTGCAATTGTGTGGATAACTCTTGCATCTCTGACGGTGCAAGTCGATAAGGCGCCCTAGCTATCGGTGCTGCGTCTGGTGTAAGGTCGATTCGGAATTCCACCTGTCGGATAGGCGGTAATCCCGGCAAGTCTTCTGGAAACACCTCTGGAAATTCACAAACTATTGGTATATCTTCAATCTTCTTCTCAGTTACCGGCTTTTCAGTTATAAGTGCTATAACCGCCGTATGACCCTTCCGCAGACATTTGTGTGCTTTCATACAAGATATGAGACGCAGTGGCGTACTGCTCTTCTCGCCTTGTACATATAATGTCTCTCCCTGCGGAAGAGGTATGCGAACAATCTTTTCATGGCATACAATTTCAGCCTGGTTCTTGGACAACCAGTCCATGCCAATGACTACATCAAAACTGCCTAAGGCAATAGGCATCAGATCAATCTCTAATGTCTGACCCATCAAATCAAGGATACATCCCTTATAAATGTTTTCTACTACAATTAACTTACCATCAGCTAATTCCACAGTGTAGGGACTATCTAAGGCAGTGGGACTAACATTTAGCAACTTAGCAAGTGAACTAGATACAAAGCTCCGATCGGCACCGGTGTCAAATAACATAGAGGCATAGTGATTATTTAAGAGGAACGTACCCGTAACAATGTTGGGATCCTCCCGCGCTTGACGTCCTCCGATCACAAACGCCCTGCCTCTAGCACCGTTGTTGTTATTGTTATTGTTGTTGTTATTGTTGGTGTTATTGTTGGTGCCATTTCCATTACCGTTGCCACCTCCATTACCATTACCATTGTTGTCCCCGCCTTTCTTAAGTTGTGGGCAATCTTTCTTGAAATGGCCCATCTTGCCGCACTCAAAACAACCCTTCTGCGCATTGTTCTGATTGTTATTCTGGTTGTTATGGTTGTTCTGCAGTTCCCCGCGACAATCCTTAGCCGCGTGCCCAATCTTGCCACACCTCTGGCACTTAGCTCTGTCACACTGGTTACCCGCATGATGGTAACCACACTTGTTGCACTTGGGGTGCTTACCAATATAGCCCCCCGATGATGATGATTGCTGACCACTGTTGGAATTATGATAGGACTTGTTTGAGTCCTGCTTCCTGTTCTGCTGTTGGTTGTTACCCTTGAAGTTGTTATCCCACTTTCTCTTGTGATCTCCTACTTTGGTAGCAGATGTTCGCTTAGGCAGGGTTCCCTGTAACACTGCCTGATCAGTAAGCTGATGCGCTAAACGAACAGCTTGTTGGATGGTGGTGGGATTTGCTGAAGTCACCAACCCTTGAATCTGAGGCACTAGTCCTCCAATGTACCTTTCAATCCACTTACTGGCTGGAGTAGCCATGTGTGGTAGCAGTCTGGCCAGTTCATGCGATCTGGTCGTATACTCCTCAATATTTGACCCCTCCATCTTGAGGTGCCAGTATTCCTCCTCCAACTTCTGCATTTCACTGCGAGGACAGTACTCCTCTTGCAGTAAAGTTTTGAAGTTGTCCCATGTCAATGCATTTGCTTCTCCCAACCCCAGAGTCTGAACATTGGAGTTCCACCAAGTCAGTGCTGGACCCTCCAATGTTCCAGTAGCAAATTTCACCTTGCTGTCATCAGGACAGTTGCACATTTCGAACACAGACTCCGCCTTTTCAATCCATCGGAGAAGTCCTATGTCCCCCTCCGACCCTTTGAAGTTGTGAGGTTTGCAGTCCAAGAACATCTTGAATGTGCAAACTTGTGGATTAACTAATCCCCCAGCTGGACCCTGTGGCCCTGTGTTGTGAGTCTGAGCATACTGTGCGATTGCCTCTGCAACTCTGTTGTTGATTAGCTCATTGAGCTCAGCAACAGTCATATGTACGTTTCCCTCAGCCATTAGTTTCCTATTTATAAGAAGTGTTAGCACGAAGTCAAAATCCAATGTAACATGTGTAAGTAAAACAACAAACACAACATGTAATATAATCAACACAGTTGTTGGAAACAAACAATAATTCTTCCATAAATAGAAACTTTCTTTGAGTACAATACTTTTTGAAATGAAATACAAAATTTCAAACTACCAATGTAGGAACACAACCCGTTCCTAATAAGTTTAAACAAAACAGAAATAAAAGAAAGAGAATCAATCGTCCTCAACAGTGGATTCAGGATCGGACTCAGCAACTGGTGCTGGTTCCTCCTCCTCATCCTCATCCTGTTCCTCATTCTCAACTACCACTAAGTCCTCCAAAGCTTCAATCCTGCCCGCCAAAATCTCCTCTCGGTTCTCTGACTCTTCTAGACGACCAATCAAATTGATCATCTCATCCCGCATATCGTGAACAAGATGGGCAAGTTCATCTTGCCTCTCAATGGCATCCCATAACTCCTGAGATCTCTGTATAAGCTTGTCTTCTGTCTCATCCAAGTCCTCGCGCAACTTGGCGATCTCCTCCGCGTCCGTCCTTCGCCTCTTAGGCTCAGGAGCATCTAGTGCTGGTGGTGGATGTGTAGATGGTCCTGCAGCATAGAGTCCCTGAGTATTCACCCATGGTGCCTCCTCCGGATCCTCATCCGGGTCCTCAACTGGATCCTCATCTGGATCCTCCTCTGGATCCTCGTCTGGATCCTCCTCTGGATCCTCGTCTGGATCCTCCTCTGGATCCTCGTCTGGGTCTGAGTCATCTCCCTCATATGGTGGAGGTGATGGAATAGGTGGTGGTGGTGATGATGGTGGTGCCGGAACTATCGGCTCCTCGTCCTCGGAATCATCAATGATAATGTATGGGACTGATGATGAAGCCATGCCTGTTACATAATACCATATGTAAGTGCATTGCGTAAGCAAATCAATTACATAATGTCATATGTAATTCTAAACAGTATGTGTAAACATGTGTGTCTAATGTCTAACAGTCATAGTCTAGGCCTATAAATGCAAACCTAGTTCGCTATAACCAATGTCTCTGATACCAATCTGTCACACCCCCAATTTCAACTAACGGAATCACACCGTTTGGGAGCATGACAAACCAGGATCTCAGATCATTAGACATAGCGAAGACCTCTATATGAATTTCAAAACATACGTTGGTCTTTAAAAACATAATATTCAGAGTTTACAAAAAGTTGCGGAAGCGTTTCAAATCAAAACCAATAAACTGTTGATAAGTAAAACATTACAAATCAAAATACTGAAATATTTAAATTCAAATGTTCAAAGTTTATAATGCATGAGACTCTATCTTCCTAGTCCATGCCAGCTGTTACGCGCGCCTTAGCGTCCTGAGAAAACATGCAAATCAAGTCAACACAAAGGTTGGTGCATAACACAGGTTTTAAGTAATCATAGTGTTCAAAACATCAGTTTGAATAACAAGTTTGTAGATAACATAATCACAATTGCACAGTCATGATAGCTAGTCATATAAACTATTTACATACGTGTTCGACACCGAAGCTGACTAGTTGCCATGCTATAGCATGTTTTCGCCTTGCCACTATTGTCTATCACAACAATAGTAAAAATTGTGTTTGGTCAGTCAAACACCTGCGTAGATCCCATCTACCAGGTGAGGTTTGTCAAACCTAATAGATCTATTTCCAACTACCACGCTTTGCATTACAGCAAACTAAACGGTTCGAGGTGTGTAAGGACTTTCAAGTTGATATGTTGTCACATAATGTAAACAGATAACTCATGCAAGTGATATGTATCTAAAATAGTTTGTTGCACATGTTTTCTCCCCCAAAACAGTTTAAAATAAGAAAGGGGCCGTGTACGCACCTTTGATAATAGCAGAATGATCAAATACGTGTGAACTTGCGTAGAAATCCTCTACGAAGAATCTGTGATTAAACAATAACCTAAAGTTATTCGGATTGTCGTTTTGTGCTTGAAATCACATACGTATGTTAGAGTGTGAGAATTGTGCATACGGGAGTACGCGTGCCATTGAAATCGATTAAATAAGATCCTATACGATTTTATTTAATTAAACGTAATTATACGCGATTTCGTTTTCGGATTGAAATATGGATTTTATCATTCTAATGTGTTCGTATTCTCGTTACGTTTCCAACGCAACTCGAACGGGTTAAAACGGAGTTCGTACACGAAAGTTATGAAAACAATACTAAAATGGTTTTAAATTTTCAAAAATCCGGCCAGGTCAGGGTTCGAACCCGCGACCTATCAGCCCAACACACACGCGCACACACCATCTCATCTGGTTTCACATTTGTTACTAGATTCAAACTTAAATACTTTTAACTACAACTTAGCCGGTTCCCTTATGTTTACTCTAGCCGAAACCAATTGATTCCTAATAGATCCGCGATTCGAATCACATCGATCTCAGAAACATGGGGTTTTCATTGGGACATAAATTTCGAAACTAATAGTGTAGATTAATTTGAGTCTCTCGTTTGTTTAACCTAAAAACCCCAAACCGGTTCTTAATCTAAACCCTAACAATCGAATTCATAAAATTCGTTGTTGTAAGATACAATTAACATGTGCTTATCCTCAATCGGAACACTCTGAAACTAACCATAACAATCAATTTCATTCTTAAACTCATTTAAATCAAGATCCCTCAAACCGTTTTGTTATATTAACCCTAGAATCGAAATCATAGAATTCACTATCATCATGTGTAATTGACTTAGGTATTTCCTTACCCACATTGCTCTGAAACTTTCTATATGATTTAATTTAACTATCCATCCGTTTAGACAATAAACCCCCAAAACCGTTTTGAATTAAAACCCTAGAACTCGAAATCGCATAATTCGATAATAGAATCTGTAATTAGCATGGGGTTATGCTTATTCGGCGTGTTTAGACGGTTTAGAAGTGACAACTTACTTGATTCGATGTCGAATTGATGAGGTTCGATCAATGAGTTGATGTTCGGCCGTTCCCAATTAAAATCTTCTGTTCGAGCTTCTTGAAATCAAATTGCTGGGTGTAATAATCTCTAGAGGAGCCGACTAGCGTTTAGGAAGGTGCAATTGTGTGCATTTCGTTCGATTTCTAAGGATTTGATATTAGCTAATATCGGTTACGACTTTTGACTACATTTGGCTTTTAATTCGATTGATGATGATGATAGTTACACTTGGTAACCGTTAATAATCATTAAGGTATTGATTACAACAAGTTTAATTCGATTAAACCTTTGAAAATCCCGAATTTCAGTTTCAATTGCTTAAAAATCCGAATTTTGACTCTCTAAAGTCAAAATTATGCAATCCAAGCAATACTAAGTTTAATTCTTGTGATATAGGCGCTTATAACCTTATCTAATCATTATTGGAAAGTTTTATAATAGTTTAGTTTGATTATAGATAACTATAGAATGAAATTCGAATTCCATTTTACCCTTAAACTTGAATTTTGACCGTAAAGTCAAAATTTGCGTTTTAATTTAATCTAAACCCTAATTTATAACCTGTTTTGCTCAATTAGAATTCTTTTAATTTGATTTTGGATCAATTACTTAACATTTCGGTTAACAAAGTTGAACCGAAATTCCCTAACTATCACTAATTTGATCAATTGGAATGCTATTGGACTCAATTAATCCATTTGGGCTAATTGGGCCTACCTTAGGCTTACTGGGCCTATCTTGAGCTTACTGGGCCTACCTAGATTTCAATGGGCCTACTCTTGCTTTATTGGGCCCACCTTAGCTTCTTGGGCCTACATTTGTCTTATTGGGCCTTCATAAACTTCATTGAGCCTGACTTGTCTTGTTGGGCCTTCCTTGACTTTACTGGGTCTTCTTTGGCTTTACTAAGCCTTCTTGGGCCTTATTGGGCCTTCTTTGACCTTATTGGGCCTACGAGGGTTAACGAGGTTAACTCGAAAAGTCGGATTGTCACATCATCCCCTTGTTGAAGAAATTTTCGTCCCGAAAATTAGCAAGTGTTAAGAGTAGTTAGGAAACTACTTACGAGTTTAAATCGTACGTGTTAGTGTGATTTGATCATTCTGTGTGCTTGTGTGTACTCACACACAAAGTCTAATGCTTGCAACATCACAACTCAATTGTAATCATTCAATGTGACTGTTTG
Organism: Mikania micrantha; assembly: GCA_009363875.1. Taxonomy (NCBI): domain Eukaryota; kingdom Viridiplantae; phylum Streptophyta; class Magnoliopsida; order Asterales; family Asteraceae; genus Mikania; species Mikania micrantha. The sequence goes on along the minus strand of CM018690.1, from coordinate 22,747,415 downwards.
CGTGTACACTAGTTAGTTCACCTAACTGTGACTATTTGTGTTTGATCATACTGTGTTGTGTAACCTCACACATAGTGAGTGTCTGAAACTGTGTGTTGTGTAACCTCACACATAGTGAGTGTCTGAAACTGTTTGTACTATGTAACCCTGCACATAGCAAAATGTATGTACTATGCAACTCCGCACATAGCAAAATGTGTGTAACCAATCATGTATGTACTACCATAACATGTAACATATGAAATGTAGCACATAAAACATATAGTATGCAATGTAGCACAAATGTTTGTAACAAAATCAATTGAATAAAATGTTAGTGCTTACAATTTGAGATTTGCAGTGTTGATGTGTGAAAGCATTACGTCACCCCCTTGTTGAAGGAAATTTCGTCCCGAAATTTAACGTGCGCTCTCAGTGTTAGCAGTAGCTGTCTTGAATAGATGAGGATATTTCTTCATCATTTGATCTTCCCGTTCCCATGTGAATTCAGGACCCCGTCTTGAATTCCATCGGACTTTGACTATCGGAATCTTGCTTTGCTTCAGTTGTTTGACCTCTCGGTCCATGATTTCTGCCGGTTCTTCAATGAATCGCAACTGTTCATCTACTTGTATTTCTTCCAACGGTACAATCAATGTCTCGTCAGAAAGACATTTCTTCAAGTTCGATACGTGAAAAACATCATGAACTCCACTGAGTTCATCCGGTAGTTTGAGTTGGTACGCAACCGGACCAATCCTTTTCAAAATCTCAAAAGGTCCTACGTAGCGTGGACTAAGCTTGCCGCGCTTGCCGAATCGTATCACACCTTTCCAAGGTGACACCTTTAGAAGAACTCGGTCTCCTACTTGAAATTCCAACGGCTTGCGACGTTTGTCTGCATAACTCTTCTGACGATCTCGAGCCGCTGCCATACGGTTCCGAATTTGAACTATCTTCTCTGTTGTTTCGTGCACCAGTTCAGGACCTGTTATCTGACTGTCACCAATTTCAGCCCAGCAAACTGGTGAACGACATTTGCGGCCATACAAAGCTTCAAACGGTGCTGCTTGAATACTTGTATGATAACTATTATTGTAAGAGAATTCCACCAACGGTAAATGATTCTCCCAGCTGTCACCAAAGTCAATTACACAAGCTCGTAACATATCCTCGAGCGTTTGAATCGTACGTTCACTTTGACCGTCGGTCTGTGGATGATAAGCGGTACTCATATCCAAGCGAGTCCCCAATGACTTATGAAGAGATTTCCAAAAGTTAGAAGTAAACCGGGCATCCCGATCTGATATGATAGAGATTGGCACACCATGCCGTGCTACTACTTCCTTAATGTAAATGCGAGTCAATTTCTCCATCTTGTCAGTTTCTTTGATTGCTAAGAAGTGTGCAGATTTCGTTAATCGATCGACAATTATCCATATCGTATCACAACCACTCGGTGTACGGGGTAACTTAGTAATAAAATCCATCGAAATCTGTTCCCATTTCCACATCGGTATCTCTGGTTGTTGCAATAAACCAGATGGTTTCTGATATTCAACTTTGACTTTCGAACAAGTCAAACATTTGCTAACGTACTTAGCAATATCAGCTTTCATGTGAGGCCACCAATACAGTGCCTTCAAGTCATGATACATCTTGTCTGATCCCGGATGGACTGAATATCTAGACTTGTGTGCTTCGTCCATCACGAGTTCCCTTAAACCTCCATACAAAGGTATCCACATTCGATCGATGAAATAACGAATTCCATCAGGTTTAACATTCAATTGTTCTTCCATTCCTCGTAAAGATTCCGGTACTAAGTTTTCCTTTTTCAAAGCCTCAATCTGAGCACTGTGTACCTTGTCTGGTAAGTCGGTATGTATCGTCATCATAAGTGCACGAACCCGTCTTGTTGAAGTATCCTTTCTGCTTAGAGCATCAGCTACTACATTAGCCTTTCCCGGGTGATACTTAATCGCACACTCATAATCGTTCAACAACTCAACCCATCGTCGTTGCCTCATGTTAAGCTCCTTCTGATCAAAGATATGTTGCAAACTCTTATGATCAGTATAAATAGTACACTTAGTTCCATACAAGTAATGTCTCCAAATCTTCAAAGCAAAAACCACTGCTCCTAACTCCAAGTCATGAGTAGTGTAATTCTTTTCGTGTGTTCTTAGTTGTCTGGAAGCATAAGCGATCACTTTATCCCGTTGCATCAATACACATCCCAAACCCTGTCCAGATGCGTCACAATACACCGCAAAGTCTTCCGTTCCTTCCGGTAAGGACAGAATCGGTGCACTGCAGAGTTTCTGTTTCAATAACTGGAATGCAGCTTCCTGTTTATCCGTCCAGTTATACTTTGTTCCCTTGTGCGTCAGAGCTGTAAGTGGTTGAGCGATCTTTGAGAAACCCTCAATGAATCGTCGATAATAACCCGCCAAACCAAGGAATTGTCGTACCTCGGTAGGGGTCTTTGGCGCTTCCCAATTCTTAATCGCTTCAATCTTCGCTGGATCAACATGTATGCCCTTTTCATTAACTATATGCCCCAAGAACTGTACTTCTCGCATCCAGAAATCACATTTCGAGAACTTAGCATACAGTTGTTCTTGTTTCAATAGCTCTAGTAGTAATCGAAGATGTTCAGCATGTTCCTCCTCAGACTTTGAATAGATGAGAATGTCATCAATGAAAACAATGACAAACTTATCCAGATAAGGTTTGCAAACACGATTCATGAGATCCATGAATACAGCTGGAGCGTTTGTCAACCCAAATGGCATGACCAAGAACTCATAATGGCCATATCGTGTCCTGAATGCTGTCTTCGGAATATCCTCCTCCTGAACTCTTAGTTGATGGTAACCCGACCTGAGATAAATCTTCGAGTAGTAACTCGAACCTTGCAATTGATCGAACAGATCATCAATCCTGGGTAACGGATACCGGTTCTTGATAGTAACCTTATTCAATTCCCGGTAATCGATACACATACAGAAAGTCCCGTCTTTCTTCTTTACAAACAATACTGGAGCTCCCCATGGTGAAAAACTAGGTCGTATAAAACCCTTATCCAACAATTCTTGCAATTGTGTGGATAACTCTTGCATCTCTGACGGTGCAAGTCGATAAGGCGCCCTAGCTATCGGTGCTGCGTCTGGTGTAAGGTCGATTCGGAATTCCACCTGTCGGATAGGCGGTAATCCCGGCAAGTCTTCTGGAAACACCTCTGGAAATTCACAAACTATTGGTATATCTTCAATCTTCTTCTCAGTTACCGGCTTTTCAGTTATAAGTGCTATAACCGCCGTATGACCCTTCCGCAGACATTTGTGTGCTTTCATACAAGATATGAGACGCAGTGGCGTACTGCTCTTCTCGCCTTGTACATATAATGTCTCTCCCTGCGGAAGAGGTATGCGAACAATCTTTTCATGGCATACAATTTCAGCCTGGTTCTTGGACAACCAGTCCATGCCAATGACTACATCAAAACTGCCTAAGGCAATAGGCATCAGATCAATCTCTAATGTCTGACCCATCAAATCAAGGATACATCCCTTATAAATGTTTTCTACTACAATTAACTTACCATCAGCTAATTCCACAGTGTAGGGACTATCTAAGGCAGTGGGACTAACATTTAGCAACTTAGCAAGTGAACTAGATACAAAGCTCCGATCGGCACCGGTGTCAAATAACATAGAGGCATAGTGATTATTTAAGAGGAACGTACCCGTAACAATGTTGGGATCCTCCCGCGCTTGACGTCCTCCGATCACAAACGCCCTGCCTCTAGCACCGTTGTTGTTATTGTTATTGTTGTTGTTATTGTTGGTGTTATTGTTGGTGCCATTTCCATTACCGTTGCCACCTCCATTACCATTACCATTGTTGTCCCCGCCTTTCTTAAGTTGTGGGCAATCTTTCTTGAAATGGCCCATCTTGCCGCACTCAAAACAACCCTTCTGCGCATTGTTCTGATTGTTATTCTGGTTGTTATGGTTGTTCTGCAGTTCCCCGCGACAATCCTTAGCCGCGTGCCCAATCTTGCCACACCTCTGGCACTTAGCTCTGTCACACTGGTTACCCGCATGATGGTAACCACACTTGTTGCACTTGGGGTGCTTACCAATATAGCCCCCCGATGATGATGATTGCTGACCACTGTTGGAATTATGATAGGACTTGTTTGAGTCCTGCTTCCTGTTCTGCTGTTGGTTGTTACCCTTGAAGTTGTTATCCCACTTTCTCTTGTGATCTCCTACTTTGGTAGCAGATGTTCGCTTAGGCAGGGTTCCCTGTAACACTGCCTGATCAGTAAGCTGATGCGCTAAACGAACAGCTTGTTGGATGGTGGTGGGATTTGCTGAAGTCACCAACCCTTGAATCTGAGGCACTAGTCCTCCAATGTACCTTTCAATCCACTTACTGGCTGGAGTAGCCATGTGTGGTAGCAGTCTGGCCAGTTCATGCGATCTGGTCGTATACTCCTCAATATTTGACCCCTCCATCTTGAGGTGCCAGTATTCCTCCTCCAACTTCTGCATTTCACTGCGAGGACAGTACTCCTCTTGCAGTAAAGTTTTGAAGTTGTCCCATGTCAATGCATTTGCTTCTCCCAACCCCAGAGTCTGAACATTGGAGTTCCACCAAGTCAGTGCTGGACCCTCCAATGTTCCAGTAGCAAATTTCACCTTGCTGTCATCAGGACAGTTGCACATTTCGAACACAGACTCCGCCTTTTCAATCCATCGGAGAAGTCCTATGTCCCCCTCCGACCCTTTGAAGTTGTGAGGTTTGCAGTCCAAGAACATCTTGAATGTGCAAACTTGTGGATTAACTAATCCCCCAGCTGGACCCTGTGGCCCTGTGTTGTGAGTCTGAGCATACTGTGCGATTGCCTCTGCAACTCTGTTGTTGATTAGCTCATTGAGCTCAGCAACAGTCATATGTACGTTTCCCTCAGCCATTAGTTTCCTATTTATAAGAAGTGTTAGCACGAAGTCAAAATCCAATGTAACATGTGTAAGTAAAACAACAAACACAACATGTAATATAATCAACACAGTTGTTGGAAACAAACAATAATTCTTCCATAAATAGAAACTTTCTTTGAGTACAATACTTTTTGAAATGAAATACAAAATTTCAAACTACCAATGTAGGAACACAACCCGTTCCTAATAAGTTTAAACAAAACAGAAATAAAAGAAAGAGAATCAATCGTCCTCAACAGTGGATTCAGGATCGGACTCAGCAACTGGTGCTGGTTCCTCCTCCTCATCCTCATCCTGTTCCTCATTCTCAACTACCACTAAGTCCTCCAAAGCTTCAATCCTGCCCGCCAAAATCTCCTCTCGGTTCTCTGACTCTTCTAGACGACCAATCAAATTGATCATCTCATCCCGCATATCGTGAACAAGATGGGCAAGTTCATCTTGCCTCTCAATGGCATCCCATAACTCCTGAGATCTCTGTATAAGCTTGTCTTCTGTCTCATCCAAGTCCTCGCGCAACTTGGCGATCTCCTCCGCGTCCGTCCTTCGCCTCTTAGGCTCAGGAGCATCTAGTGCTGGTGGTGGATGTGTAGATGGTCCTGCAGCATAGAGTCCCTGAGTATTCACCCATGGTGCCTCCTCCGGATCCTCATCCGGGTCCTCAACTGGATCCTCATCTGGATCCTCCTCTGGATCCTCGTCTGGATCCTCCTCTGGATCCTCGTCTGGATCCTCCTCTGGATCCTCGTCTGGGTCTGAGTCATCTCCCTCATATGGTGGAGGTGATGGAATAGGTGGTGGTGGTGATGATGGTGGTGCCGGAACTATCGGCTCCTCGTCCTCGGAATCATCAATGATAATGTATGGGACTGATGATGAAGCCATGCCTGTTACATAATACCATATGTAAGTGCATTGCGTAAGCAAATCAATTACATAATGTCATATGTAATTCTAAACAGTATGTGTAAACATGTGTGTCTAATGTCTAACAGTCATAGTCTAGGCCTATAAATGCAAACCTAGTTCGCTATAACCAATGTCTCTGATACCAATCTGTCACACCCCCAATTTCAACTAACGGAATCACACCGTTTGGGAGCATGACAAACCAGGATCTCAGATCATTAGACATAGCGAAGACCTCTATATGAATTTCAAAACATACGTTGGTCTTTAAAAACATAATATTCAGAGTTTACAAAAAGTTGCGGAAGCGTTTCAAATCAAAACCAATAAACTGTTGATAAGTAAAACATTACAAATCAAAATACTGAAATATTTAAATTCAAATGTTCAAAGTTTATAATGCATGAGACTCTATCTTCCTAGTCCATGCCAGCTGTTACGCGCGCCTTAGCGTCCTGAGAAAACATGCAAATCAAGTCAACACAAAGGTTGGTGCATAACACAGGTTTTAAGTAATCATAGTGTTCAAAACATCAGTTTGAATAACAAGTTTGTAGATAACATAATCACAATTGCACAGTCATGATAGCTAGTCATATAAACTATTTACATACGTGTTCGACACCGAAGCTGACTAGTTGCCATGCTATAGCATGTTTTCGCCTTGCCACTATTGTCTATCACAACAATAGTAAAAATTGTGTTTGGTCAGTCAAACACCTGCGTAGATCCCATCTACCAGGTGAGGTTTGTCAAACCTAATAGATCTATTTCCAACTACCACGCTTTGCATTACAGCAAACTAAACGGTTCGAGGTGTGTAAGGACTTTCAAGTTGATATGTTGTCACATAATGTAAACAGATAACTCATGCAAGTGATATGTATCTAAAATAGTTTGTTGCACATGTTTTCTCCCCCAAAACAGTTTAAAATAAGAAAGGGGCCGTGTACGCACCTTTGATAATAGCAGAATGATCAAATACGTGTGAACTTGCGTAGAAATCCTCTACGAAGAATCTGTGATTAAACAATAACCTAAAGTTATTCGGATTGTCGTTTTGTGCTTGAAATCACATACGTATGTTAGAGTGTGAGAATTGTGCATACGGGAGTACGCGTGCCATTGAAATCGATTAAATAAGATCCTATACGATTTTATTTAATTAAACGTAATTATACGCGATTTCGTTTTCGGATTGAAATATGGATTTTATCATTCTAATGTGTTCGTATTCTCGTTACGTTTCCAACGCAACTCGAACGGGTTAAAACGGAGTTCGTACACGAAAGTTATGAAAACAATACTAAAATGGTTTTAAATTTTCAAAAATCCGGCCAGGTCAGGGTTCGAACCCGCGACCTATCAGCCCAACACACACGCGCACACACCATCTCATCTGGTTTCACATTTGTTACTAGATTCAAACTTAAATACTTTTAACTACAACTTAGCCGGTTCCCTTATGTTTACTCTAGCCGAAACCAATTGATTCCTAATAGATCCGCGATTCGAATCACATCGATCTCAGAAACATGGGGTTTTCATTGGGACATAAATTTCGAAACTAATAGTGTAGATTAATTTGAGTCTCTCGTTTGTTTAACCTAAAAACCCCAAACCGGTTCTTAATCTAAACCCTAACAATCGAATTCATAAAATTCGTTGTTGTAAGATACAATTAACATGTGCTTATCCTCAATCGGAACACTCTGAAACTAACCATAACAATCAATTTCATTCTTAAACTCATTTAAATCAAGATCCCTCAAACCGTTTTGTTATATTAACCCTAGAATCGAAATCATAGAATTCACTATCATCATGTGTAATTGACTTAGGTATTTCCTTACCCACATTGCTCTGAAACTTTCTATATGATTTAATTTAACTATCCATCCGTTTAGACAATAAACCCCCAAAACCGTTTTGAATTAAAACCCTAGAACTCGAAATCGCATAATTCGATAATAGAATCTGTAATTAGCATGGGGTTATGCTTATTCGGCGTGTTTAGACGGTTTAGAAGTGACAACTTACTTGATTCGATGTCGAATTGATGAGGTTCGATCAATGAGTTGATGTTCGGCCGTTCCCAATTAAAATCTTCTGTTCGAGCTTCTTGAAATCAAATTGCTGGGTGTAATAATCTCTAGAGGAGCCGACTAGCGTTTAGGAAGGTGCAATTGTGTGCATTTCGTTCGATTTCTAAGGATTTGATATTAGCTAATATCGGTTACGACTTTTGACTACATTTGGCTTTTAATTCGATTGATGATGATGATAGTTACACTTGGTAACCGTTAATAATCATTAAGGTATTGATTACAACAAGTTTAATTCGATTAAACCTTTGAAAATCCCGAATTTCAGTTTCAATTGCTTAAAAATCCGAATTTTGACTCTCTAAAGTCAAAATTATGCAATCCAAGCAATACTAAGTTTAATTCTTGTGATATAGGCGCTTATAACCTTATCTAATCATTATTGGAAAGTTTTATAATAGTTTAGTTTGATTATAGATAACTATAGAATGAAATTCGAATTCCATTTTACCCTTAAACTTGAATTTTGACCGTAAAGTCAAAATTTGCGTTTTAATTTAATCTAAACCCTAATTTATAACCTGTTTTGCTCAATTAGAATTCTTTTAATTTGATTTTGGATCAATTACTTAACATTTCGGTTAACAAAGTTGAACCGAAATTCCCTAACTATCACTAATTTGATCAATTGGAATGCTATTGGACTCAATTAATCCATTTGGGCTAATTGGGCCTACCTTAGGCTTACTGGGCCTATCTTGAGCTTACTGGGCCTACCTAGATTTCAATGGGCCTACTCTTGCTTTATTGGGCCCACCTTAGCTTCTTGGGCCTACATTTGTCTTATTGGGCCTTCATAAACTTCATTGAGCCTGACTTGTCTTGTTGGGCCTTCCTTGACTTTACTGGGTCTTCTTTGGCTTTACTAAGCCTTCTTGGGCCTTATTGGGCCTTCTTGGGCCTTATTGGGCCTTCTTTGACCTTATTGGGCCTACGAGGGTTAACGAGGTTAACTCGAAAAGTCGGATTGTCACAGTGTGAACTAGTTAGCAGTTGGTAATCTAGCAAAATTAGTCTAATTTTCTTGTTGAAGACCAGGGTTCAAGTCTCACATATGACGCTTTAATGGATACAAGGTGAGTGGAGGAATCTTGAGCTAATCTCGGGTCCTGAATCAATGGGAGGTGAGAGTTTACGGCTTCCGCGCATCAGGGATACGGTCTCACGGTCGACGATTGAGGAATCAATTTTAATTACTAACCGTCAGAATAACTGAGGGTAGCACAATACCATCTACCATTAAAAAAAAGTGAATATTTACGCTGTGTTCCCGAGTTTATTAAAGGAGAGAACATAAAGGAAAATAAAAGGAAAAAAATGAGAGGAAAGAAAAAAAAATGATTTCTTTCCTTCCATTGCCTTTCAAATCGGAAGGAAAAAAACTAGGTGATTTTGACTAGGTTTCCTTACACTTTCTTTTTTTCTCTCCTTAAATGAAACTCAAAAACACAACATAGTTTATTTTTTGTTCCCCTCCCTCATTAAATGAAACTCGAAAACACAAAAATGTTTCTTATTTCCTTTTTTCTCTCTCCTTAAATGGACAAGAGATCTTTAGTAAATTCGGCGTGAACCAGTTAGTAAAGTCGTAAACGTGACGAGTACATCAGTCATGCGCTTTCAATCTGAAAGATTTTCAGACATCTGAAAAAACAAAGCACATAGCATCATTCCCGTTGTAGCATTCGAAAACCTTGATGAAGACAACCAATATCGGCTTCCACTGTTGAAACCAACCTATTATCAATCATTTCATCATTGATCTGAATCCCAATTTCCGCCATGGAAGCTTCAATCAGCAGATCGCTTATGAAACCCACCAATCGTCACTTCCTTGGCACATTCCTTCTTTCAAAACGCCACTCACTCAATTTCTCCCCAAATCCATCGCAGCTACATGTTTGCCACCACACCCCACTCGCTACCCTCTCATTTTCAAGCCCTAATTCTCACCCTCGCTTCAAAATTCGCAATTGGAACCCTTCTGTGTTCACTCCATTCTCATCAAAATCCACCGTCAATACTCCGATATTCATCGATCGTTTTGCTCGTATTTTATCGGGCAACAGCGATAAGTCGTTTGAATGGAAGTTCGCCTTCGATGGAATAAATGACGGACAGTCAGGGTTTGTTCCCGAGGATAAGCGACCGGTTGTGACGGTGGTGGTGTTAGGGTGGTTAGGGTCTAAGCAGAAACACTTGAGGAGGTATGCTGAGATGTATAACATGTTTGGTATGAATGCGGTTACGTTTGCTGCCTCGGTTAACGATGTGCTTGGTTTTGATTTGGGGAGGAAAATGGAGGCAAGAGTTGCAGCGTTGACTGATGAACTCGTGTCGTGGCTAGAGAAGAAGGAAAATGATGGGAGGGAACGGTTCTTGATCTTTCATACATTCAGTAACACCGGCTGGCTTGCGTAGGTTAATTCGTTTAATTCTATTACAAATTTCATCCATTTTTGTAATTTACTTGTTGAAATCTTGTATTAGATATTGGTTTCCATCAATATTCTTTGTACCCCAAGATTGGAGGTCTTGGTTCAAATTCCTCCTGCAGCGAAAAGGGGGTCAGGGATTTTCCCATGGGGTTTTCACCTCATGGGATGGTTGTGGTGGCTTATGGGAGGTCCAGGTAACTAGACCTTGGTGTCATGGCCTGAAAACACTAGGTTCACACGACCTTCGTCGTTCAAAAAAAAAAGATATTGGTTTCCACTAGTTTTCTGTCTTTTAACACGCTCAAGGCAAGATAGCATATCATTGATTAGTAGGGTATTAGGGGGTCTGTTTTCTGGTAACAGGTTCTTAAGGGTATTTACTGTTTCTTATGTTTTTGTAACTGTTTTTGCAGCTATGGTTCTATTTTAAACATGTTGCATGATAGAGTAGAACTAGTTGAGAAGATCAAAGGGTGTGTTGTTGATTCAGGAGGGGACCCTGAGCTTGACCCTAAGGTTTTATCTTTTTTTTTTTGTTTAATTTTGACTGTCAAAGTTGATTTTAATTGCAAAATTTTGTGCTGCGCTACTGATTTGATAATTTTCCTTCTTGTTATGACCTTCAAAGATTCTAAGTACAGTTTTCTTAATACTTCTTCGCGCATATTTAAATAAATCAATAGAGAAGCATACACCCTACACTAAATAAGGGACTGGTAATCCATGTAATGCACACTATTGGTGAAATATGATAGTATGATACATTTTCTGGCAATGGCTGCATTTTTGTTGTTCAAACTTCCAATGCTCCAATTACAAAAAGCACTTATCCATTAGACCATTTCCACATATAGTTGTTTATTCACATTCATTTGTTATTATTGGATTATAAGGCGTCACAGAGTTTGCGTAAAAAAGCACTTTTCCATTAGACCATTTCCACATATATTTAGGATTTTTAATTTTATTAGGTACTCCATAGCTAAAATTTTAATGTTTTATCTTGGTTTTATCAAGTAACATACGCTAGGTATCTAGTTAGAGTTGGTCCAGCGGAAGCAGTCAAACAACACACGAATGCACAATCAAACCAAAAAGGAATTGACATGAGATTTAGAGTAGTACACCACTTTGCAGATAGGATTTATATTTACTAGGTGCTTTAAAATACATTTACATCTTAGGGGTATATATCATACCAAGATTACACTTTCATCAACAGGTACTTCCTTCATGTGCCCGGTTTGCGATAGAGACGATCAAGCAAAGATTACATTGATCAAGAAGGCAAGAAACCAGAATCAGACAAAACCAAGCAACACTCAATAAAATCCTAAAACCCAAAAAAAAAAAAAGTACATGAACTGGTAATTTTTCTTGCAGCCTGAATGTACCCGTCAACTTCAAGGGTTCAAAACTAAAACACTAATTGTAGAAAAACACTCACAAGAGCCTCTCTTTGATTTAACCAGAACCAAACAGCAACAATCAGTTCAAACAACAGCAATCAGTCCGAACAAGCAGCCCAACCAGTTCAGAGAACGACAGAAACAACAGACTTTTCTCGACAGCCTCTTCTTTTCATCCCTATGATCGAACCAATGCAAAATCGCGTGTTTACTGGAAACTTGGCTCTGATGCCACTTGTTTCGTATCTAATCAGAGTTAGTCGAGTGGAAATAATCAAACACACACACAATCAAACCTAAAAGAAAATAAATACTGAGATGTAGAGTGGTTAGGTCAAGGTGGACCCACTTTGCAACTAGGGTTTATCATTATATGGTGCCTTAAAATACATTTACATCTTAGGGGTATATATAATAATAAGATTGAGTTTAATACAATAAGAAACTAAATAAGCAGCCAAAAATAGAACAAAATCCCTAGGGAACAACCCTAGGGCTGGTTGCTTCTAATCTTCGCAGGTCTTCCAGCTGTGAACAAGGCAATCTACATCCACTTTGCAACTAGGGTTTATTTTTATTAGATGTCTCAAAATACAATTAGATCTTAGGGGTATATATTAAACCAAGATTAGGGTAAGTAATATAGGAAACTAAATAATCAGCCAAAAAAAGAACAAACAACCCTAGGGTTGGCTGCTTCTAATCTAACAACCCTAGGGCCAGCTGCTTCTAATCTTTGTTGATCTTCCAACCTTGAACAAGGCCCAAAGCCTTCATATCCCAATAACATAAAGTGTTAATTAATTTTCAATAGTTTGTTATTTTTAACCTTTGTAGGTATGGGCTGCTGGATTCACTACAGCTATGCTTAAAAAGCAAAGCTCTGCTGTTAATTCATCATTTGAGGCTGAGGACATACAAAATAGAGCAGCAAATGTGAATATTGATGTGAAAGAACCTTTGTTCATTGAGGGCTTACTTTTGACATTATTTGAGAAACTCTTCATGTATCTTCTTGAACTCCCAGATATTAAGAAGTAAGTACCTGCTTTTGTGATTTCTTAACATATATATTCCCGACCCTTTGTTTAAACTTTAGAGACAAATTGGCTCTTGATCAGAACTGGTTGGTTGGGTAATGGTTCAAAATTGGTTCGGGTCGAAAGCAGATGTTTTATGTGAGTAAAATATTGTTGTATAAATATTTTGTAAGTCTCAAAACCCACACACGCATGACACGTGTTTTAAAACGACAATTCAGACTAGGTCCCAAATTTTTCAAAATTAAACATAAAGTATAAACACCCGAACACCCAACATAACCCAACCCATCACCAAAAACAATTTACAAGTGTTAACTACAACCACCTAGCGCATCATTTACAAACATTTACAAAAACGTTGGGCTTTCAACCAAAAATTTGCGTTCAACCCGAGCCCTAGAAGTTATCCAGTCACGTACACCTTCACCCCTTCCCTTTACCTGAAAACACCACATTTAAGTTATCGTTAGTTCGTTAGAACTAAGTAAGATCACCATGCCCGTTTACCCTAGCATACATGACCAAAATAGTCAATTTTGGTCAAAATCCATCACCGGCGTATGGGTCAGCGAATGACAGAGGTTTGAAGACATTGAATTGTAGGTGGCACATTGAATTGTAGGTGGCCCCCCCCCCCCCCCCCCCCCCGCCGTATCGTACGCCGAGCACAGTCTGCACATCGTTTTGTTTCATTTCGCTCGTTTTCCTTCCATTTCATTACCCCCATAAGCATTTCATAACACCATATGAACATACTAAACAAACTTCAATCACCAATTTTTAACCATAATAGTCATAACAACAAGCGATTTACTAACGGGTCGTCTTCATCAAAATACCAAAGAAATCTTATTACACCAAGATTTCTCAAGTTAAGTAAACCACATCACTTGTGTTTTACCAAACTCGATTTCACCAACATAGGACATTCACACACGTTGTGAATAATCCAATGCCATGATCACACCACTTGTGATTCAAAATACCAATTTAAGTCAACCTTGATCATAAATTCACACCCTTTGTGAATTATTTCATATCTTTCACCATGCATATAAACAAATACCAAGTCAATGATAACTAAGCAATAAAACACCAAATCAAGCAATATCCCACATATTGCATACCATTGTCAATCAGCAAATATTAAATCACCAAATTCACCAAAAAGTCAAATCCTTCATACTTAAACATGTTAGGTTTCGGAGGCCTTTGGGAGGTTTAGGGCAGCCGGCCCAAATCCTGGCCCATTAGGGTTAAACCTAATTATTTTTCTATTTAAGCATTGTCATGTAATTGTAATCTTCAACACCTAATCAATAAAATAATCCCTACTTGCAACCCGTGGAGTTATATCTTGTGTCGTTTATTTTCTTTGCTTTCGTGTGCGTGTATGAGTTAATCGGTTTCCGCTGCGCCTCTTTGATTCCTAACAAGTGGCATCAGAGCATGGCTCGTTGAAGATTAATATACGAACACACTGAGACGATTGCTGAAAAGAAAAAAGAAAAGAAAATCAGAGGGGTGAGGTTGTTTGTCTACTTGGATTCACGAATTAGGGTTTGGTTAACCCTTGGAGTTCGTAGCCTATGTTCAGCCGTCGTTTAGGGTTTCCTCCCTTGGAGCCGCCGCCACCACCACAGCCGCTGCCGCCGCGATTAGGGTTCCACCCTAGAGTCGCCGTCCACCGCCGCCGTTGCCTGTTTTGGTTGCAATTAGGGTTTCTCCCCTCGAATTGTCGCTTGTCTTGGCCAAAATCGTCTGTTTCGGGTACCACCGCAGCCGGTCGCCGCATCTGTTGCCGGAATCGCCGCTGGCGAGTCTATTCCGGCCGATTCTGAGGTTCTGATTCGCGATTAGGGTTTTAAACCCTTGGAATCGTTGATTGAGACTGTTTTTCTGGCCGATTTTGAGGTTTCATTTCACGATTAGGTTGTTTCAACCTTGGATTCGTCGATTGAGACTGGTTTGAAACAAGATTGGGTTCGAATTTTTTGATTAGAGGCTGATTAGGGTTCAATTGAGCCTTGGATCGTTGCTGTTGAGTTTGGGATCGCGTTTGCTGTTATTATTGACTGAAATTGGATGATTAGGGTTACAAAATTGAACCCTTGAGTTGTCTTTGTCAATTTTCAACGGGTTTCGGGTCTGTTGCAGTTGTTATTGATCGTGGGTCTCTGATCGGTTGGGATTTGATTGGGATTGGTTGGACTATTCGCCGGATTTATTGATTAGAAAAGGTGTTGGCCATTTTCAGTTGGTTTTATCTTGTTACCGGGTTCAAATGGCTGATGAGGGGAAGATTCAGACCGAGAAGTTCAATGGAACTGATTTCGTCTGGTGGAAAATGCAAATGGAATCATTGCTTTGTCAGAGGGATTTGGATATGGTGCTCGAGGATAAACCAGAGAAGACGGATGCAGCTGCTGAGTCTGCATGGAACTCAAAGGACAATAAAGCGAGAGGAGCTATTACATTGGCTTTGACGAGGAGCGTTGCATTTAACATCATGCATGAGACTACTGCTCGGGGAATGATGTTGGCTCTGTCAAATATGTATGAGAAGCCTTCGTCTGCGAACAAGGTGTTCTTGATGAGGGAATTGTTCATGACAAGAATGAACGAAGAAAGCTCAGTTACAGTTAACATAAATAATCTGAATTCGATTCTGTCCAGATTGTCATCTGTGGGAATCAAGTTTGATGATGAGACGAAAGCTGTGTTGCTGTTGTCTTCACTACCTGATAGTTGGTCTGGGACAGTGACTGCTGTTACAAGTTCTGTCGGGACAACTGATATGACATTTGAGGGGATCCGTGATATTGTGCTTGGTGAAGACGTTCGCCGGAAGAGTACTGGTGCAGGATCATCTTCTGAGATGCTACATGTTGGTAGGGGAAGAGGGAATAACAGAAGCAGTGGGAGTCGGGGAAGAGGTCCCTCTAAGACTCGGAAGAATGTGAAGTGTTGGAGCTGTAATGAAGTAGGGCATGTTAAGAGTCAATGCCCGGGTACTTCGAAGCAAGTAAACGCTACTGAGGGCGTTTATGATGATGATGCTTTGGTATGTAGCACTGAAAGCTGTGTGTAGGGGTGTTCATCGGTTCGGTTTGTTCGGTTTTTGAAAAAAAAAATTCTATCCGTTAACCGAACCAAACCGAATTCAATAAATGGTTATCCGAACCGAATTCTAACCGAATTCAATTCGGTTCGGTTTCGGTTATAACCGAACAAACCGAATTCAACCGTTCTAACCGAATTCATTTAAAAATCCAACCAAAATCTTTATTTTACCCCAAATTCAACCGAATTCAGCAACCAGTTCCAAAAACAACAGTGGTGTAGGACTTAATCAGTCTAATAGCACAACTCCTACATCTGTTCATGGAAACAAGGTCATTTTCACTGCAAGTGAGGTTTTACCAAAGCTCAAAGATGTTCCCAATTCTGAAAAAGAAAGCCTGCTTATCAGAAAACTGAACATGTGTTGTGTTGTGTTTGACTTCACTGACCTGACGACGAATTTAAAGAAAAGGAGATCAAAAGACAGATCTTGGTTGAACTTGTGACGGGTCGAGGTCGGCGACGGTGCAGAGAGGCAAACCGGTGACGGGTCGATGGCGCAGATGGAGATCGAGTTCGGTAGTTGGAGCTGATGGCGGATGAGAGCATACAGCACCTTGGTCGATAGTTGGAGCTGATGGCTGATGGCGAATGAGAGCACCTAGGGTTTGAGGTTTGAGCGCAGATGCAAGAGAAAGAGTTCGATCTTGCAGAGATAATCGGCGGTAGTGGATACTGGATAAATGGATATGGAGACCTAGGGTTTTTACTTTTATCATATATAATATATATAAAAACTAAAAATATATTTAATTAAAAATTCGGTTTAAACGGATAACCGAACAAACCGAACAAACCGAATTCAAAAAAAATGTGTAACCGAAAACCGAACCGAAAACCGAATTTCGAATTCGGTTACGGTTAATAACCGAACCGAAAACCGAATTCAGATTTCGGTTCGATTTTTTTCGGTTACGGATACGGTTCGGATAACGGTTTTAAACGGTTTTCGGTTATTCTGAACACCCCTAGCTGTGTGGACTCTTGGGTCATGGATTCAGGTGCTTCGTTTCATGCCATGGACAGCGGGGAAACGATGTTGAATCTGAAAGAAGGAGATTTTGGGAAGGTTCGACTTGCTAATGACGAGTTGCTTGAAGTCACGGGCATGAGGGATGTTGATCTGGTTACTTTATTGGGAACTACATGGAACGTGAAGAATGTCAGGGTTATTCCGGGGCTCAATAGAGTAAGGTTTGGTAGCAATGAATGGAAGGTGGTCAAGGGGAATCTCGTGATTGCTCGTGGTATGAAGCATGGGTCGTTGTATTTAGTTGATGAACCTGCTAAGGGATGCATGACCGTCCCGGTTAAGCGAAACAAAATCTGGTTCGCTAAATCTCGTGCTAAGAGAGTTCATTTTGCAAACGTGAAGTCTGGAGCCAAGGGGATGTTAGTAGAACGTGTTCAGAAGTCTAAACCATTCAGGGGATTCGGTGACAGTGGGAGCAAGGGTTGTGTTTCGGGTACAGTTACGAAGAGCCGTTGGGTTTTGAAGACTAGAACTGAAGAAATCTCTCCTGTTGGTAGTTTGCTGTGCTTGGAGAGTGTTGGTGGTCCTCGGTGTATCTCTGGATCTGGTGGAGTGTCCATACCAGTTGAAATAGAGGATGAGTCATTGACAGGAGTTGTCACGACTGAGTTGGAGCTCGGGGGAGCTTAACCGGCCCTTCATGTACTTGAAGATTGAGAGGCGGTTTGCAACTAGGGGGATTTGTCTGGATATGATGAAGTCTTAGCTTCTTCTTGGAAATTGAGGCTTGGAAGACTTGTTATTGAAGATTACTGGATTTACTGGATGACTGGATTGCTTATGCTTGATGCCGGGCTTGATTCTATTGCAAGGCCTCCGAGTGGGAGATTGTTAGGTTTCGTAGGCCTTTGGGAGGTTTAAGGCAGCCGGCCCTAATCCTGGCCCATTAGGGTTAAACCTAATTATTTTTCTATTTAAGCATTTTCATGTAATTGTAATCTTCAACACCTGATTAATAAAAGAATCCCTAGTTGCAACCCGTGGACGTAGGTCACATCGACCGAACCACGTTATATCTTGTGTCGTTTATTTTCTTTGCTTTCGTGTGCGTGTATGAGTTAATCGGTTTCCACTGCGCCTCTTTGATTCCTAACAAAACATTTATATATGCATAACACCATAGCACATATAAATTAGAAGAGTTGGGTGACTTACCTTGTTCCAATGAGTTATCATCTACAACAATCTCCTTTCTGGGTCGTTTGGTTCCACTCTCCCCTTCACTATCGTTTCCTATTATCACAACTAATAGGTTTAATATAAAAGCTGACCATAGTCAAAATACACTCATTTGACTATTATCACCAATTACATCTAGGTTATAATCTAGTAACCCCTTAATCGCAAAATTTTCACCTTTTATGATCATAACAACTAATGAACCACACCCATAGCGATTCCGTGTTGTGTTTAAGGTTTTGCTTCTACTCACTTTATGTTTATCATTGTGTCACTGTATGCATATCCGTTTGAGTTTTCACTTAGGTTTTATGGAATTGGTTAGCTCTCGATGTGCACCGAGAATGCTAAACAGGAGAGAGCCTGCTTATAAATAGATATTAGGAGACAAAAAAATACCTACTTTGAAGAGCCTATATCTCAAATATTAGGAGCTAGTTTGCATTTCTTTTGTTAATAAATTCAAGTTTGGTTCGTATCAAACTTGTATCAGACTCAGAGTAATATTTTCTTGGATCAAATGAAAATAAGAAGTTATTGGTTAGATGCCCTTGTTCACTTGATATTGTTTAGATAATCATGTTATTTCCATTTCATCAAAAAATGAAAATTGGTCATGTACAACTCAAAGTTTTTGCTGCTTGTCTGACTTTTATACATAGTCAAAAATGTACAAGATGCCATTCAACATTCTGGATATAAATTTGTCATTGGAGAAAGGACGAATACCCTCAGGAATAACAACCCATGGGAATACTTGAAGCTTACTTTTGGAAAACAAAAGGTTGGTTGAAAATGGGTATTCAGAATAGTACAACTTAATTATTTGATTAAAGGCAAGACTCATCAATGGTTTCACACAATCATACAAAACCACACATGAGAAACTCTAGCTTGCTAAATTTAACTCCACAAAGAGATTTACTCTCACTTGCAGCAAAATGGAGACTTGGAAGAAGAGATGCATGGAACTATCCCTTTATAAGCTCTAGCAATCATCAAGAGCATAGTCTTAAGGGGTTGTTTGTTTTTTCCAAAAACATCTTCTTGACCTCTTATGTCTGCCTTGCGCAGACACAGGCAAAGGTTGGGGAGATACAGACCATTTGTTTTCTCGAAAACATCTCATTAAAAAAGGTTTGCCCGTCCTCTTCTTGGCGTAAGACGAACCAAACCCTTCTCACCTCTTCCTACATCTTCCAAGCCTATTCCTCACATCTCCTTCAACCCCTTCGACCGTCCCCATACGAAACCCTAATTTTACCGGAAATATGTTTACCGGCAGCCGGAGAAAAACTCACCGGAGCAACCATGCTATTCTCTTCCAAAAACTTCATCACCATAGCTTCAGTTTCATTATCAACCCTACCTTTCTGCTTCAAAACCCTCACCATATCCATAAGCTTTATCATTGAATGCAGAGTAATCCCATTCGCCTCCAAATTCTCCCTCCCTCCTTGCTCCTGATCAATCAACACCACCACATCATTAACCCTAAGTCCCAACACGCAGCGGTACCGCCGTCTCAAGCACCGATCGCTTTGGATGTATCGTAATCTTTGATTTCTTTGCGGCACATTAGCATTGGGACGTCTGAGGCGGTGGAGATAACGGTGGCGATAGGGAGTGCGGTGTCGGGAACGCCACAGATGACGTCGTATTTGGCGGATGGAAGGAGGGTGGAGATGATGGGGTCGGAGATGAGGCGGAGGAGTTTGGGGTAGGAGACGGTGAGACGTTGGGATTGGGAAAGAGGTTTTAATTTTTGAAAAACAAACCCTCTTCTTGCAGGGGTTTGGTCAACCTCTTTTGCTACAGATGTGATCTGCAGACTACAGACCTTTTACCTCTTAAAAAACAAACACCACCTAAATTTCTAACTTGAATTGTCATTTTTCTTTGAATTTCTTGGACATTTACTTGTAATCGGAAAATTGCCCTTCTTGAATCGGGTTAACTATAAATCTGCACCAAGAAGAGCACACACATACGTTTTTTAATGAAACATCTTCGAAAAAACAAACAGTCTGCATATGCCAATGTCTGCGTTTGGCATGCACGGCGCAGACAAAAGAGGTTGCACAGATGTTTCTGGAAAAAACAAACACCTAACTCATTTCCTAATATATTTAGTCTCACATACGACCCATAATATTTTTATATAATAAAAAGTTATGGTTCATCTTCTATACTTGTCTTACACCATAACTTTTTGAAAAAAAAACATAGACACACAGAAATATTAAAAAATGTACAATTATTAGCTCGGTTCGGTTAAAGTCGGTTAATGGTTTGGCTTAACCATAAGGATAACAGAATGGTTCGGTTAATGGCTTTGCTTAACCATAATTGATGTCTTCCGATGTTAATTCCCAGAATCCAAATCAAGTGAATCAAAGAAAAAACACAGATTTCTATTGAATAAACGATTGGTACAAAGAGAACCTTAAACCTAAACCCCTATTTATAATAAAACATAAACCAAAAAGTCAAATCTTATCCCTACAAACTTGCTGAAAAAACAAATCTAATCTAAACATTTAAACTCAATAGATAAACCAAAACAAATTAAAACTAAACTTTCTACTTTAACCCCTAAGCTAATAAATAAATACAAGATTGATCCAACAATCACCCCCTCAATCTTGTAATCCTTTATTCATCAAAGTAAAGGTATATGATCTTCATCTACTTGATTCAAGTTGACCTTTTCTTTCTTTTCTTCCCAACTAGGACATTCCGACAAGTAATGCCCAAGCTCACCACATTTGTAGCACCTAATGCGACTCTTATCCCGTGGAACTTGCTCACCAACACCTCCTCGACCTCTCCCGGACCCCCGACCCCTACCTTGGCCACGTCCAAAGTCATCTCGGTTAGAGCTTTCACATCCACAATGCTCACATTTGTGCCCCTTTTCTGCCATGATCACGATTTTTTCAGCCTCCTGGTTTTGATCACTGCTGCTTTCACCTTGAAAACTTGATCACCAAACACGACAAGCTCCTGCTTTTCTGTCTTCCTGGTTGCAAACGACCCCTTCAGCCCCTCTGCCGATCTCGTTTTACTGCCCCCAAGTTTGTTGGTCTATCTCTGCCGGGCAACAGCCCCCTTGCTGTTCACGACTAATAGGTTTACCAAGAGAAGAAAAAACGACAAACCTTCCTGCTCCTTGCTTAGATCAACGCTAACCAGCCCCTAATCACACCGATAAATAATTGCTGATCACGACTATAGCTTCTTTGTCGATTGTGATTGCCGACCACTGCAGCTCCTTGCCGATCTGGTTTCTGATCACGCAAACGGCCTGATTTCTCTTCCCCGACAATGGATTCCCGATCGCAGCTATGAGCTTTTCCAAGCTCTGATACCAATTGATGTCTTCCGATGTTAATTCCCAGAATCCAAATCAAGTGAATCAAAGAAAAAACACAGATTTCTATTGAATAAACGATTGGTACAAAGAGAACCTTAAACCTAAACCCCTATTTATAATAAAACATAAACCAAAAAGTCAAATCTTATCCCTACAAACTTGCTGAAAAAACAAATCTAATCTAAACATTTAAACTCAATAGATAAACCAAAACAAATTAAAACTAAACTTTCTACTTTAACCCCTAAGCTAATAAATAAATACAAGATTGATCCAACAATAATTGTCGGTTAAAGTCAGTTTCGGTTAAAATCGATTATGGTTCGGAGAGTTATCGTGTTTTTTTTTCGGTTATGTATATATTATGCTCACCCCTACGAAACTATCAAATATTGGTTGGAAAATTGATCTGCATATCACGCAAGACTGGATATTAGCTTTGCAATGTGTATGGTCAGCAACATACATTAATCAGGCAACTGTAAATCATTGAGAGGTTTTTGGATTCTTCAGCATCTGAAGTAAAGCCCAGGAAAGGGTTTGTTATGAGTAAACAAATGGTCTTCATAGGTTTTTTCTTTGCTAGTCAATGATGGTTCCCATGAATTTAGTGGGTTTATTATTAGGCGTGATGAGAAAGAATCTTTTTATGCCATGCTCATGAGATTTCTTTTTATGTTATGAACCCACTGTATTTGAGATCCCTTAATCACTTGTTGGAAGATCATATGGGTTCATGCAATCACTCAATGGAATAAAACAAGTTCAGAACATGGTTGGGGTGGGAGGAATGATACAAACTACCCTAATACTCCAGGTTCCGGAAAATTGCTAGAACCGATTAGGGTTTAAGAGTTGTTTTAATCCATTCTTATTAAGAAATTATTAGTTTTTTTATGTGAGTTGATTTCCTTATGATTAGTATTCTTGTTAAACGAGTTGGAGAATAATCACGAGTCCCTCTAGTAGCGGTATTAGGTTCGAATTCAATAGTTGCACTGGTTCTCGTCTCTAACCCCCTTAAAGGCAAGCACAAGCTATGTTATACCTAATCTCTTTGGTATGCTTGGCAAATTAGGCAGGTTGGGTAATGAGTTTGGGTCAGGATGGGTGCAGGTCAAAACATGTTTTAAACAAAACCAATCTAGGTCTAAATGGATTGTTTTTAAAAAACATCAATTTGATTTTAAGTTAAAATGTGTTATAACTAAACAAATAGTCCATTAGGATAATTTTTATTGATTTTCTCATCAAATATGTAATTAATCATTCTTAAACTTTTAAATCCATTGCATTCACATAGATTTTATATTACCCATCTTGACCCATATTATGTTAAAGTGTTACCCATCTCAACCATTTCATAATATAATATTGCTCATTTCAACCCATTATACAACAATTGTTTACACAAACCAACCCATTTCTTTTGATCTGGGTGAAAATTGTTTTAGCAGGGTAATTCCTATTTGGTTTGCCGTCGTCCTTTCATCTAATAAAACTCGCAACACTTATTGTTTCTGTAGGAACGTAATAATTTCTTATGATTACTATTTCAATGATTACAGGAGGTTGACAAAAGTAACCACAACTCTCTCAGAAAACCAGCCATCTTATCCTCAAATCTACCTCTACAGTACATCTGATAAGGTTATTCCATTTCAAAAAATAGAGTCATTTGCAGAACACCAGAAGAAACTTGGGAGACAAGTAACCACATTTAATTTCAAGTCAACCCCACATGTAGATCATTACAGAACATTCCCAGATACGTACCGATCTCTGATTCGAAATTTCTTGGAAGATAGCTTTAGTGTCAAATTAAAGGTAAGCAGCAACTGTACAACATAGTGTACTGCTATTGAAAGCTAAAAATGGCTTCTTGATTTCTTGGTGTAACTAACTATAACTAACAATGCCTAAAGGACAGTCTTCACAGCAGGATTATGGTTGATGGTTACAATTTATAGTTCATGACCAGAATTGGTTAAGAAACTGCAGGCAGGTAACAGTTGTAATTATAGGGGGCAATTTTTACTCATATCAAAGGAAATGAGTTGCTTTGGGTAAACAATTGTAGCATAATGGGTTGAAATGGCTAACATCATAATGTTGAATGTGTTGAGATGGGTAGCACTTAAACACAATGCGGGTCAAGATGGGTAACCAAAAAACAATGTGAATGCAATAGATTTAAACATTTAAGAATGATTAAGAACATATTTGATGAGAAAACCACTAAAAATTATCCAAATGGACTATTTGTTTACTTATAACACGTCTTAAGTTATACTAAATTGATGTTTTTTAAGAACAATACATTTAGACCCGAACAAATTTTACTTATAACTCGTTCTGACCCGTTACTCAGTCTGCCCATTTTGCCAGGTATGGTTGTCATTCACAAATGATCTTATTTTGTATTTGTGTTGACGGTATGGCCTTTTAGTTTTGTCAAAGTGTTCATTACAAGAAATTTCAGTATTATTATTAATGTTGGTAAATCTTTGTAAAGTGTTAGAAATATGACTGCAAACCTAACAAACACAAATAGGTAGCGATGGCGGAATTTTTCAATTTGATGATTATCACAATCTAGATCTTTAGGCATGGTAGAAAGGAAAGGAACCTGGAATTTCTATTAGTGGTAGGGTTGTATTGCTACGAATAACAAGGCTCACTCCAATTCCCCAACCTAGTTATGGAACCGACCCAACCTGACCACCAATATACAAGTCAAATTTAGGAATCGGTTATGGTTCTTGCCCGGTTACTCGCCAGAAATCGATTCTTGTGAACCCGTTGACGATCAAACCCAATTCCAACTAGGAAGGAACATGTTTCGGCTCAAAACCCAATTTGTCCATCTCTACTTGAAGGCAAGCTAAATGATAAAATCATTTCTAGGATATTTGTCGAATACAAACATTCTTAGATTTTACTTACCAAAAACAAGAAGAGGCATTCCTGACAGAGAAAAGAAAAGCCAAAAACTTAGGTCACCTTGCTAGGTAATGTAGGGCTCCTTCCATAGGATCTTCTACCACTCCTTATTTATCTGACCCTAACCGAAAACCTCAATCCAATATTCACATATCTCAGCATCTTAAGCCTTCTAATTCAGGAGAATCTACTCACATTGTGTAAACTTGTATTCAGGTCCTTAAATCAATTTTTCCAAAACGCCTCTATTGTACAACATGTTCACTTTGTTACTCAAATTCAATATGTCCAAGCTTATGCTCAAACTCCAACTCCTACTCAATCTACTCGGGCCAATTTTTTCATTCAATTTTATATGGAGCAGCCTTCCAGATGATGTTAGACATATTCTATTCACTATAGAATTTGAGTCCAAGCTCTTTTTCTGCTAATGCTCCTTATGGTGCTTCTACAATCGATAGCCTATGGTATGCTAATAGGGGAACGATTGTTGTATATTTTAGTGTAATTGAATGTAAAGGAATATTAAAGAGTTGGAGGTGCAGAGTGCACACTCGTTTAATATTTCTGAGCTCCTGACCAAGTGCGGGGGTCAAGGGGGCCGTGCCCCCTTGCAGGGGGCAACGCCCCGAAACCTAAACGAAATTTACTTATTTGTTATGTTCGGAATTGCCTTGACCCATGACTTGACCTGCGATTTCACCCGCCAATAACTAACTTGCGGTTGGTTGATGATGAATATAGAAACGAATTCACAGACTTTTCAAGAACAATCGAAATTTGTATATTTGATTCTCTCTATTGGATTATCCCATAATCAAGTTTCTTGAACTCGAAAGAGAAGAAATATTGATTTCGGATAGAGATTCATACACGATCCGATAGATTTCCAAGTGATTTTGACGAATTTCTCCAACATGATCTAGGCACATGGTATGATGCATATCTCTTTTCAACAACTTCAAATCTTAAAAAGAAGGTTTTGTGTCTTCTATTAGCAATGCCATTGACATTAGAACTGCTTCTAGTAGTCAATTTAACTTTATGATGTCAACAGTCAATCTTGTTGACAATATTAGGTTCAATTTGCTGAGTGTATTCCAAATATATGACAAAAGTTAATGTTTTCTCTTTACTAAACACACATGTAAGATAATCTCACCTAAAATGCTCAGCAAAATTGAACAGTTGATAGTTGACCACGTGCTTCTAACAACCAAAAGAAGACGAAATGTTTATGTGGTGGCAATTTTCACTCAAATCAAATTGAAATGGGTTGGTTTGGGTAAACAATTGTTGTGTAATGGGTTGAAATGGGTAACATCATAATATGGAATGGGTTGAGATAGTAACAATTTAACACAATAAGAGTCAAGATGGGTAACCTAATAACTATGTGAATACAATTGATTAAATGATTAATAATATATTTGATAAATCACTAAAATTATTCTAATGGACTATTTGTTTAGTTATAACACGTTTAAACTTATACCAAATTGATGTTTTTTAAGAATAATACATTTACACCTAAATATATTTTGCTTAAAACTCGTTCTGATCCGCTCCCATCTTGACCCGAACTAGTTCTGACCCGTTACTCAATCCGACCCAACTTGCCATTTTGACAGGCATATTTAAAGCTAACATCCAAAGATGAAATAGCTGGGATTGTCAAAAATCTAATCATCCAAATAAAACATACAACTTTACCCAGTATATTCCGAATTTTCAGTATGATCTGGGGGAAAGGATGGATGCAAATCTTACCACTATCTCAGTTGAAATAAAGATGCTAGACGTGATGACTGGACAAAGTTTAAGAATCAAGTTCAGGACATATTTTGTTTTTGCATTTCCATGGGTATTATTAGATAATTATTATACCTAGAATTACTTAGTAGAATGAAGTTGAAAAAAAAGACTTAAGGCACTCATAGAGGCTGCAAGATCCAAGCTTGTAGATTTAAGACTTCCTTTATAATTTTGGGTAGAAAGTTGTTTTCACATCTTGTTACACCAAATCAATATAAGTTTCAAGCTTTATGAAAGTTGTAGCATAAAAGTTAATCTAAAATGCAGAACATTTTTATAGTTAAAAATTTAAAAGAAAAAAAATATTTTTATGAAATATGCACCTAGCAAATTTAATCTCAGTCGTGGTGAAACAAAAACTCACTGTCAAAAGTTGATGTAGATTATAAATTGAATTACATAAGCTTTTGCACTGAGTTTACCTTTCAAAACATACTTTTTTAACAAAAACTAGTGTGAATTGTTTGATGCTTGTTACATTATTTTTCTGTTGCTATGAAATAATATTTATGGTTTAAGAACTGTGTTTTTAATATTTAACATAACTAAGATGACTCTCGAGTTTAGGTCATTTCATTTTCTATAAAATTAAATATCAGTGAAAAATTATATTGTTCAGCGTTGTTATGTAAGATGTACACATATTATTTTTTTGTTGTTTAATTTTTTAAGCATATTTAAAAAGCAAAACGTTTATGTTTTGATGTAGGTATGTTTAAAATTGAGTTGGATCACGTATGATTTTTTTTTCTTTTTGAACATGCTTCTGTGTTTAATAACATTCATTTTTATAATGAGCCAACTTTTCTTGATTTCTGAATGTTTAGTTGCGAAGTGTTTATTATTCACCCTTTAATATTCAAAATAATATTGCTTTCTTTCATATGTTTCTGTTTACATACTTAACACTGAAATATTCAAAAACCCTTACTAATCAAGAGAATAACATGTGTGGCAAAACCTCACAACGCGCTAACATTTTCCTAGTTTGTTTAAAATTATATATACTTATATAAAAGTTTGGCTTTTTTAAACTTGATCCCAAAAGTTTTGTTATTTTATATTTTATCAATGTTTAATGTTTCAATATAAATTTTGTTATTTTATATTTATGGATGTATAATTTTCAGTATAAGTTTTGTTAGAAAATCAACCAGGATGGATCTAATATGTATTTAGTTTCTTTTCACAACATAATTTTTTAAAAAATTCAAATATTATTATGAGGTGTGTTTTACTAACTACATTTTGATAAATCTTTTATTCAAAACCAAACGGATAAAACTCACGAATCAAATACATTATTTTCTTGATTTCTTTGCAACAACATAGATGTCTCTAAAACTACGAATATACACTCATAATAATATGTTTATTTTTGTGTCTAAGTTCAAATATAATTTTTTTTTGCTAGTTTGCGCATATACAAATTTTGTTAAACATAGTAACACATAATCATATTAGCTATTATAGATAGTTAAGTTTTAGGATAAAGTATCAAGAAAAGTTCAATGATTAATGATAAAAATTATTAAATTTCTAAAAATTAAAATACTAATAAAATAAGTCGATTACAATCTCAATGATCGTCGTATCTTTGTTCTTAGGAGCTGCAGCAACGTTGTTACACATCTACATAACATAATTTCGAGGATTTCTAAGAGGCATGTCTTTCTTTTTTTCATCTTCAATTTCAAAGTGCCTTATTCAACCTTCCCTAACAAATTAGGGTTACAATTTCAAGGTTACAATTTGCCAATTTGGCGTATATGTGTTTTCATCTGTGCTAATTAAAGTATGCTTTCACTTGTGCTAATTAAAGTATCCTACAAATTTTGTTAAACATAGTAAAACCTAATCATATTAGCTATTATAGATAGTTAAGTTTCAGGATAAAGGATCACGAAAAGTTCAACTATCAAAATTCTAAAAATTAAAATACTAATAAAATAAGTCGATTACAATCTCAATGATCGTCGTACCTTCGTTCTTAGGAGTTGCAACAACGTTGTAACACATCAACATAACATAATTTTGAGGATTTCTAAGAGGTATGTCTTTCTTTTTTTCATCTTCAATTTCAAAGTACCTTATTCGACCTTTCCTAACAAATTAGGGTTACAATTTGGCGTAGATGTGTTTTCACCTGTGCTAATTAAAGTATGCTTTTACCAATAATGTAACTTAGTACTAGGAGTGTTCATGTAACTTTTTTCTCAACTCTTCTCACCTTTGATCGAATTTAGAGTAGGTCGTGGATCCTATTTTGTTCACAACGTCCTTTTTCTGGTGACCCCTAATCCACCTAAGGGTGGTAACATTCGTTAATTTATAAAAAAACGGATTAGTTCGATTAGAATTCTTTTTTGCCTCTATACAAAACAGACCTAACCCGAAAAATGGGTTATAGGAACGGAGCACATTTCTCTTTGTTTTTAAGGCCTCTAGTGAGTTAGAAAAAGAAAAAGATTCTTTTCATAAGATAGTTGGAGATTCCTATAAGACTATAACATAATTTTCTTCTTTGGTATGTGAAAAGAGAATCGAGAAATTAATCAAACTACAAGATTTTGAATACCCAAACAATCACCAACCTAGGTTAACAGTTAATAAAAGCATTTAATTTCTAAAGCTTGAGATCTTCCTTGTAAAGCAGTTCAAGCAAGGGGGTCTTAGAGCAAGTGCGAGAGTTGCGACCGTACATGGCCCAACTTTTTAGGGGGCCTAAATTTTAAAAAAATTGTATATATTATATATATTTTAATTTATTTTACAACAAACACATATAACAATTCAGTTTTTAATTATATTTAAAATATTTGAAGCAAATCGATTGTTTTTCAAATGCATCAATTGCATATAAAATCTTGTTGACTATTCCAATAATTGTATCATCTTCAGAAAGAAATTTTTCAAAATTGAAGTTGTTTAAGTCATACATACGACCGATAATATCTCAAGAAAGACTTAATGGATTGACAATGTAAACTATTGAGAATTAGATACTAGACAATGTGGATTATGAAGATTTAATCAAGAAGTTTGCATCAAAAAATGCTAAAAGAACGTCACATTTTATTTAGTTATTTGAAACATTGAAATACATCATTTGCTAACACGATATTGTTTATATTGTTTATACTGTTGTTTTAATTATCGTCAATTTGAGTGTTTGTGCGCGCGCACATAGGGCCTATTTTTAACATTCGCACATGGCACCTAATTTCTCAGAGACGGCCCTGAGTTCAAGCTCAAGCTCAGGCTTTTCACTTGTGCAGAATGTGTTTAATAACTTCACCCATGTTTTCACCTGCACAAGCATATGACTAAATTCAAACCAAGAAAAGAAATAGAGATGAAGGAAGATGAAGGTTAATTCGAATTCGAAGACATTGTAATGGGAAACACGAAATTAGTTTGCTAAAGAAGGATATTGATTGTCGTACATGAATCAAGCCTCATGCGCCAATACGGTAGATTTTCTTCGACTTGATTCTTTCGTTAACAACTCTCAACTTTCGCAAGGCGCAAAGAGCAAAAGCAAGTTCATTAAGGAAGGTTTCAGAGACAGGGTATCAAAGAAAGGAAACGAGGCGACCGGAGGAGGGAGAAAGGAGAAAAGGATATGCAAGACGCAAGGTGATTATATATTTTTTCTATACACTATATAGATTTTAGCATCCCCTGTTCAAAATATAGCTATAAATAAGGTTTATATATGATTTAATGTATAATTTACATAAATAATCTATTAGTACATCTACAGGAGCCCAAAATCCATCCCTATGATATACTTAATGTCCAACTATCCAAGTTATAGGGACAATATATTCAACTTAAAAAATCAGTATATCCCCACTTTTATTAATGTCCAACAAAACAAACATTACGTACGTCTCAAAGTTATCGTTTGAAGTTAAAACAACTTAAGAAAAAATAAACAAATTAGAAAAAGTTTAGTTATCCGGTGTTTCTGGTTTGAAAATCCGGTGGAGTTGCTCGTTTTACTAATCGTAATAACTAATAAGGTCTGATGGTCGCATCGTAGTTGTCTTCGTGTTTGACCCTGGGCATAATTCATACGAGGCGATTGAATGGAAATCGTATTTCAGTTTTGAATCATTTTAACCGCTCCTTTAATTTTTTGCTTCTTTTTGGATCATTGGAGTATTAGCACTATCTGATCATCATATTCATCACAAAGTCATCAGTTTTGAAGAAAACTTAGTACTATGAGAAGTGGTATTCAAACAGGATCATTTGGTTCTTAAGTTTTATCTCAACACCAAAATATCGTTAGGCTATAATGCCTTTGATAACCGCTCATTTTAGATGGTGCAGATTAAATTTGAGCTTCTTAACACGTTCAGGATCAATCAGATATCGGTTGAGAAGACCAGCACCAATACTTATAATATAAGCATTCATGTGTATATTTAATACTAGTTTAATACCTCGTGTATTACACGGGTTAAATAGAAAAAAATATAATAAATAACAATTTTGTAGAAATCGCTAGTTGTTAGTCGGTTGGTGGGATGTGGACTAGGGATTAATCGGAATTATTCGAGATTAATCGGCCAACTAATCAGACTAATCGGACAGTCGGGCCTAGTCGGCCTTAGAGGACTAGCGATTAATCGGCCTAGTCGGGGATTTTTAAAACCATAATAAATAATCATAAATGAAAATCTAAATTCTAGTATGAAATATTATTAAAATTTGGTATAATTTAATACTTTAAGTAATAATTATATTATTTTTAAACATTACATTTTTCAAAGTTTGTTTCTTTAAGCATTTCAATTAAAAAAAATTAAAAAAATTATATTTGTATAATAATTTGATTTTTTATAAAAGAATGTTTTTTTAAAAAATTTATTTTAAATGCATTTATTTTTTTTTTAATTTAAGAATGTAAAAAAATTATATTTATAATAAAATGTATTTAATATGAGAGAGAAGGGGAAAACAAATATGAGGTGCTCTAATAACATTATATTTGACCTATTATTTATTAGAATAAATAGATTTTTTAAATTCAACTAAAATATTACATAAATGATAAATCATTATTTATGAAATAAGACGAAAGCATAAATTCTACCCACCAAACTTGCTCGAAACAATCTTGTCTGCTATTCACAACATTTGTATTTTCTGTCTCTTCCTGGTAGGTGTCGTTTACAATCTAAGCCCATTCGTTTCTTGCTTCCTTCCAAACCCTACTTACCTTGATATTTGCCTGATTTCATCATCGGAATTCATTTCAATCTGAATCTATATTTCAAGCCTCGAATCTATTGATTCGTAAAGGTATTTTGCAGTCCAGTTGCGTAGAAACAGAGGTACGATTTGTTTTAATTCTCGGTTTACTAATCTAATATCTGTTCATGATTTTGATTCATCTAATTGAGAACGCCCCAACGTTGTATTTATATGTTACAGCTCGTCTTCCTTAGACCATCAGCAAATGCAATTTGAGGTTCGTTTCTTTGTATTTCTTCGGTGATTAATATAAAATCTTTGAAACAAATTAGTTCCGGTGAGTTTAAGTTTTTTGTGGCTTCATGCTAGCATCGATTTTTTTTGCTGTTCTTTATTTGCACTGATTCATCCACGATGATGAGTCTCATTTATGGTGCACGCATGTGTGGTCCTAAGGGGCTAAAACTAAAATTGCACCAATTTCATAGTTGTTTTAATTATTTTGTGAAAATCGTTAAAAACGTCGGAATGATTAACTTCAAACGATAACTTTGAGTCGGGACTCCTTCAGAGCAGCCTCTCCCAACTAGGTAACATCCTTCCTCCAACCTTACTGAAAAGTAGGAATATACTAGGTATGATTGTTTGTTTGTTTGTTTCATGTACGATGATGGTAATGGTTCTAGGCTCTAGCTTAATTTACTCAATTTATTTGCTTTGATTAATGCTTTTAGTCTATTGATATAGTTACTCCCCTTATGCGCATCTGATGATACTTGTATTGTGTTAATGAATTTGTATCTTTGTTAGTAAATGTTGTACTATTTGTCTTACTTTTTGAGCTTAGTGATTGAAATTTTGAGGCATTTCTGTTATTGTGTATTAATTTTTCAGGTTATTTCATGTATGTGACCGAAAATTTGCAAGAGACTATACGTTGAAGATATTCATTTGTCAAAGAGGGAAATTAGGTATCAAACAGCAGAGATAAAATGACAATTGGGGAGGACACAAATCAAGATCTTGCATCTAATCTGCCAACTGTTTCTCCACCGAATTCATTTGGTGCTGTTGTTCTAGGTGGCACCTTTGATCGCTTACATGATGGCCACCGCCTTTTCCTTAAGGTTTTTGTCATCAATATGTATTTATCTATTTCATGTCACATACTTAACATACAGGGTAAGATTTTGGTTACTTTCTCTGGGTTGTGAAGGGTTTGATTTTTGATTACAGGCAGCTGCAGAGCTGGCCAGAGATCGCATTGTAGTTGGTGTTTGCGATGGACCTATGCTTTCCAAGAAACAGGTTTGGACTTGCCCCGTCTTTTTTTTTTCCTGCATGCACGGTCTCTTATTTTTCACTTGCACATGTGTATGATTGCAGTTGCCTAGCTGAGATGCTTTTTTGTGCAAAATCTGAGTCCACTATTGATCAGTTCAGCCCCCTCACACCCCACACACACCAAATAAAAACATAAAAAGAAAGGAAAAGGGATTTAATTATATGCCAAGCTTCAACATTGTATAACGCATTTTGCACCCACAATAAAACAATATTTTGCACCCACAATAAAACAATATTTACTAAAGGGATGGATGGGTCTTAAATTTTAAGCTATGCACCCATTGAATATCTGTTGACAAGTGGTTATTAAAAATTAACATCATGTGGTACATACCAACAATGAGATTTATCAATCAAATGAATGACCATTCGATGGAGAAGGTGTGCATTGGCTCAAGTATTGCTGATTTATGTAAACAACAACTCGTACCTAGTGAAATCCTATTTTGTGGGGTCCCGCGGGGGGGGGGGGGGGGGGGGGGTGGTGGTGGTGGAATGGAGAAGATAGATCTTACCCCTACACAATCTGGGTAGATAGGCTGCTTCGTAAGCGTAAGAGACCCCCGGCTGATTTATGTAAACTGGATGATAGTTGTGTCATTGATATGGCTGCCAAATTCTATCTTCTTGATTGATAACTGATTTATGCAACTGAAAAAATTTTATAAGTTCTGAAATTATATTATCTTTTTGCTATACTTTTCCAATCTCACCTTTAAGGATTTTATAAATGGCATCCGCACACTCATAAAGTTGAATAGACCTTTGAAAAGGTAAAATTTCCATTAAACAAGTGTTTTCTGTCTTTTCCAGAACATATTATTCTTATGGTTTCAACTTAACCTTTTATTTCATATTCCTATAATGACCATGCTCATTTTGACATTCTACTAACTCTGAACCAATTTCTATGACTTATGTAATTTGATGTACATGCTATCTTTTGCAGTATGCAGATCTTATTATGCCTATTGAAGAGAGAATGAAAATTCTTCAAGATTACATTAAGGTACACTGTTTTCTATTTGCTTTCATTTTTTTTTTCTGTTATATTTTGTCTTAAGAATTTGTTTTATAAATCTTATAAAGAATACTTGCAATTTTTTTATTTTAAGTTTCCGTTGTTTTTTTTTTTGCATGTTGAGCATGTATATGCTAATTTCCTCTTTTTTCAGTCTATCAAGCCTGAGCTGGTAATACAAGTTGAACCCATTACAGATCCTTATGGTCCTTCAATTGTTGACGAGAATCTTGAGGCTATTGTTGTCAGGTTTGCTCCTTTACCCGCATTTTGGGTTAACCAATTATTAGATCTTCATGCAGTTAACACACTGCGAGTAGGGTAAATAATTTTTTTTTTTTGAGGTGAACTGTGAATAATGTTTTCTATTATGAGCCGAACAATGTTTTTTAACTCCACAATAGCATTACAAATTCAGTAGAATTTGTAGTCACATTTCTTGTTTTTATTTGTTGTCTTGTTGATTAACTGTTTAGTTGCTAATTTGGTGGCAATCTTGAGCTTTGAAAATCTCCTTTTCCATAATTAAAAAATACATATGATCAACCATGAGCCTACTTAGATTAATTGGCCCATTTAGGTCTATTTGGTTTGTGTTTTTATCTCAAATGGGTCAACTTTAAAATGTTTAGCTGAAAGGGAATGTGTTGAATATTTGACAAATATCTTAATCATGAAGGCTTCCCTCGCAACCTTTCATCTCCATAACCTCCCATTATAACTTTTGTTAGTTATGTATCTTAACTTCTTTAATTATGGCATTTACTTCATAATTTCTAGCCTCTTTGTTTACCTAGTAAAACGAGTATAAATAATCTTTGTAATCTATGATCAGTATATGAAAACACATATCAACACAATCTCATATATTGGGTTTAACTTGTTATTAGAGCTAGGCTCCAACTACAACTAGAAACCCTAGGAAGGGTGGCCGATCGTCGCCACCGCCCTACGCATCACCACCACTGCTAACACCACTACCATCTTCCGCTTTCTTTTCCTTCTACCACAACTGAAGCCCACAACCACAAGGATACAACATCACCATCAAACACCCAACCGTAATTCACATCACCACTGCCAATGTCGTTGCATCACCAACCTCAAATCACCACTACTGTCAATCGTTCGCCATCACTGTCGCACCAACACCACTAATTAGTCACTATCACACACCACCATTGCGTGGCTGAACAAAACGGCCTTTTCAACATAACACGACAGATCTAAGCAGTACGTACTTATCAGCAAATCCAGTCTTCCGTGCATGTACAAAAAATATAGATTTGGATTTTAAATTTGGTCGAGCGAAGGTCGCCAAGGAAAATTCTCGGTTCAATTTATTTCCACAAATGATCTTATTATATTGACATCTTTACAAAGTCAACATCCTCACAATGATTTTTCTTCTTGTGATCCAAGCTATGAGTCGCTCTATGATCGTAGATTGTGGGGTGAATATAAGACAATAAGTGGGAAAAACCCAATAACCATAACAAGTTTAACTTGGAATCAAAGCCAAAGAGCTCACAAGTGGGGAAAACCCAATGAGGGGTGGCTGGCTGCTGCTGCCGTCCTACACACCACCGCCACTGCTATTACAAAGCCATCTCCGTCCTTCATCCCTCTCTATTGTTGTCAACAACTCCACCATTGTTACAACACCAAGCTACTAACACCACCTATAGTTCGCTGCCATGAAGCCGCATAAACCAGATGCTCTTCACCATCACGATGCCACTGATTTTGCATGTCTGGGGTTTTGCAGGAACAAAACTACTTAGTTGGAACCTTAGCCGTTGTCACTACAACCTCCTTAATTGTTTTATTCAAATACTAAGATTATAATTGTCATTATTATCTTTATGTCTTGTAAGCGGCATATTGTCCATTTGTAAATCGGTTTAAAAATGGACAGTTTTGTGGCTCAACCTAGTATGACCTGACCTCAATTAAACCTAAACTGTTATGACCTGTTACCTTACCCTCATTATATCCTTCGTTTGGCAGCAAGGAGACATTACCTGGTGGATTATCGGTCAACAAAAAGAGAGCAGAAAGAGGCCTCTCACAACTAAAGGCACACGTTTTTCAAATTCAGTGTTTTTTATTTCTTAATACTCATCATATTTCTTGAATAAAATAGTGTCTAAATATTTGCAGATTGAAGTAGTAAATCTGCTACCTGAAGAATCAAGTGGAGAAAAACTGAGTTCATCAACACTAAGGAAGCTTGAGGCTGAGAAAACCAGAAAAATTTAGTTTGCATGAACTGGTATACATATATAACGTACAGCTGATACGAAGTATTGGCATACATACAAGTTTCTTTTTCTTGTCTTTCCATGCATGTATACGTTTTGAATAAAATTCGCATGTAAAGCGTAAGTTGAACATTATATACTTTGTTGTGTTGTATACATGATGGTAACATAAAATCCATCCATTTCTGAATCTCGAATTGGTAAAAGGGATCTGCATGGCTTTTTAGTTGTCTTCAATGATTTTTATGGGTCTAAACAAGTTGACCGGAGCTTGCTTATCAAACGATCTTAGGCTCGCACTCTTTACTTGACTCCAGCTTTTGTGGCTGATGTCAATTGTCAAGTGACTAATCGATGGCTCATTTATTTACACCATAATGAGATGCTGGAGGTTACACAAACAAGAAATGATTTTCTCAAAACAAACACCTTTAAGTTTATGATTTTGCTACAATTTATCCATGTGATGCGAGAATAAAATTGTAAATTGAAAGATCAATTTTGATCTTTTATTAAACTAAGGTTTACCCACGTGTCCAGTTGGGGTTCGCCTATGTTTGGTTGTGGGTAGCTTGTTTGTGCAAGGACTTGGTATTTTTAGAAGCAAAACAACCCCAAAAGTACTAATTATTTACATAAAAGTTGTGTACATTTACGTACATATTTACACTATTGGAATTGTGGTATTTCCTTTGTCTTTGCTAGTTTTCATCATAGAAGTGGGCCGGCAAACCGGGTCTTTTTGGAACCGGTTCCGGTTCGAGTTTTGCTTGGTAAGTGTGGAACTGGTTCCGGTTTTTTCAGGTTCCGGGTTTCTTGCCCACCTCTAGTTCATCATTTCTTCTTTCCAACATTGCTGGCCTGCAGAGTTTCATTTACAATGAGAATGTTTATTTGTTCTATTAATGTAGATGATGTTTGTTCGTAAACACCTGTCGTGTCGAAGAGGGCTCTTTTTGCTAACGTTGAATGTATTGTTACTTGTGTAGTTGAAGACGTGACATATGATCACTCTTCTGACTTTACATATAAAATGATGTGTAATCAGCATTTAGACAAATACGTGCACACAATCGTACAAATATAAGTTCGAAAATATTCAACAAATGTGTTTCTATGAACACGCAGATAAAGAAATGCAAAAGAGACAAAAAGAAATGATAAAAAGGGTTAACGGTGGGACCCACTACTATATATATATATATATATATATATATATATATATATAGGGGCAAAGGCAGGAGAGAACTCTCTCTGATCCCCCGAAAAAACCATTACACACACAAAGAAGAAAAAAAAAAAACCTTAAATCATCTTCCCTAACCAGACAAAGTATATTGATATTGGTGAGCTCAACAATGGTTAATGGCATAGAGATCTGTTAATCGGAAGTTCGTCCTTGATTGTTCCGGTTAATACATCTTCAGTAGTTTTGTTAGGGTGTCTGTCATGGGAGTATAATAGTGTAGCTATATGTTGGGGAATTATTGGGTTGCAGTTGTCTCTAGGAGTGGGGATATATATTTTGTTTACGGAGAAGTGAAGTTCACAGTAGGACATTTTTTATGGGGCTTGAAGATGGAATTGGTGTTTCCTTTTACAAAGTAGGTGGTATGGTCAGATGATCTATAAAGTATTCTTGTATGATTAGCTGTGAACAGTTTTTCCAAATAGTGTTTTTGCAGATCGGTCGAATAGTGTGACGCTTTCGTTGTTGCTGTGATCTGTTATGATTGTTGACACTCGTTATCTACATTTGTGTGTTGCAAGTTATGCAAGTGGATTTTAATGAGATTATGATTGTGATGCTAACATGTGTTTTGAGGAGTTGTATATGTGATGTGTTGGATAGACCCAGTGGTTACCACTTTCATATATTAGTTTTTGGTATCTTGGGCAAGCGTTGAAATACTAACCTCAGCTTTGAATAAAATTTGTAGGTAGAGCCGTAGAGGACAAAAAAAAAGAACCTATTACACAAAATGGAACCAGTCATACTTGAACCAACATATACAGTTAGTTAGTTAGTTCTGGTTTCTTAGACATATTATAAATGAAACCGGTTCTACCTTTACCTGATCAAAAACCTGAATTGGTTATTGACTTTGTTAATCAAAATCAGAACCGATTCCAAAAAAACCCGGTTTGCACACCTTTGTTTGTAAGTAAAAGAGGACATCGTTCGTTGTATTATGTTTAATTTTTTTAAATCAAGAGTATGAAAGAGGTGTATGTATGGTCAATGCTGATCGTGGTGTTTGACTTTTCAACATGTTAATAACAATATATATGGGTCACATCAAGTTAGAAGTGTTCAGTTTTCGAATATGGCTCGAAAAAATCGAAATTCGATTCGATTTCAATTCGAAAAACACCAAGTTGAAATTCGATTCGAATTTTCATATTCGAATTCGATTCGATTCGTAATATAATATCAAATTTCGAATTTCATAATTTTAATTCGATTCGAAATTCAAATTTTAATTATTTTTATATTTTTATTTTATATATACTACTGTATTAAAAAAAGACTTTTTAATTAGGGGGTTTAGTTTATAAAAACTAAAAGATTATTACACAAATGTCAATTTAATTATAAAATACTCATAATTTTAACACTTTTAAATACATTAAACCTAAATATTCACAACAAAAGCGTCATTGACATTATATATTGAACTTTTATCATTTATTAGTTTAAATCATCTCCCTAATATTACAACTTATATGTTGCGTATTTGATATTTGGATGTTTAAGGTTTTGATTATATGATATTTTGAATATATAAAAATAGCAAGTATAAATATTTTTTTTAATTAAATTCAAATTAAACCAGTTCGAATTCGGATCGAATTCGAATTCCGAATTCGAATAGAATCGAATTTCGAATTGGTTTTCTCGAATCGATTTCGAATTCGAATGCTCTTAAAAAATTTAAAATTTGAAATCATTCGATTCGAAATATTCGAGTTATTCGAAATTCAATTCGATGAACACCCCTACGTCTAGTATAGTGTCTGGATGTTTTTTTAGGAATAGTTTTATGAGAGTAAAAACCTTTTAGCAGAGTAATGGTTATGCTTAAGGAGTGTAAATGAACCAAGACAGCTCATGAAATACTCAGGATCGGATCGGTAAAAAGCTCAAACGAGCCGAGCCTTAACGAGCCCGAGCTCGAGTCCAAAAATATGACTCGTTTAATTATCGAGCCCTAGCTCGAGCTTTACATATCGAGCTCGAGCCGGATCGCGAGCCTTAACGAGCTTTCTGAATATATAAATTTTATTTATTATATTAAGTGTTTATTTATAAAATTAACTATTTTTATATATAAAATTCTGATAAATATATTTAAATAAAATATTTTAAGTTAAATTTAGAAAATATAATTATAAATTTAATTAAATTAGTAATTAATGTAAATAAATTAAATAAGTATAATTTAAAAGAGCCGAGCTCGAGCCTAAAAATTTTCTAACGAGCCGAGCCCGAGCCCGAGTTTATCTAAACGAGCCGAGCTCGAGCCTTAACGAGCTCGGGATCGGCTCGGCTCGGCTCGTTTACACCCCTAACGTTTACGCTGATAGGAGGTTTAGTTCTTGAAGAAGTTGACTGAATTTGCAAACAATCTGATAAAGATGTAAAAAGTTAGGTCAAACAACCTCATGGGTCTTTCTTATAAGTTTTTTTTTCTCTGCATGTTACTGTTACATGAGAATGTCATCACTTTTGTTCCTGACTTCCTATTACTGTAATAACGGCTCTATACTAGTATACTTTGCATCTTCTAGTGTCTGTCCTACAAAATGGTGACAGATTCTTTGATCGTTGAAAAAGGCAAATAATTCAAGAAAAAAACTATAATCATAGGTCAAATAATCTTTAGATGACATGGTTATAATGAGTTAATGACTGAAAGAGGGGTGAGTTATGAAGAGGCACACAAGATCAACAAAAGTAGACCACATAAAAATAGGACAACTTAAATAAGTAGCTATTTAAAAGTTTAAAACAAAAACTATAATAATTCAAGGGAAAAGAAAGGGTGGTGTTATTCACACACCCCACTGCCACACCTCCCACCCCAATACACCAAGTATTGGTCAATACGGGGAGTATTGAAGAGTAATCATTAGGTTTCAGTACCAATGATTTGGGTGTCAGTGTCTATGATTGGACCCTTATACGCCTCGTAGTGACCACTACGAGGCGTATACTTGACAGGGGGTGTTAAAATATATTTTTGGGTTGTGTAGATAACCCCTCCCAAAAAAAATACCAAACCATGTCATGTTTAAAAAAATACCAAACCAACTCTTGCACACAATTAATCACTAGAAAAATGTTGATCAGTAATAAAAAGACAGATACAATGGTTGCCAATCTATCAAACCCTAGCCCCAAGGTACATAAAATTTATGGGTGTATAGTCTGGATACTCCAGCCCTGATCTGATTCTGACCCGATGTATAGTGTTGTACAAAACACATTCAACACAAAAGTAAAGTAACAAAAAAACACAAAATTGACCTTGAAATTTAGATGGTGCTGCCCTTAGTTGGGCAGGCAAATTGCATCCAACACTTTGTAGGTTCATCATCTCAGAGTCGAGTAAGTAATGAATTCAGTTGAAGTGAATTGAAATGGTTGGTGTGGTATAGGGTTCCTGCAACACACCACACAATTAGATTCTTGACTTAAATATTGATCACTTCTTTCTCGAAACTTTCAGGTGCAAGTCAAAATGGGTTAACGTCAAAACGATAATTTTATCATATGGGTGACATAGAATAGAGCTGACTAAACAAGTACTTGATAACTCACGATTAGATATGTTTAACAAAAAATACACTATGTAATTTTTAAATGATAAAAATAAGGAGGCGTGCTTGCTATAAAACATATAACTGTCACAATTAAACCGCCAAGCCAAGTGTTAAACAAGTCATTCATGTTTTATATTTGCATTAATCACGTCATCTTTAATTTCTAAAACACGATAAGACCAGTTTTGTCAGCCCTAACATAGAGCCAGGTGGAGAACACACTTTTTGTCCAAAATGCTGACTTATATGTTGATAACGCAAGCGTCAAATATGATTATGAAGACGATATCTATCGAAAATAAATCTACTATTTGGAACAAAATGATTTAAATTTCCTATATATTAAAAAAATCACATTCAGAGACTTTCAACGCTTCTAAGTTTCATCTCATTTTACCCTTTTGAGATAAAACATATGTTAACATGATTCATGAATCGATCCATTCATATAACTCAACTAACTCAATGGGTCAAAATTGCAATCTCTAGAAAATTCAAATAAAGGGAGACAGGGAGTAAGACTCACGGTTGTGGTCCATAGACTTTTATCTGGCGGACGTGTGTATCCCTTCCGTTAAGATGATTTGACAATACACCGATTTGCAGCATGAATGTATTTACAAAAGTTTCTCTGCCACAAAATCATATCACAAAGTATCATAATGAAATCTAACAAAAATCATTACATACCAAAAAGAGTTATGTAGATTACAACCCATGGAGATTAAGGTTTGATAATATGAACATGAACTTACAATTCAAGGGATGAACCAAACACATTGAAAAAGAAGACTGATTCAAGAAAAAACACAAACAACAAAATAGAAGTTAACTAGTATTGCTTACAGAGGATCACTGCCAGACAAAGATATGTACACCCAACCAGTTGGCTTCACAAGTTCTACTGTTTTTATCTCCTACAATCAACAAAAAACAGAGGAATAACAAGATTAAGCAGCATATATATCTCCAAATCATATCATATCGTGCAGTTCAATAGCTAACAATCATAAATAAATGATAACAAAAGCCAAAAGATGAGAAATTGAAGAAGAATATGAGTACCTTTAAGTTATGAAAACCATCTCCAGCACGAATTGAGATCTTACTAGGTGTATAACTCTCATCAAGATTAAAATCAACATAAAGTGCCACTAGCTAAAAATGGTCAAGACATTAAACTGTGATCTCTGAAAATGTGTTTGTATAATTTGCAAAATTTATGAAACCAAATAAAGGAACATACTTACTTGAAGCTTAACTTTCTTCTGAAATTGAATGTTAACAAGGTGTGGTTGTGCACCATCTGATCTGAATCCAAAATCAATCAAACAAGTGTCAGAATACGCACACATAAAAAACGAGAAATTGGGGGAAATTTACGTACTGCCAGTAGGTTTCATAATTGTCATCTCGAAGCGAAGACACGCCATTTCCAGGTTTACAGGAGCTTACACTCCAAGCGGCATTTTTTGCCATCTCACGGAGATCCCCATCCACCACAAGCTGGGGATTTCCCCCCATCAGCTTCGTTTCTTCTTCTCCCTCCGATGATTCCGTCGCCATTAACGTAATCCCGTAGATTCGATCCAAATGGCAAAAACAAAACCCTAAACCTTCAAAATAGAATCATGTATTTTGAACATTCGTCACATCATGAGTAGAAAAAAACGTAGATCGGACTTCGGAGCAATCAGTTATGTAATTTACTGATTTAACGCATAGACCAGTAGTTCAATTTAAAAGCTCCTCAATATGGTTTATATTGTATTTGAACGGCGACCATCCTACGTACCTAGGGATTGGGTTTTCGAAAGTCGCTATATATGAGACGAGTATTTTCAAACTTGATGGGTATTGGGTCGGGTATGTGATTAATTTTTAAAATTTTCGCGGGTATGAGGCGGTCTTGGGATTTGTTTATATACATGATTACCGGCCCGATTATCGTTTATATATACACGTTTACCCGTCCCGTGTACCATATTATAAATATACATTTATACACATTTGAAGTAAATAAAATTTGTTTTTTTATTTCTTTTAAACTTTAGAAATTGTTCATTAAATTTTTTCTTTGTTTTTTGTGGCAACTAAAATATTTTTTTTGAGCCATTTTGTTAATAATTGTTATTTTTGGTTTATCTTGAACGATAGTCATCAACTTATGACATTTTAAAATTTCATAATATTTGATATATTAATAATTCGTTCTCAACATATTTAACATGTACTTTTTGATTATAAAAAAATAAATTTATTATTAGTTACCTGATATCCGACGTGTTTTAAGCCAGTTATTCTTAAGAGTATATTTAGCTAACTAACGGGTTACCCGAACCCCGCTGGGATATCCGATACCCGACGGGTAATACCCTATGTGTTTTGGGACGTGTATACTTTTATAAGCGGGTATGTGAATGAGATTACTCAAACCTGTCCCAAACGCGGCCCATTGCCATCCCTATACATACCACATACAGGGGTCACCGGACAGAGGTAAGACGCGATCACAACGGATCCGCGGGAACCCCTGGAATGGGTAAATAGAACCCGCGATTAAGCTCAAGATTCCTTCCTTCACCTAGATGTCCTTTAAATCACCCCTGGCAGAACTCAAACCCATGGTCTCTCAGTCACATGGTAAAACCCCAATAGTAGTATGAATTCGCAGGACCTCAATATAGTTTATATACCTCTATCAATGTGTTCCGGGTTTATTAAAAGAGATAATAGAAAGGAAAATAACTACAAGGGTAAGAAAAACTATATAATTTAGCCTAGTTTTCATCAACTTTCCTTCCTAAGAACACAATATGTGTTATTTTCATTTATCTTCCTTAATTAAATAAAGCTTAGAAACACAAACATGTTTTTTTTCCTTTTTTTTCCCTTTTTTCTCTCTTTAAGTAAACTCGAAAACATAGCGTAAATCCCTAATTGAGGTCTCTAAACAAACCGTTGTTAAAAACTTAGCTAGTTTGTGTCAAAAACTAATTAATTCAAGTTAAGAAGTCAATGTAATATTTTTGTAATTATTAAAATTTAATAATCTAATTTGAAAATATCGTTAAACAGAGAGGACCAAAAATATAACTTTAATTATCATATTTATTTTTGGTTTATATATAGTTTTTTAAAATAATTTTTAATATAAAACTTTTGTTTTCAAAAAGTAACGATTTGAAATATTTCTTATTTTTAATAAATTTGATTTTTAGAAAAAAATTATATTTCATAAACTTTTTTAAATTTTGTTTTTTGATAGATTGATTTGATTTTCAAGAATAGCAACACCATATACACTAATCAACGCTCTTTCAAGCTTGGTTGACCTGATGATATCCATATTTTTGCATAGTGAAGAGAGAAATTATCCCCAAGATTTAATCTATGGTTTCTATTCTATATTGTTTTACCTTGGTGCTGTGATCAAAATAAAAAAAATTTAAAAATCCAATTGCTAATAGTCTAAAACCTCATAACTCTGTTATTTTTTTATGGGTTTTTTAATATATATAGTAATTGCTGGACTTTTCGGTTGTGCTAAATAGACCCCCTTTGTATTTTTTTACTTATCGTATCACCCTTCTTAAGCTTTTATATATATATATATATATATATATACAAGTAAACCTTATGTTTTTAGTTGTAACTA
The DNA here is from genome assembly GCA_009363875.1 of Mikania micrantha. NCBI lineage: Eukaryota > Viridiplantae > Streptophyta > Magnoliopsida > Asterales > Asteraceae > Mikania > Mikania micrantha. The sequence goes on along the minus strand of CM018690.1, from coordinate 22,702,723 downwards.
AAAAGATCCGTAAGCCTTTAAACAAATACGTGCAGGACTGTTCTAGCAAAATGTTCCAAACTTCATCTTCCTCCCCACCTTCGACCCGATCGTTCTATAGCTCGTGTTAATGGATAAAATCAATCAATATTTGAAATTAAAAAAATTACAAACATCACGAAATCGTTATCATCATCAATTCATCGTTTAAAAATTAAATCAATACGAAATCTAAACCTAAATAATCGTAGCCAAACGAAAACTCAAACTCTATCAAAACAAGTATAAAACTCAAAATTAATTGAACTCAGACGTTCCTTTAATCTCTGCGAAACTCTCTGTGTAAACGAAAGTTATTCACAATCTCAAACAAAACAAGAAAAAGGCTTATAAGAGCTCGACGGTTCGACTTCGGTTCATCAAGCAACAAACATGAATTAGTTAGCTAGGCAGGTGTTTCATAAACAATTACACTCGCTTTTGTTTGAGCAATGAAAGCTCTATGTTTGTAACAATGATCTGACCTCAGTTCAATAGAATTTGAACAAAGAGGAACTAGGGTTCATACGATTAAATCTGTTTTTGGATGAATTTATATTGTATATTTTGTAGAGGGGGGTATGACAAGTATGAGAGGGGATACGTTTAGTAGAATTTAAGGTGTAAATAATGTTTGGCGTACGACAAGTAAGAAGGAAGAGTACATTTAGCCTAACCCTTTCGTATTCACCCAGTTTTATAGGTTTTACAACTTTTTTTTGTTTTATTTTTTTATTATGTTTCACTAATTAATTCCTTTTTACCTTTTTACTACGTTTTTTAAGTGATTTTATTATTCTTTTTGGTCTATGTTTAGTATACTCAATAGAGCTATTCAAAAGAATTATGACCAAAGCTTGTTTATAAACTGAGTTGAAACTCAAACTAAGTGCATCTTTGGGATTTTATTTGAAATTATTTTAACTTATTAACTTGGTGAAAAGGTTAACAACTTAAAAAGATGTTTGGTAATTTGAAAAAAACTTTTGGTTTTAGCTCTTTGAATAGTGTTAAAAAGTCATTTTCTTTGAATAGTGTTAAAAAGTCATTTTTAAGAAGTTATTTTTTGTGGTTTTAGAAGTGTTTTTTAACTTTTAATGATTATAATCTGTTAATTTTTTAGGAACCTTACATATCAAAACAACTTATTGGCTTGTTACCTTTTCATATACAAGAGCTAATTCAAACACATTTTCAAAATTCATTTCAAAAAACATAAGCTAATAAACACTTTTAATAAAAAGTCATTTTAAACATAATAAACAATTCTAAACATGCCATAAATTTTAAACTAACATATATAGAAATTAAGGGCTGCCCCTGGTCATCATTTGTTGCATGAGAGGGAGGTTCAGTAGCGGCGTCAAGTTCTCTGAGCCGTCTTTTTGGTAGTTTAAAGCAAAGATAAAAATTAAGGCGTTTTCTTCTGTAGAATATAAAAACTTTCATGTATAATCCGAGTTTAAGACACAAAAAGTATAAATTATCATGTAGAAGAAAATTGCAAAAAGTATAAATCATAAGCGAAATGAAAAGATTAATTATGAATATTAAAACAACAAGAAATTTTAACCAAATCAGAATTTGATGCAACTGAAAAACTGATTTACCTTAAAATTTTAATTTGATTTTTAAAACTCTAATATGAGCCTTATTTTGTTTGCATGGAGAGCTGATACTCCTCTTTCAAGCTCTCAAGTGAAAAATATCTTCTCTTGTATGGTTGAGAAAATAATCTTGCTGGCATATTTATATATAAAGTTAACATGTTTAAACAAGATAAATGTAGATCTTTGTAAAGGCGGAATTAAATAGATTAACGGGTAAAAAGTTGTAACAAAAAAAGTTGTGGATGATAATCCTTTTCAGTCGAAATCGAATCGAATTGAATTCGGGATTAGATAATCAGAACCGAATTCGATTCATTAAAAAATTCAAAACTAATTAAACTGAATTGAAAAAACCCGAAAATATCATTAATCGAACCGTTGATCCCCTTAAAACTAACAAGTAAAAAAGCAGCTGTTTAAGAAAAAAATGCCGGTGTTTTAAGTTGTGTTTGGGCCTGACCTCTTGTGCAAGAAAACGGAAAACCTACAAACGTGAACCTTCTTTAAACTACTAAATACTCTTCGTTACTCAATTTTACTTGGGTTTGTTAAAAGGAAGAAATGTAAAACTTTTTATTTTATTTTAATCAAGTTATTTAATTTTTTTTGTCTCAATTGAGTCATTCAAGTTATTTTTGTGTTTTAATTCTATGTTTTTAACCTACTCAGTAGTAGGTAATATATGTTGGTATAAGTTTAAGTGAATAATTTTTTTTTTTAAAAGTGACTAATTTGAATAAGGAATTATTAGTTATTAGATTTTTTGTTTTTTGTCAGATATTAACTAAAATTATAATTATTGATTCAAGTCAGTCGTTTTTTTTTAAAAAAATATTCAATCAAACTTATATCAAAATGTATTAGCTACAGTTCATTTAAAAACATAAAATTAAAACACCAAAATAACTTAAATGAATTAAAAAAAAGGAAAAGTTTGAGCTTGATTGGAACACGGATGAAATGTTTGGTTACTAAGTTTTCCCTCATCCAAATAAGTAGTCCTAGTGATAGAAGACTCATCTTTTAATGTGGAGGTTAAGGTTCAACTCCTACTTGAGACACTTTGGTGGATACCAGATGAGGGGAAGAATCTTGAGCTTAATCTCGGGTTCTGAACCGATGGGGGCGCAGTTTTACAGCAAATAAGCTGGTTTCTACGCATCAGGTACAATTCTTCCGAAGGTGGTGCCCGGTAAAACGGGCTATCGCTCCCTTGAGGAAGGGGTCTTCCGAGACCTGCTGACGTGATGCATATGACACGAAGTTACGTTCGGTTGTTGTTTCCAAAAAAAAAAAAAAAAAAAGTTCTCTCTTGTTAAAACCCTAAACTTGGAAAAGGGGTTTATGCTTCAACCACCAAAATTTTCAATACAGAGGCGATCATTCCAGTGAATTGATATCCAGATAGTCTTATAATCTCAAAGGTCATCAATGGCTGCTTCTAGGATCGCATCGTTGGCTGCAATGGCCGCTGTTGCAGCCGCATCAACTACCACTTACTCGTACGCAGACTCTCCATCGTATCGGTTCAATCCGTTCGCCCAATCTCCAAATCCGCCTCCGCCTTCGCCTCAATCGGAGTCTCAGACTTCAAACCCGGAGCCAAAACCTGAGGTTGAGGATTCTAAAGGCGGATTTGATCCTGAAGCTTTAGAAAGGGGGGCTAAAGCACTCAGGAACATTAATAGTTCTCCGTACTCTAAACAGGTGAATGCTTTATTTTGACTAATTTAACATAGTTGATCACAATTGAAAGTGTTGGTGTTTGATGTTTTCATTATCAGATTTTCCTTCCAGATTGATGCTTTAATCATAGGCTGATTTTAAGAAAGTTATGTTATTGGTCGGAATAAAAATTCTTATGCTCAAACTTGGTTAATGGTATTATAACATTTTCAATTCTATGCGAGGTGTAATCTGCTTTATTTGATTGGTTAGCATACCAATCATGTTCTTTTTGGAATGCAAAGTTTCTTGAGTGTGAAACTGAGAATTAAATTGCTGCTTAACACTATTTAATTAGGTTACAAAGAAAAGAAAGGATAAAGATTTTTGATAAATTTTTGTTTGCATGGATTGGTTTGTGAAATGCTGCTCATACCAAATTGGTTATAATTGTTCAGTTGTAATTACTTGCTATATGTTCATGGAATCCTTTATCTTTACAAAATAAATGGTTGTTTAGAGCAAATTTTATTCATTTTTGTTAGGTATTTGAGTTAATGAGAAAGCAGGAGCAAGTTCGTCTTACTGAACTGGCAGCAGAGAAGGCTCATCAAGAAGCTATTCAGGCGCAACTTGATATTGTGAGTAGTATAAAAAGTCTATTCTTCATCTTGATATTTGGAACAAAAGTATTTGGCCCAAATGTGTGTCTATTTTGATATATTTTTGCCTCTCATAATTATTGTTTTCTAATGCATTCCTATACATGCAGGAAAAACAGCAAAAACTTGCTGAAGATCAAAGGAATTTAATACAACAACAATCACAAGCAAAGGCGCAATTATTGCGATATGAAGATGAATTGGCTAGGAAAAGGATGCAGGTTTGGTTAGTTATTTGTAGCTTCTTTTATTAAATGTATATACTATATTTTGATTGTTCTCACAAGTTTATTTTTTCATTATCAATAATATTTGTAGCTTCTTTTATTAAATGTATATACTATATTTTGATTGTTCTCACAAGTTTATTTTTTCATTATCAATAATATTTGTAGACAGATCACGAGGCCCAAAGACAACACAATGCTGAGCTGGCAAGGATGCAAGAAGAGTCTTTAATACGGAAAGAACAAGCAAGACGAGCAACTGAAGAACAAATTCAAGCTCAGCAAAGACAAACAGAGAAAGAGAGAGCTGAAATAGAACGTGAAACCATCAGGGTTAAAGCCATGGCTGAAGCAGAAGGACGTGCTCATGAAGCCAAACTAACTGAGGACCATAACAGAAGGATGCTTATAGAACGAGTTAATGGTGAAAGGGAAAAATGGCTTGCTGCAATCAACACAACTTTTAGTCATGTTGAAGGTAATAAAAGGTTAAAGAACAAAATCACCCACTTATATCTCTAATTGCCAACTTCTTTTTGTTTTCATAGGTGGTGTGAGGATGCTGTTGACAGATAGAAGCAAACTAGTAATGACAATTGGTGGAGTTACTGCCTTAGCTGCTGGAGTCTATACAACCAGGTATTTCAAACTTCATTATCTAATTAGGTTTTGTTTGATTATATGTAATAGAATAGAATGATCCATTAATTTAATTATCGTGTTTGGTTAACATGGATAATGGAAAGAGTTACTCAAGTATGTTTAATATGTTTGTTTTTGCTATTTATATTTAAGTTATTATCTGAATTTTGACATGATATATCTTATATGTTCATATTTTAATTAAAAAAATCAGTTTGTCTAGATATCAATTTTCTGTACCTAATATAAATCAAGATATGTGTTTTGGTTCTTATATATTGAAGATATATTTTAATAAACAAATACCATGTTTTTATTTTATTTTGATGGAATGGTTCATTCCATTCCCCATTCATTTTCTGCATATCAAACACTATTATAGTGTTTATTTACTATTTTTTGTGTAGCAAATGGCATGACTAGCAGCACATTAATGTTACAAATTTGATTGTTACACTCCACTGCATGATTCCAGGGAAGGTGCAAGAGTGATGTGGGGATATGTAAATCGGATTCTTGGGCAACCATCTTTAATTCGGGAATCATCTATGGCAAAATTCCCATGGTCAGGGATAGTAACTCATGGAATGAAAAGAATCAGTAATTTAGGAACTTCAGCTTCTGTGGAAAATAAACATAAATTTGGGAATATCGTACTTCATCCTTCTTTGCAGAGGAGAATAGAGCATATTGCTCGAGCTACTGCAAATACCAAGTCCCATCAGGCACCGTTTCGTAACATGCTTTTTTATGGGCCTCCTGGTACCGGCAAAACTTTGGTTGCTAAGGAAATAGCCCGAAAATCGGTACGCTACAATGCTTAAGAAATATGGCTTCTCTAGATTTAATTCAGCAAAACCTTCTTGATCATGCATATGTTCTCTTTTTGTTAGTTATATTAACTAGATTGGCAGATTCCAACCATTTACTTCAGGTTGTTTCTATATCTAACGAGCAAATGGTTCTAATATTCTCCAAACTATCTTATAAGGCATAAAACCTTTTAATCATCTTATTCAATGAACTAATTTATTATTAAAATAAAGTTATTTTGTTACACTTTACGTATTTAAAAAAAATTGAAGACTTTGGACATTATCTTGGGTTTAATCCAAGATGAACCAACCTGTATAAAGTCACTCATTTGATCCTTACCATATTGTCACCTTTAATCCATGATTATGCTTCTGATTAATTGTGTGACATGCTTAGATTTGCAGATGTTATGTGCATGATAGGAATTTACTCATATTATGTGTGTGTTGTGCAGGGATTGGATTATGCAATGATGACTGGTGGAGATGTTGCTCCACTAGGTGCACAAGCAGTTACTAAAATTCATGAGATATTTGATTGGTCTAAGAAATCAAAGAGGGGTTTGCTGCTCTTTATTGATGAGGCTGATGCTTTTCTTTGCGAGTAAGTTACTAAAGTGTTTTGGTCAAGTCTACTTGACTAGAAAAATACCGGATTACCTGTTTTGCTCTGTTACCTCTAACTGACAGTTGCAATAAATCACTAATGCAGGCGTAATAGCACACACATGAGTGAAGCCCAAAGAAGTGCTCTAAATGCATTACTTTTCCGAACCGGAGACCAGTCAAGAGATGTTGTACTTGTTTTAGCCACCAATCGACCTGGTGATCTTGATAGTGCTATAACTGACCGTATTGATGATGTCATCGAATTTCCACTTCCACAAGAGGAAGAAAGGTTCAAACTACTGAAACTCTATTTGCACAAATATCTTTATGTGGAAGATGACAAGAAACAATCCACATGGAACTCACTCTTTACCAAGAAAACACAAAAAATAGTTGTTAAAGATTTGTCTGACGATGTTATTCGAGAGGCTGCTGTAAAGACAGAAGGGTTTTCCGGTCGTGAGATTGCAAAACTAATTGCTAGTGTTCAAGCAGCTGTTTATGGCCGGCCAGATTGTACTTTAGATTCCCAGTTGTTCATGGAGATCGTCGATTACAAGGTCAGTGAGCATCATCAAAGAATTGAGCTAGCAAATGCAGGTACTCAGCTAGCATAATCAATTCACTTCTTCCTACTTTTACAGGTGGAAGTTTGTTTCGAGTTATTTTTTGAATTTTGAACGCGATATAGATATAAATGTTAAAAGAAAGGAATGGCTTTTAGTAGGATTTTGAAGGTTGAGCATTAGATACACGGCCTTTGGCAGCTAGGGTTTATGTTCTTTTTTCCAAGTTTCTGTACCTTTTCCATAAAATTGGCATTTCTCTTGAACTTTATGGAGTAAATCATTGATTCTTTCATGCATTTAGGATTCCTTTTTGCCACTCCGTATTCTTTTGTTGGGTTTGGAATTATGCACTCATAATCCTAATTGGTGGAGGGTTTCGAGTCGGGCTAATATACACTAGGGTCGAATTGTAAATGATCTGCCATCATTTAGTAGTATAGTTTCGTTTTTATTTTTAAGGCAATTTCATATATTTTTTGCTAAAACTTGTAAAAGTACATATTTTTTCAAATCATACTCAAAGAGCATCAGATGCATTAAAAACTTGTATTATGAGGAAAAGTATAAATTTTCAAGTTTAAAAGATGCTCTCACGTAGGGGTGTTCATCGGGTCAGATAACAAGTTATTCAGGTTTTTTGGGTTTGAAAATTTTTCTGGCCTATCCGAAACCCGACCCGAAATTCAAAATATATTATCCGACCCAAAAAACCCGAATCCGTACATCCGAATAACCCGAATAATTTTTTTCGGGTTATTTGGATATCCGACCCGAAAAAACTAGTTTTCTTTGCATATCCGAAGCCCGGCCCGACCCGAATCTAAAATCATATCATCCGACCCGAAAAACCCGAAATAGATTTTGGATAAGGTTTTTTCGGGTTTCGGATACGATTCAGATTTCGATTTTTTTCCAATTTCAGATATTTTGAACGCCCTTACTGTCCTGGGCAATGGCTTGATTGTTACGCTAGTTGACTAAACTTTGTGAGATCATATAGAAATATTGTTTGTTTGGTGCACTCGAGTGGAATTTTTGTAGATGAAAATTGTGTAGATTACTTAAAAAGAATTGTGTGGGAACGTAGGCTGGGCAATGAATAACCACTACCCACCGGTAAACTTAAGAGATGCAAAACTGCAAAAGGTGTTGATATTCATATATCATTCTATCATTTATAGTTCATATTAGCTACTTTAGCGGCTTGGCCTGCTACTCGGGATTTTCGATTATTCTATTTCTTGATGTTAACAATGTACAGTGGTCTCGAATGGTATGATCCCTACGTCACCTCAGAATGAAAGGGGTGATCTCGTAGTTCGTGGTCTGTGAAGATGCGTTGATGGGTCGTGAGGTCTCATATTGACTATCATGAGGGCCTTTCTTGTAGATGGTACAGTCATAGTTATCATACCTAGGTTGGTTAAATCAATCGTATTACACACATATTACTTTACCTACTTTTTTTAATAAAAAAAACAAAAAGACAGTGTTGTTAGTCGACCATAAAGACGTAAACTGGTGTATCAATAACGTAACCATATTTAAAAGTTTATCGTTTGATGATCATCAATGTTTTGGGTTGTTAGCATCATTCACAAAGTGAGTTGGTTATGGTACTGCAAACTGAATGAGTATGTAAAAAGTTGATCGTATGTGGAAATTCTACTTTGTAAATTCTATTTACTCCATTTATTAGTTTGAGATTTCCAAATTCCATGAGTCATATTTTGGAGTTTTTCCTCCGGTAGATTAACTATCTATTAAAATAAATAATTTCAAAAATAGTTGGTAAAGCATGGATCAAGAATTGAATATAAAATATTAAATAATTATTAATTAAAAATTGCTAATTATGAAATCATAATTTCACATAAAATATTAAAATACGTGTCAGCCGTTCAAAAAAAAAGGTAAAACAATAACTAGAAAAAGCTCTTTATTTTAACTAGCTTATTTCTAACTTATTAACTAACTCATTATGGGTCATTAACTAATTTATTATGGTATTCATTGTTTTCCATTGCAATCAAAACAACCGAGCTCCCAAGTCCATTTCTACATGACCCGAATTATCAATAGATTCCTCAAACACGTTGAATATTCATCCAAAGTCTGTCAGTACATCAATAACTACATAAATGATGCATGACATGTTTTGATTTGTAACAATTGAAATCTTTGAACTGACAGACATCAAAAACTTCCGTCAACAATTGTAAATCAAGATTATAATGTATTGTTTTTGTATTTATTAAAATTAAAGGACACATTTTGAATCATTAAACATAAAGGATCAAAAGTGTAATTTTTCATATCATTTTTTTATAACTTTTTTTTTGTAATTAATTATTTTAGAAAACATCTTTTGTTTATAAAATCTCGTTTAGAAATTCCGGAATTTAGTTTATTTTATTTCTTTTTAAACTTGTTTTGTAGAAAACTTATGTTTTATAAAACTTTTATTTTCTAAAATAGCCAATTTAAAATGTTTCCTATTTAAAAAAAATAACTTTTTTTTATATTTTATGAACTTTTTATGTGCTTTTTAATTCGAAGATTTGATTTTTTATTTGCCAAAAAAACACATTTTCTAATATGAAAAAAAGTAATAATATTATTAGTCATAAATATTATAATTATTTAATAACAAAGATATTATCATTTTGTTATGAAAGAGAAATTAAATTTACTAGTATTAATAACTGTTTAAGAAAGCGATAAGTAGCAATAATGGTCTAACAAGATGACAAGTATAAAGTATAAAAAAATATTTGTTAATTATAAGACTATGTGTAATAAGGCTTGATCATAGTATAAAACGGTCTGACCATATTGATACTCATAACAAATTAGAGAAGAGGCGTGGCATTACTGTACTCTGATGCCAAGATTGATACCTTGGTCATGCTTAGACACATAGCCATTGCTTTCCTAGGGAATAATGTATTTCGTTGAGAAATGAATTAAACTTTAAAAACTATATGTTGGTATGAATTAGTCGTCACATTAAAAAAAAAATTAATTTTTTCTCCATAAATACTCGAACAATTAAAAAAGTTTTCAACATTTTACAAAAACTTAGAATTTTATATAGTTTAAAATCTCTCTACTATATGTATTCAAACAATCCAAATAACCCTTTCCTCAATCCCTTCTTGTTATGTGCCTCAAACCGATCCTAATAGCCTAAACAATCCAAACAACCCAAACATTTTTCTAACATTTGCTAACTAGTACACATAATTAACATTTTTAACCAACAATTATCTACATTCGAAACGTTCCTGAAACCTAACTTGACCTCAAATCCAAACCTGAAACCAAAGTTATACCGGAAAACACAACCTCATCTCTCACCTGTTTATTCAAGAAGAACATAAAAAGATCGCTTGGAAGTGACGAAACTAAACAAAATACGGTGTATTGACAAGAATGGTGCATAAGCTTTAGCTTTTATCGATGTATATGAAGATTCGTTCCTAGGCATATTTAATGATATTAAATGATATTAGAGTAGTATACAATACATATGTTTATGAAAATTATCTATTATTTAAATAACATTTACTAAAAATTAAAAAAATAACATATATTTTATTTTTAAAGACGCATTATTAAAAATATTATTGTGTTATACGTAACAACAAAAAGGATATGGAATTTTGAAACCGTGTTTGAAGCCAATTTTTCAAAGTAGTTAGTCTTAGTGTATGCCATATGAACGACATGATTTAAAAAATAACGTGACTTACACAATTTATATATGTACCTTATTAAATTTTTGTTTGAAGTAATTAAAGTATGAGTTTTTAGGTTTTTTATTCTTTAAAATTATTTTTGTTAGCTTATAAATTTAACTAAGTTAAGAAAATTGAAAACCTAAAATAAAGATTAATGACAGCACAAAGCCGCTATAGCAAGTAATGACTACACATGTTGGCAGTGATGGAGATTGAAAAAATCTCGGAGGGAGCCGAATGATTTTTAGGAAGAAAACGACGGGAACCGATGGATTTTTGGACGAAATACTACTAAATTGACACTTTTGACTGGAAAAACAGGGGGCCGGGGCCCTCTCAGGCCCTAAGAAAGGCTCGTCAATGCATGTTGGAGTCACTTGTGAAGATGATGGTGTCTCTTATGTGACGCCTACATGTCTCTTGTGTGACATTTGTTCAAACATCATCAAATCCCTTGTGAATGATGGTTATACATCGTCCAGTAAAAATTTTAGGTAATTTTTTTTCTCTATTTTATATTCATTCAGCCTATTTTCATTTCCTGGTATTTTTTTCTTAACCAACTCATTATTTATTTATTTATTTATTTATTTATTTATTAAGTTATTTTAATTATATTCTTTTCAATTTTAATCAAACAACTTCCTTTCTACAATAAGCACGATGTTTAAACTAGGGTTATTTATTCCCGTTTAATTTTGACAATTTTTACATCAAATGGGGTCTCACATGCCCGACTCTAAGAACCCGAGGAAAGGCGGCACAACAACGGTAGTAGGGGCCGTCAAGCCTTCTTTTTTTTTTTTAACAGCTAAACAAGTCCTCAGACCCAACAACCCACGCGCTGTGACCACAGACCGCTACAACCCCCGGAAACATTTAAAGCTGGGCGTTGGCGAGTGCCGAGTAGATGAACCGCCACACCATCTAGGAGGAAACTCACACTGAGAAAACCTCCTAGTTCACCCAGAACATTTTTTGCTCCAGGCGAGACTCGAACCGAAGACCTCCCATTGCTGGTGATCAAGGAGTACCACTAGGCCGTTAAGCCTTCTCAGTTTGTATTCTACAGATAACACATTTTTTTTCCAATGAAGATTTTTATCTGAAATTTGTCTGAAAACACTATTTTCGACCAAATTTCGACAAAATATATTAGTCGAAAAAACCTGGTTGGAAAAATATTTCTGACAAATTTCCTTGGAAATTTTGCGACAAATTTTTGACAACACTATTTTTGACTAACTTTCTAGAACTTTTCTGACAAAAATATTAAGATCAAGTTTTATTAATGGTATATTTACATATATCCCCCTCTTTTGAGGTCTAATTACATATATACCCAACTAAAAAATTTAATTACATATATACCCAACTGAAAAAATTTAATTACGTATATACCCAACTGAAAAAATTACTATCAACATACCCTTTTAGTAATTTTTGAATTCCAAACACACATACGAGAACTTCATACGTAAACACCACATTCGTTCATCGCCCTCCTCCCCATACGACTGAAGCTCCATCAATTAAAAATGAAAAAAAAAACACGAAAAATGATTAAAAAAAGAAGCAAAAACACTAAAAAACGGAAAGAAAACGTAAAATAAGGGTATATTTGAAATAAGGGTAAAATAGATATAATATTTTTTTTTTTAAAATAAGAGGAATATAAAAATTTCTTAATTCATTTTAATTAAAATAGGTATATTTGAAATTTTAGTATTAGAGGAGGGGATATATGTAATTAAAATTTTGGATTGGGTATATATGTAATAAATGAGATTTATAGGGGGATATATGCAATTGCCCCTTTATTAATTGTCTATTCCGACTTGTTTGACAAAACTTATTTTTAAATTTTTTATTACAAACGGTACACTTGGTAACGCGTTTCTTACCATATAAAAGCATACGAAACTGTTTGAAGTTAAAAGCCGAACGGTTACAATCGATCTGACTTCGGTTTGCTTTCACAAACTTTTTGAACTTTTTTTACCTTCATACAAATTTTACAAAAGTGTGATGAGCTCACATGTGGATCCAAAACTGATTTTTTAAATGTCAAAGCCTCTTTTGCTTATGAATCAAAAGTGGCTTATCATTAACATCATGTGTAGTGGAACGTGAGCACCCAAATGACGCGATTTAACGCCCGTACAACCATATTTCTTATGTTTCTTAACAACAGCCACAAGACGATTATCATAATTGGTTATGTTTTTTTTGAACGGTAGTTAAATTGTCTCGTCGTGCTACCTTCAGTTATCCTGGCGATTGATAGCTAAGATCGATTTCTCAGTCTCCGACCTTGAGACACGTGTGCTCCCAGATGCGCGGGAACCAGATGAAATCTGTAAACCCTCGCCCCCCATTAGGTTCGAACCCGGGATTAAAGCCCGGATTCGTTCCTTCACCTGAATATCCATTAAATTTTACCCAACAAGGCTAGAACCCAAGACCTCCACTTTGAAAGGGTGTGCCTTTTTGCAGTTGAGACAATTCTCCGGATGTATAATTGGTTATGTAATCGACATTAGTCCCTCCCTTGGTTATCGCAATATTACTTACAAAACTGACATTATACAAAATTTAAATAAAATACATGCCTAAAAATAAGCTTCTATCTATTCACAAGGCCGACCCTTCAATTAAAAAGGTTATACAATTGCCTTGATTCTTCAAAATTTTTAGGGCCCTTTTTTTTTTAAAAAAAAATTGTTATATACGTGCCATGGTTTATATAGTACATATATGATATATCTGAACCCAATCTATCTATCTATTCTAATAAATAAAGGTTTATAAGGACACTTGTCATGTTCTTATACCACCTCAATTTTGTTTTTCTCGTATCTCTCTCTTATTAAATACGTGTGTTGAATTAAGAAAAAAAAGATTTTTTTATACATTAAAATTATATTAATATCCAAAAACACGCTTTTTAAAAAAAATTATTATAAAATATTGAATTTTCAAAAAGAAAATTAAAAAAATTAAGAAATAAAATTTGAAAAAACTATAGTGTTTAAAAAAATAATATAATTATTTTATATTAAAAAATTGTCTTATATTGTCTAAATTTTTGATGATAATTATTTATTATATTTTTATATTCATCTCGTGTTATACACGGGTTACTAACCTAGTAACCTAATAAGTAATGCCGAAATCCTAAAATGTATATTGATGATTCGATGGTAATTCGAACTTTATTTTTATTAAAACTGAATTTTATCTTGTGATTGTGATTTGGTATTTCGGAGTGGGGATTAAGTTGTGTACTTGTGCAACACAGATTAATTTAATAAAGAGTAATTTTTTTCAGTTTTGTTACTAATTTAGTTTGTTTTAACATTTTAATAATTATTACTTGGATATATGTTCAAATTTTCCTATTCTGATATATTAAAAATAAAATATAAAATAATTATTTTAAATTGAGTAAATATTTAATTAAAAAAGTATAAAAGAAGATATATGGAATTCTTCTGAGCTTATATTTATGGTTTAATTTGAAATTTATGTTAATTGCTTACTGAACATGTAATTGGATCCCAACAAGCAAACTAAACAAGTCTTACAAAAGCAAATCAAGTCATTTTTCAGATCTAAAATATGAGTATTTTTTTTATATAAAAAAAGGTGTTGGTGGCCAAAATTAATAAAATGGGTAATTTAAAAAAAAACTACAAAAATAGGAGTATACATTAATTCTTTATTTTAAACTGATATATTATAATTCTTTTTCTTTAACCATTTACTTAACTAATCTATTATAAATTTCTATTTTTTTTCTAAAATAACTTATTATAGCTTTTTTTTAATTAACTTATTAAAATTCTTCTTTTTTATTTACTTTTTAATCATGTTAAAAACAACTGAAAAATGCTAGTAAAAAAGTAATTTAGACATCAAGTAGTGTTGTAAAAAACGGCTTAAGCGATCAGTTAACCGGTGCCTAGGCACTAGGAGGTACCGGTCGCTTTAGATTTTTTTCTAATTGATAAATTCATCGGTTAGACTAAAAATCAAGCCTAGGCAGGCAATGTATAACACCCGTAAAAACGTAATAATTAAAAAAAATCGTAAATAATAATACTTAATTAGAAATTAAAACTCAAATAAACGAAAACGAATGACAAGTATGAATTATGAATATCAACCTAGTTAATTACATAACAATTGATTTAATGCTAACGTGAGACTAGCCCACTTGGTAGAGGCTTGCCTCTTAAAATATAACGTCAGAGGTTCAATCCCAAGCAAGGGTGTAATTATGGTTTAATTTAGGTGGTAATAAATTATCCGTTTTAAAAAAATGGACTTCATTAGTAACAACCTGCCTAAATAAAATCGCTTGATTAACAGCCCACAACCGTACCTGACCGAATAGAAACCGATATAGAATCGAACCACATACGATATTATCTAGATTAATAATTATTATTATTACATCCTCATTATATTTAAATTACCTAGCCAAATAAATGCACGTAACTCATCAAATTGAAATCACCATTTCATCCTCATCATTACAAAATGTTTAGACCAGAGGAGAGTTCATTCGTTTATAACCTCTGTCGATCGAAAGATTACATCAAAGCTCTTTTCTGTTTTCATATTCTATTGAGTATAATCAACTTAAACAAACCATCGGATTCCTTCGTCATTTTCATTTCAATCCCGTAAGCCATCTCGACATTGTGATCGGGAGAGATTGCGGCTACACCAAAGGAAGTGTGTTAATCACGGTTACAAACGCTTGTTTCGGGAAAACAATACGTAGTAGATCACCAAGGAACCCAAACCGATTTCATCTAGCCACCATGAGCCGAAGCACCGCTTCAACAGGATCGCACGGTTTAAACGAACAACACGCAGCCCTTACCGATCTATTCTAGTTTCAGAGCATTCAACTTTACTACCGGACTTATCATTGTAGATCTTTTTCTGTTGGAAGGTAACATCTAAAATATCCATAGTTATATACTTCGTAATTGGTTCGAATATATGTTTCATATACTCACAAAAATGATCATGTAATTAGTAAACAATGTCATATATCTATGGTGGAAAACAAGAGAGTTAATTTGTTGTTGAAATTCATGGATCGCTGGTTAGTACAGTAAAGATACATATGGGTTTTAAATATTTGATTAAAGTTGGCCATGAAGACATTAGGAAGCTTCTATGATATGCGAAGAAGATGAACTATGCAAGTAGGTTAAGAATAATGTAAGAGAATATTATTAATAATGGAAGCTTGGTGCTATAGATAAAGAAATATTTTTTCAATTATAATCATTTAGACCATCAAGTTATTCTATCCAATCAATTCAAATAGAATGTTTATCAAGAAAATAGTAAATTGGATAAATAAACGAATTCAACGAGTAAACCTTTAAAAAGGTCCAAATAACCGGATTTTAAAACCGGTTACGTGTACGAACCAAATTCTGTTTAAACTAACATGAAATTAAACCAAAAACACAGATTGCTAAATTGCCAAGGATTTGGATCACTCGCTTATTTTCTTATTATTTACTGATTATTTGCTAAGGCTCAGGTACGGATTCTGTTTAATTAAATCATAGTATTTCTGTTTCTGTAATCGTTTATTTCCGTTTCTATATTATATTCTGATTTGTTATTGCCACGATATGATATCGTGTTTCCCTGCTTCGTTTATCATGCAATACATTTAGATTATATTGTACTCATTATTGCATGATCCGAATATGATATTACTTGGTAGTTTAACTACCCTAGTGAACCTACTGAAAATCTGATCTATTACCCGAGCATGCCCCTACCTGTAAGGATGACTACAGGCCCTTCATGGCGGCAACCACGATGTGGAACCACCCGTAGCGGTTAGTTGAGTTCACGGCGTCTCTATTTAGTACTCTGATAGTACACTTGTGCACCTACTGAATTCTGGAGAGGCGTATGGACTGGTCCTAGGATAATTTTTAACTGTACTTTCTGATTTCTGGGGGATAGTGACGTGTATGCCAATACTAACTATTTCATGTGTCTGGTAAGCGGGAGTAGCTACCCGTGAACCTTACACTTTTATATGTACAGTCGGCTCGTGGTATATTCTGGAATTTCCCACTATTTCTGACTTATATTATAACCTATATTGTTGTTTCTGAAAGGTTATATTCGACTCAAGTCAGACCACTGTTTACTGTTTCTGTTACTGTTTCTTGTTCTGGTATCTGTTTATGACTGTTATTCTCATTACCTTCACCACCTACTGAGCTTCTTTTAATTACTGTTGTTTATCCGTTACTGAGCATTCTTTGGCTCAGCCGTATTTGTTTTTGGTGGTGTTTATGTGTCTTGTATAGGTAATCCAGGAAGTCAGGCAGGGAATTGAGGGAAGTGATACAAGTGATTATCAAGGACTGATTATAAAATAATGTAATAAACATTATCATAAGACTTTGATTTATGTTTTGGGTGACTTATGTAAGACTTTTATTACATTTTAATCAATTTTGGATTGATGCATTAATTCTGATCTCCGTATAAGTGACACGTCAGACCTAATCAGGTTAGGGTGTTACACAATGGGCCAAAAATCAATCAGAATTTAGAAAAATCCCGAAGACCTTATAAATTTCTATTGATAAACTGGTGATTTTTCAAATTCAAGAAAAAAAATCCGGCAACCTTTGAAATTTCAGTGATTTTCTGACAACTTTGAGAAATCTGGTGAAAAACTCCTGCAAAAATATGAAATTTTGACGAGTTATATATATAACTTTACATTTTTAAAAATTGTATAAAAAATTTGGTTATACATGCATAAGTTTGACAAATTACATATAAAAACAAAACGTTTTAATAATATGAGAAATCTTTTGGTGGGATTATGTTTTTTTTATTAATCCAAATTAACAATATACATAATTAACATAAAACACTATATTTTATAATTTATATTGGATAGTGTACATTGAACATAATAGTGTTAATTTTTAGACACTTTAATGATATAATTTAATTGAATCTTAGGAGTTTTTTTTCAATATAGGTGTTGCCATAAAAATTATTTAACAAAATGGGTGATCTAAAAAATATTTATTAAAATAGGCTTTTTTTTATTTATTTCTTTATTTTGAACTAATTTATTATAATTCTTTTTAATTTAATCAACATATTATAATAGTTAGCTGATTGGAAAAATGGAAATATTATAATATGTTGATTGAATTAATAAAAAATAGGAGAAAATAGTTAAATATAAAGAAATAAATGAAAAACAATTATTTTGGTGAATATTTTTCAAATCATTCATTTTGATAAATATTTTTCAACTCACGCGTTTTGGTAAATATTTTTTCACAAGTCTAAGTTTTGTCGTAATCAAGCAATCAAACAAAGCTTAGAACCATATTGACGATGGTAAATAGCGTCAAGGTACGAATGAGACATTATTTCAATGGTACCCCATGATTTTTCCAAATGAGAGGTTTTGGGTTCAAAACCTTCCCACATCAAAATAGGGGTCTGGGGGTTTCCCGGTGACGTTTCCTTCTAAGGTGGTTGTGATGGCTCATGGGAGGTGCAGATAAGTAGACCTTGGTGACATGACCTGGAAACAGTGGGTTCACACGATTGAGACATTCGCCGTTCAAAAAAAATAGCGTCAAGGTGCATTAATTCATGTAAAAATGAATTATTGGTAGATTTCGTCGGGATACATCTCACTCAGCTTCTGCACGTGCTACACCATGAACGAGATTTCAATAATCCAACGACCCCAATTAAGAGGAAGATGATGAATATGATTTAATGTAGGCTGTCTGAAATTTTTTATTATTGAGAAGTAATTAATACGTGAATTTTCCCAAATGAGTGTTGATTGAAAAATTATTTACCAAAATGAATGATTTGAAAAATATTTACCAAAATGAGTGTTTTTCACTTATTTCTTTATTTTTAACTAATTTATTATAATTTTTTTGATTCAATCTAAATAGAAAAACTAGAGTGACTAAAGTGAATTGATTAAAAAAAATAGGAAAAATGGTAATATGGTATAATAAATTATTTAAAAATAAAGAAACAAGTGAAAAACATCCATTTTGGTAAATATTTTTCAAATCACTCATTTTGGTAAATAATTTTCCCACCAACACTCTTTTGAAAAAAAACTCGTTCTTAGTAGTTGTATATAATTCAAATTATTTCACAACTTTCTTAACATAATCCAAAAATTTTCTAGATAACGAGCTTACTAAATTAACATGTACTTTTAGGTCAAAAGCTACAAATGGATTAAACTAAAGCGAATGATCATGTATCGAAACAGGAGATCGAACTCAGCTTTCAAGTTATAGCATTTACACAATCTGAGTACGACACAAAAATTATCAAATATTTTCTTGGTAAGTTTAATCTGTTTACAAAGTCAATCATAATCTTTTGATTAGTTAACTTGTTTTAGACTTCAAAATTATTTTTTTATACCCTTTCTTAAAAATATTATTTTTTTACTAAAACTTTGATTTTAAATTTTATGTTTTATGATTTTTTCATTTTATTACTAATTATATGAATAGTTACCATGACATTATTTTTTGCAAAACACAACGTTAATTATTTGTGATACTTACTAATTAAACATATTAAGTAAAATACAAGCATACGTACATAACGTCTCGAATTTTACTTTTCTTTCAAATCATACATGGATTAGCTATCATATATATGCCATTTCTTTATAAGTACACCTAACGCCCGTTCGACATCCTTTCTCACTGCCTCTTAAGCATTTTTAAAGTATTTCCGTTTGTAACTCATTTTTTATTGTAAATTGGGTTGTTTTAGAGAAAAAAAAAATGGTTATTTTAGAGAGATGAGTGATTATTTTAAGAAGTTGAATGTTTGTTAAATGAGAGGAGTGGTTTATTTATAGTGATTAAAAAAATTTGTTACCGACGGTCAAAAATTGAATTTTTGATTTTTTTTTCCCTTGGCTTCCAACTGTCATCACGGGGTGACAGTCCTCACTCCTCACGCCTCCACCCTTCACGTCCCTCTCACGTCCCACTCACACACCATAACACATGGTTTTATCCTATCTCATTATTATTATCTTTCTATTATAATAAATAATCATTTTCTTTTGCCACTTGTTGACTTTCTATACAACTATTGCCAAGTGTCATTTTTTTATTATAATACTTAATTCTCTTTCCTATTAATTATTTATAATATATTTCATATTAAATAATAATCTAATTAATACTAATGACAAATAATATTAATTACCTTTATCATATATAGAAATAGTTTTTAAAAAACTTTAAAAACAAATCTTTTATTAGAAAACACATTTAAAAAGTTAATAAAATATAAAATTTTTATTAAAAATAAATTTCTTAGAAAATTAAATTTTAAAAAATAAAATATACTATAAACTAGAGTTTTAAAATAATATGATTTTTATAAGCAAATGACGTTTTATTAATTTATTTAAAAACATATTTTATAAAATTGATAGGAAAAGTTATACTTTTGCCCTTTATATTATGATATTTTCAAATTGGTTGTTTAACTTTAATAATTACATAAACTATTCCTTACATTTTTTAAAAAGCTTAGGTTTTGACAAAATAAAAACATGATTTTTAACGTTAATTAGTTCAATGATATCAGTTTTATAAATCAAGAAAATCATTTATCATTTTTTTGGTTATTGAAGCTTTTGATTATTGTTTTATCAGTTAAAATATTTATTAATATGTAAATTGATAGGAAAAGTTACACTTTTGGTCCTTTATGTTATAATATTTTCAAATTGGTTCTTTAACTTTGATAATTACATAGACTATCCCTTACATTTTTAACAAGGGTTAGGTTTTGACAAAATAAAAACAGAATTTTAAGCAAATGACATTTTATTAATTTATTTAAAAAAAGATTTTATAAAATTGATAGAAAAATTTACACTTTTGGTCCTTTATGCTATGATATTTTCAAATTGGTTTTTTAACTTTAATAATTACATAAACTATCTCATACATTTTTAACAAATGTTACGTTTTGACAAAATAAAAAGAAAATTTTTTAACGTTAATATTTAGTTAAGTTATATAAATTTTATAAATCAAGAAAATCATTTATCATTTCTTTGGTTATTGAAGCTTTTGATATGTAAAATAATTATTTTATATCAAAATATCATTTTATAACTTCTACACTTTAATTTATTAATTAACTATTAATATTTTTTGTTTAATCCGTGTAATACACGGGGTAATAAACTAGTTATACTAATAAATAAAAATGTTTTTTGCCACATGTCATGTTCTTACACCTTAATTGTCATATGTCAACTTTTTATTAAACACATTTAATTATCTCCTATTAAATAATTATATCATCTTTCCTATTAAATAATTATAATACTAATAACTATTAATATTATTTATTTTTTAATTAGAAAGCACATATAAGAAAAATTTATAAAATGTAAAAAAAATTTATATTATTTTTTTACAATAAGAAATATTGTATTTTTAGAAAATCAAAGTCATATAGAAAAAAAATTTCTTTAAAAATGATTTTTTTTAAAATAAAATAAAATATAAACCGGTGTTTAAAACAATAAGATTTTATAAACTGATGACATTTTTTAAATTTATTTAAAACCAAAGTAGAAAAATAATTGTGAAAGTTACACTTTTGGTCCAGATTTTTAACGTTATATATAAATTGAGTCGTTAAAATTAAATAATTAAATAAATTATATTTTTTACATTTCTAATTTATAAATGTTAGTCTTTAATAGAATACAAACTAAATCTTTATTATCAATTTGTTCAAATATAATAATTGTTACAAATCAAAAATATCATATATTACTTGTATAGTTATTAAATTTTTTAATTGTTTTTTATTATTTGAAGTATTCATTAATATGTAAATTAATCATTTTATTTTAAAATACCGTTTTATAAATTTTTAAATTTTATTACTAACTATTTAATATTTTATATTAAACTCAGATTCAGAGAAGATTGCAAGCTACAAGAAGCAGACAAAAGAGCTACGCTGACAAACGGCGTAAGCCGTTGGAATTCCAAGTGGGAGACCGTGTCATGTTGAAGGTATCCCCATGGAAGGGCGTTGTACGTTTTGGAACAAAAGGCAAGCTAGCACCACGATACGTAGGACCGTTCGAAATCATCGAACGTATTGGTCCTGTGGCGTATAGACTGAGATTACCAGATGAACTCAGTGGTGTGCATGACGTGTTTCACGTCTCGAACTTGAAGAAGTGCCTTGCTGACGAATCACTCGTCATTCCACTCGAAGAAATTCAAGTCGATGATCAGTTACATTTCATAGAAGAACCTTTAGAGATTATGGATCGCAAAGTCAAGCAACTGAGGCGAAGCCGTATTCCGATTGTAAAGGTTCGTTGGAATTCAAGACGCGGACCCGAGTTTACTTGGGAACGTGAAGATCACATGAAGTTAAAGTATCCCCAACTGTTTGAAGAGGAAGCCGTACCCGATAACAATTCTAAAATTTCGGGACGAAATTTCTTTAACAAGGGGAGACTGTAACATCAGTGCCGGAACCGTCACCGGAACAGTGATCGTGAACAGTACGTAAACAGTAAACAGGTACAATTATCATGTAATTCTGTATATTTCATGTTCATATCAAACATCAGTATCATTTCATGCTAGCAAAACAGTAAATTCACAGACATTTCAGAGAAATCAATTCAGAACAATGATTCTTGAGTCAGATAATTATCTGACAACACAGAATCATCATGTGATTTATTTGTTAGGATCTTATTATGTATAAACGTATGTGAGGCCTTACAGGACAAAACAACACGAATATCATTAAGTGAATGCTAAACCGACAGATTATTCGTATAGGTGACGATCTGTACGAATAAATCTGAAAGTTTAACGTTCTGAATGATATTCAGTAATTAGAAAACAAGATTGAAAAATGTAGTTATCGTCGTGTTTGATCGGGTGACGATTCGAACAAATACGCGCGATGACCGCGCGACTCGATTTAAACGTTAAATAAATATTTTGTAAATTAAATAAATAAAGATATTTAGTAAATTTATTAGGAATCACAACCTAAAATAATTTTAGGATTCCTATTTTATAACCGAGTCGTTTCGTTTCGAAAATGACGCGAAAACGACATTTCTACGCGAAACCACGCGAAACCGAACGAACCCGAACGAACCCGGTATTATTCCCCACATTTATTGTGGCATTTAATGCCACAACAACCTCATCAACCAGCCATCACCTCCATTCACGTTCAATCTCTCTCTCTCTAACATTCACAAGAAAAACCCCACCTTCTCTCTAAGATCTTGAGCTCAATTTTTCACCTTTTCTTGTGTTTTTGGTGTCAAAATCACCACAATCACTAGTAGATCATAGAAGTACAACCGATCTAAGCTTTCATCCAGCCAATTCGAGGTAAAAATGTGAATTTGAGCTCGGTTTTAGGGTTTTGAAAACCCTTTTTGATGATCCATCTCCCTAACCGGTTCTAGCCACATAAAACCCTAGGATCTGCACAAAACTTGTCGACAAACATGAAGAATACCACGGTATGGACTTGGGTTCGGTTGAGGAGCTGGTGACCACCAGGCCACGACTGGCCGAAGGAACCCAACCAGGCCGCCGAATGAGGCCTCATACGGCCGAATGACTCAGGGCGAAACAACAATGGCCGAACCATCTCTCATTCGTGGGTTCCCTCTTTCATTCGCCATATCCATTCGAGCTGGACTCAGTCGCCCCTCTCTTTCGCCTGAACTTCTTTCGGCTGGAGTCTTCACATTCGGCATAACTCATTCGGCTAGAGGTCATACGGCTTGGTTCAATCGGACATAATCCCTTCGGTCGGTCCACTGTTGGTCAAACTCAATGACCCGGTCCAGCCCATATTCAAGCCCAATGTATCCAGTTAATACTTGTACAACCTTTGGTCGAACAGTTAACTAGGTTGGGGGTTGGGTCCTTACAATTAAATAGGGTAGTACATTTGCATGCATGGGTGGGAAATAGTGGTGATATGCATGGACCATGAGGGCGTGAGAGATTATAACATGTAATCATTCATGGGTGTTTAAGTTCAAGGTAAAACCCATAAGGATATAGGAAGGGAAGGATGTGCATGGGATTTTCATGTGTGTGTGTGTATGGGAGTACAACAAATAATAAAAGGTGGTAAGCTTATAAATTTTCATGCTAAGGACTAAGTCACCAAGGTTTATCTAAACAAATGATAAACATAGAATTTGTCTAGCATATGGGATTGAGGGTAAACAAAGACTAATGCAACTACAACAAGGACTTTTGAAACGAACGAGCATGAATCAATAATTTCCTTAAAATGATTAGGGCTTTAGTTCATCAAAACCACGATAAGGGTTATGTGAAAACAAAGTCCAAATCAATTGGGTCAAGATTGGGCTCAATGGGCTTAATCTAAGCCCGTTATCATGCTTATATTCATTCATCTTAAATAAATTATGCTTGGCATAAAAGAAACCAAATTATAAGTTTTTGTAAAGTAATTGAATGACCTTCCTAAATAAATGTGTAATTTAAATAAATTAAATGGAAAATGCCTACTTTAAGTCTTTAAATGATTAAGGTGGGACTCTGGTTATGAATGGGTAATAAGGTTAACTTAGCTAGAGAAAATCATAGAAACACGTTAGTAATCTAGGACACTTAGTTGCACACCGAGACCAAATCCTAGTTACGACGTCTATTATAAATACTCACCGTATGCGAATTCTCTTAAAACAATTCAGGTGATAAAGATATATAAGCTACAGTCAAAGAGCGCGCATTTTCTTTTGTGAATCATTTGCACAGCAACACAGGTGAGTTCATTGCCCCTTTTCTAAACATTTTTGTTTTAAAACGCGGGGCTGAGAAGCATGCGTAAACTGTTTTATTTAAACTGTTTATTTAAATGCTTCTATTTATTATATATGTTTGTTGATACTCCTAGACTCCTGTCTAGGAAATTATTAAACAGATCAAGTTATCAATTGAATTTAAGTACTCTTATGAGTAATACCTTAAATTAAATTCTAAATCAACCCTTAGTCTATCAAATTCAAATTTAATAACCTAAATTCAAAGTGAAATCAAAGGAACAAAATCAAGAAATCATATTCAAGGGAATCATAACTCAGTGTGTGATCTGAAACACAAGAATCATAATCAAATCAATTATCATTGGAAATCATGGGAATTCAAAGAATCAAGAATCAAGAGGCTCAAGGAATCAGAAATCATAAATGTGTGTGAATCATTGAAATAATGAAATCATTATGATCTAATGAACTCATTAATACTCAAGTTAAGGTGGATGTCAGTTGTATATGGAATCAAGACCACGTGTAACACACATATAAAGTCCCTTCAGGTATAGAAGACTCATGTAGTCAGGCTATACGGGCAATAACGTGAACAATCATGGAAATCAATATCAAAGTCTAATTCAAGAGAATCAAGAGATCAAGAATCAAAGGATATCCTTAAAGTCCCCGCATGTACAGAAGACCTTTGGGTCAAGCTGTAAGGGCAAAACATTAAAGTCCCCGCATGTACAGAAGACTTTTGGGTCAAGCTGTAAGGGCAAATCATTAAAATCCCGTCACGCCCAGGTATACTCCTTGTGAGTTATGCCTGGTATGGGTCACGTGTGAGAGGTTACAACTTGGACAACCACCAACAACTAAGTCTAACTGATTGAGTCAAATTATACCCAATCATCATGTCTTAGTTGTATTTAAATGTTTTATTTAATTATTAAATTAAATATTGGACATTTATTATTATCACTGACGTTGGGAAAATCATTTATCTATGAGGAACTCAAGAGATTCAAAGTCAATTCAGGTTTCATTATCATAATTCAAATCAGAAGTGTTGGGTAAAAATGCTTAATTATCATTAACAACAGTGTCATATGCATATTAGTATGTGGTGGGATGTTGGCTAGGGCTTGTCCCTTACATATGCCCTATATATAAGCATACCGATGTGGATATTACATGTGGAGTTAATGAGGTTAGGGTCTTTACCAAAGGAGGTTTCAAATCATTTTCAAACATTAAACTATATGAACTCACCAACCATGTGTTGACTTGATTTTTGCATGACTTCTCAGGTGACGAACAGGTCAACTAAGGAGTTATCCCTTTTGGACTAGGACTTCAGATAGAAGACTTAGCATTTTGGACCTGTATTCTTCTGAAGACATCATTATACAAATTATTTTGTATATCTTGTGTAAATACAAGATAGAAATATATGATGTTAATGGTAGATTTACATTGTTAAATTATAAACAATACTGATGTAATTTAACTTTGTAATTCTATTATATTTAGCATTTCTCATTTGTATCATGTGCAATGTGAACAATCTGATCATCACGATTATCACTCATGATATCGCGCCCCGGGAACCTTCCGCCCGACGGGACAACCGATCCTATCCCGCCGGCTCGGGGTGTGACAGATTGGTATCAGAGCCATGGTTATAGAGAAATATAGGTCATTTACTTAAACGGTTTGGCTTAGACTATAACCTAGGGACCCTACATGTAGAGAACTTAAGATTTAAGACTTATTGCATTGCGTCTTCTGCATTCGATCATTGCACTAACCAATATTCATTTGGTTATGATCAGAATGCCGCCACGAAGACAACCTCCGTTGTTGCAATCATCACAAGACCAAGCTCCACATTCCTCAACGCCATCGCCAAACGACTCACCACCGCCACCTCCTCCACCGCCTCCACCTCCTCCTCCACTAATCACCGAGGCATCAGGTTCGGGAACAACTCCTATACTGGATCCCACCACCATCGCTTTGGTGACACTACTGAGCAGCCAGATGACCAATCAGATGAAAGCGGCGATACCGGAGATGTTCAACCTTCTTCGTAATGAGATCAATAACACTGGTAATTCGTCTGGAGAAGCCAGTGGAAACACTGGTGGTACTTCCCATTACTCCTACAAATCTTTTGTAGGATGTAAACCGCCTAGCTTTAGCGGATCTGAAGGAGCCGTTGGATTAATCCAATGGATTGAAAAGATTGAAGCTACACTGGATCTCTGCAGCTGTCCAGAGCATCACAAGGTCCGTTACTCTGCAGGAACATTCAACAAACGGGCTCTGACTTGGTGGAATAGTCAGATCAATGCCCGGGGAAGAGAAGAAGCGATGGCCATGCCATGGGAAGATTTTAAGACTCTGCTAAGGACCGAATTCTGCCCAAAGAATGAACTGCAAAAGTTAGAGGTTGAACTGTCCAACCATGTGATGAAAGGGGCAGATCATATGGGGTATACTACTCGTTACCACGAGTTAGTTGCTTTGGTGCCCGACATGGTACCTACTTTGGAGAAGAGGATTGATAGATATGTGGGTGGACTTCCTGCCTGCATTCAGGGAATGGTTGTTTCAGCCAACCCTACTACTGTCGAGTCTGCAGTGAGACTGTCTGGAAAACTCACAGATCTGATGGTTGCCTCTGGAGTTCTGAAGAAAGAGGCTGACACTGGCAAGAGAAAGGAAGAGTCTTCAAAGAATCCACAACACCAGCAACACCAAAAGAAGAAGCAGAAATTAATCAAGAACTACACTGTGGCTACTCCCCTGAATCAAGTAGCAGCGGCACAACAAAATGTGCCCAAGAGACAATATACTGGCCCACATCCTTTGTGTACTAAATGCCAGTATCATCATGCTGCAAACAACCAGTGCCGTCAATGCACGGGTTGTGGAAGAAAAGGGCACTGGGTTCAACAGTGCAGACTGACACCAAATCCAGCAGTTAACAATGCTGCACTAGCTCTCCCTCCACCAGCTAATCAGAACAATGGTGGATGCTTCAACTGTGGCGAACAAGGCCACTTTGCAAAGAACTGCCCGAAGAAGGCTCAACCAGCAGTTCAAGCTCCTCGCGGAAGAGCTTTTGTTATTGGAGCACCAGCTGCACGCCAGGACCCAAATGTGGTCACTGGTACGTTTCTCTTACATGACTTTTATGCATCTGTTTTATTTGACACTGGTGCGGATCAGAGTTTTATCTCTGCCGATTTTGCATGCCAACTAGATTCTATAGAGGAACAGTTAGACTCCCCTTACATCATAGAAGTAGCTAACGGAAAACAGATCACAGTTAGTACAGTTTACAGAAATTGCCTGTTGACACTTAACGGTCATACATTCTCTATCGACTTGATACCGATGGAGTTGGGTAGTTTCGACATCATTGTTGGAATGGATTGGCTTTCCTCTAACCGAGTGGAAGTCATCTGTTCTGAGAAGCTGCTTCGAGTTCCATTACCAGATGATCGTGTGTTGGAAGTTAAAGGGGATCAAGCAAAACGAAGTGTCAAAATCATTTCATGCATAAAGGCGCGTAAGTGTTTACAGAAGCAGTGTGTAGCTTTCCTGGCACATGTAGTGGAAAAAGAGAAAGACAAGAAGAAGATACAAGACGTACCTGTAGTGAAAGAGTATCCGGAAGTATTTCCTGAAGACCTACCAGGTTTGCCACCTGCGCGACCGGTAGAGTTCCGAATCGATTTAGTTCCTGGAGCAACTCCTGTTGCTAAATCTCCTTATCGACTAGCACCTTCGGAGATGCAGGAATTGTCGAATCAGTTGCAGGAATTATTGGATAAAGGATTCATCAGACCGAGCTACTCACCTTGGGGAGCTCCGGTCTTGTTCGTGAAGAAGAAAGACGGATCGTTTAGAATATGTATCGACTATCGAGAGTTGAACAAGTTGACTATCAAGAATCGGTACCCATTGCCGAGGATTGATGACTTGTTCGATCAGTTACAAGGAGCTCAGTATTTCTCGAAGATAGATCTACGGTCCGGGTATCATCAGCTCAGAGTTCAAGACGAAGACATACCGAAGACGGCTTTCCGAACCAGATACGGGCATTACGAATTTTTAGTGATGCCTTTCGGACTGACAAATGCACCAGCGGTTTTCATGGATCTCATGAACCGAGTGTGCAAGCCGTATTTAGATCAGTTCGTTATCGTATTCATCGATGACATACTGATTTATTCCAAGAGCAAAGCAGAACATGAACAACATCTCAGGAAGATCTTGGAACTGTTGATGGAACAGAAACTTTATGCCAAGTTCTCTAAATGTGAATTTTGGCTAAGGGAAGTTCAGTTTCTTGGTCACGTAGTCAACAGTGAGGGAATACACGTAGATCCTGCCAAGATTGAAGCAATAAAGAACTGGGACACTCCGAAGACACCAACGGAGATACGGTCTTTTCTGGGATTGGCAGGTTATTATAGAAGATTCATCTCGAACTTTTCTAAGATAGCTTTGCCTCTCACTAAGTTAACTCAGAAAAGTGAACCGTTTATCTGGGAACAGAAACAAGAAGATGCTTTTCAGACATTGAAACAGAAACTGTGTGATGCTCCAATCTTATCTCTCCCAGAAGGATGTGAAGACTTTGTTGTGTATTGTGATGCATCCCATCAGGGACTCGGTTGTGTTTTAATGCAACGGGACAAGGTCATAGCCTATGCATCAAGACAGTTAAAGATTCATGAGAAGAATTACACTACTCATGATCTTGAACTGGGAGCAGTGATCTTCGCATTGAAAATTTGGAGACATTACTTATATGGCACTAAGTGTACCATATTTACTGATCATAAGAGTCTGCAGCACATCTTTGATCAGAAGGAGCTCAACATGCGACAACGCCGTTGGGTTGAACTTCTGAATGATTATGATTGTGTGATCAAGTACCATCCGGGAAAGGCAAACGTTGTAGCTGATGCCTTGAGTCGGAAGGAACGGGTCAAACCTTTACGCGTTAGGGCTATGGGTATGACTGTGCAGACCAGTTTACAAGACAAGATCATTCAAGCTCAACAGGAATCAGTTGATAGAGGAAACTTGAAGAAAGAACTTGACTGCGGAGCAGAGAAACATTTGGAGACCAAGTCGGATGGAATGATCTACTACCAGGATCGTATATGGATTCCGGCGGTAGATGAATTGAGAAGACTTATCTTCGATGAGGCACACAAGACAAAATACTCTGTTCATCCAGGCGCTGATAAAATGTATCAAGACTTGCGTGGATTTTATTGGTGGCCCGGAATGAAGAAAGACATAGCCGAGTACGTCGGTCGGTGTCTGACGTGTGCGAAGGTAAAGGCGGAACACCAGAGACCGTCTGGTTTACTGGAACAGCCTGAGATTCCGCTCTGGAAGTGGGAACAAATAGCTATGGATTTCATTACCAAGCTACCCCGCACTTCCAGTGGTCACGATACGATTTGGGTGATCATTGATCGTTTAACAAAATCTGCTCACTTCTTGCCGATGCGTGAAACCTTCACGATGGATAGACTGGCGAGATTGTACATTAATGAGATAGTGGTACGTCACGGTGTACCATTATCAATTATTTCTGATAGAGACAGCAGATTCACTTCAAGGTTCTGGCAATCACTGCAGAAATCTCTAGGGACACAGTTAAATCTGAGTACAGCTTACCATCCACAAACGGACGGTCAAAGTGAACGTACGATTCAGACTCTAGAGGATATGTTAAGAACCTGTATTTTGGACTTCGGTGGGAATTGGGATTCTCATTTGCCACTGATTGAGTTCTCCTACAACAACAGTTACCACAGCAGTATCGGATGTGCACCATTCGAGGCTCTATATGGTCGGAAATGTAGATCACCGATCTGTTGGACTGAAGTTGGAGATAATCGCATAACTGGGCCAGAGCTTATTCAGGAAACCACTGATAAGATAGCTCAGATTCAGAGAAGATTGCAAGCTACAAGAAGCAGACAAAAGAGCTACGCTGACAAATGGCGTAAGCCGTTGGAATTCCAAGTGGGAGACCGTGTCATGTTGAAGGTATCCCCATGGAAGGGCGTTGTACGTTTTGGAACAAAAGGCAAGCTAGCACCACGATACGTAGGACCGTTCGAAATCATCGAACGTATTGGTCCTGTGGCGTATAGACTGAGATTACCAGATGAACTCAGTGGTGTGCATGACGTGTTTCACGTCTCGAACTTGAAGAAGTGCCTTGCTGACGAATCACTCGTCATTCCACTCGAAGAAATTCAAGTCGATGATCAGTTACATTTCATAGAAGAACCTTTAGAGATTATGGATCGCAAAGTCAAGCAACTGAGGCGAAGCCGTATTCCGATTGTAAAGGTTCGTTGGAATTCAAGACGCGGACCCGAGTTTACTTGGGAACGTGAAGATCACATGAAGTTAAAGTATCCCCAACTGTTTGAAGAGGAAGCCGTACCCGATAACAATTCTAAAATTTCGGGACGAAATTTCTTTAACAAGGGGAGACTGTAACATCAGTGCCGGAACCGTCACCGGAACAGTGATCGTGAACAGTACGTAAACAGTAAACAGGTACAATTATCATGTAATTCTGTATATTTCATGTTCATATCAAACATCAGTATCATTTCATGCTAGCAAAACAGTAAATTCACAGACATTTCAGAGAAATCAATTCAGAACAATGATTCTTGAGTCAGATAATTATCTGACAACACAGAATCATCATGTGATTTATTTGTTAGGATCTTATTATGTATAAACGTATGTGAGGCCTTACAGGACAAAACAACACGAATATCATTAAGTGAATGCTAAACCGACAGATTATTCGTATAGGTGACGATCTGTACGAATAAATCTGAAAGTTTAACGTTCTGAATGATATTCAGTAATTAGAAAACAAGATTGAAAAATGTAGTTATCGTCGTGTTTGATCGGGTGACGATTCGAACAAATACGCGCGATGACCGCGCGACTCGATTTAAACGTTAAATAAATATTTTGTAAATTAAATAAATAAAGATATTTAGTAAATTTATTAGGAATCACAACCTAAAATAATTTTAGGATTCCTATTTTATAACCGAGTCGTTTCGTTTCGAAAATGACGCGAAAACGACATTTCTACGCGAAACCACGCGAAACCGAACGAACCCGAACGAACCCGGTATTATTCCCCACATTTATTGTGGCATTTAATGCCACAACAACCTCATCAACCAGCCATCACCTCCATTCACGTTCAATCTCTCTCTCTCTAACATTCACAAGAAAAACCCCACCTTCTCTCTAAGATCTTGAGCTCAATTTTTCACCTTTTCTTGTGTTTTTGGTGTCAAAATCACCACAATCACTAGTAGATCATAGAAGTACAACCGATCTAAGCTTTCATCCAGCCAATTCGAGGTAAAAATGTGAATTTGAGCTCGGTTTTAGGGTTTTGAAAACCCTTTTTGATGATCCATCTCCCTAACCGGTTCTAGCCACATAAAACCCTAGGATCTGCACAAAACTTGTCGACAAACATGAAGAATACCACGGTATGGACTTGGGTTCGGTTGAGGAGCTGGTGACCACCAGGCCACGACTGGCCGAAGGAACCCAACCAGGCCGCCGAATGAGGCCTCATACGGCCGAATGACTCAGGGCGAAACAACAATGGCCGAACCATCTCTCATTCGTGGGTTCCCTCTTTCATTCGCCATATCCATTCGAGCTGGACTCAGTCGCCCCTCTCTTTCGCCTGAACTTCTTTCGGCTGGAGTCTTCACATTCGGCATAACTCATTCGGCTAGAGGTCATACGGCTTGGTTCAATCGGACATAATCCCTTCGGTCGGTCCACTGTTGGTCAAACTCAATGACCCGGTCCAGCCCATATTCAAGCCCAATGTATCCAGTTAATACTTGTACAACCTTTGGTCGAACAGTTAACTAGGTTGGGGGTTGGGTCCTTACAATTAAATAGGGTAGTACATTTGCATGCATGGGTGGGAAATAGTGGTGATATGCATGGACCATGAGGGCGTGAGAGATTATAACATGTAATCATTCATGGGTGTTTAAGTTCAAGGTAAAACCCATAAGGATATAGGAAGGGAAGGATGTGCATGGGATTTTCATGTGTGTGTGTGTATGGGAGTACAACAAATAATAAAAGGTGGTAAGCTTATAAATTTTCATGCTAAGGACTAAGTCACCAAGGTTTATCTAAACAAATGATAAACATAGAATTTGTCTAGCATATGGGATTGAGGGTAAACAAAGACTAATGCAACTACAACAAGGACTTTTGAAACGAACGAGCATGAATCAATAATTTCCTTAAAATGATTAGGGCTTTAGTTCATCAAAACCACGATAAGGGTTATGTGAAAACAAAGTCCAAATCAATTGGGTCAAGATTGGGCTCAATGGGCTTAATCTAAGCCCGTTATCATGCTTATATTCATTCATCTTAAATAAATTATGCTTGGCATAAAAGAAACCAAATTATAAGTTTTTGTAAAGTAATTGAATGACCTTCCTAAATAAATGTGTAATTTAAATAAATTAAATGGAAAATGCCTACTTTAAGTCTTTAAATGATTAAGGTGGGACTCTGGTTATGAATGGGTAATAAGGTTAACTTAGCTAGAGAAAATCATAGAAACACGTTAGTAATCTAGGACACTTAGTTGCACACCGAGACCAAATCCTAGTTACGACGTCTATTATAAATACTCACCGTATGCGAATTCTCTTAAAACAATTCAGGTGATAAAGATATATAAGCTACAGTCAAAGAGCGCGCATTTTCTTTTGTGAATCATTTGCACAGCAACACAGGTGAGTTCATTGCCCCTTTTCTAAACATTTTTGTTTTAAAACGCGGGGCTGAGAAGCATGCGTAAACTGTTTTATTTAAACTGTTTATTTAAATGCTTCTATTTATTATATATGTTTGTTGATACTCCTAGACTCCTGTCTAGGAAATTATTAAACAGATCAAGTTATCAATTGAATTTAAGTACTCTTATGAGTAATACCTTAAATTAAATTCTAAATCAACCCTTAGTCTATCAAATTCAAATTTAATAACCTAAATTCAAAGTGAAATCAAAGGAACAAAATCAAGAAATCATATTCAAGGGAATCATAACTCAGTGTGTGATCTGAAACACAAGAATCATAATCAAATCAATTATCATTGGAAATCATGGGAATTCAAAGAATCAAGAATCAAGAGGCTCAAGGAATCAGAAATCATAAATGTGTGTGAATCATTGAAATAATGAAATCATTATGATCTAATGAACTCATTAATACTCAAGTTAAGGTGGATGTCAGTTGTATATGGAATCAAGACCACGTGTAACACACATATAAAGTCCCTTCAGGTATAGAAGACTCATGTAGTCAGGCTATACGGGCAATAACGTGAACAATCATGGAAATCAATATCAAAGTCTAATTCAAGAGAATCAAGAGATCAAGAATCAAAGGATATCCTTAAAGTCCCCGCATGTACAGAAGACCTTTGGGTCAAGCTGTAAGGGCAAAACATTAAAGTCCCCGCATGTACAGAAGACTTTTGGGTCAAGCTGTAAGGGCAAATCATTAAAATCCCGTCACGCCCAGGTATACTCCTTGTGAGTTATGCCTGGTATGGGTCACGTGTGAGAGGTTACAACTTGGACAACCACCAACAACTAAGTCTAACTGATTGAGTCAAATTATACCCAATCATCATGTCTTAGTTGTATTTAAATGTTTTATTTAATTATTAAATTAAATATTGGACATTTATTATTATCACTGACGTTGGGAAAATCATTTATCTATGAGGAACTCAAGAGATTCAAAGTCAATTCAGGTTTCATTATCATAATTCAAATCAGAAGTGTTGGGTAAAAATGCTTAATTATCATTAACAACAGTGTCATATGCATATTAGTATGTGGTGGGATGTTGGCTAGGGCTTGTCCCTTACATATGCCCTATATATAAGCATACCGATGTGGATATTACATGTGGAGTTAATGAGGTTAGGGTCTTTACCAAAGGAGGTTTCAAATCATTTTCAAACATTAAACTATATGAACTCACCAACCATGTGTTGACTTGATTTTTGCATGACTTCTCAGGTGACGAACAGGTCAACTAAGGAGTTATCCCTTTTGGACTAGGACTTCAGATAGAAGACTTAGCATTTTGGACCTGTATTCTTCTGAAGACATCATTATACAAATTATTTTGTATATCTTGTGTAAATACAAGATAGAAATATATGATGTTAATGGTAGATTTACATTGTTAAATTATAAACAATACTGATGTAATTTAACTTTGTAATTCTATTATATTTAGCATTTCTCATTTGTATCATGTGCAATGTGAACAATCTGATCATCACGATTATCACTCATGATATCGCGCCCCGGGAACCTTCCGCCCGACGGGACAACCGATCCTATCCCGCCGGCTCGGGGTGTGACAACCAATAAGACCTCACGTAGACTTTTTTAATGAAACGTCTTCGAAAAAACAAACAGTCTGCAGATGTCAACATATGCGCGTGGTATTCGCGACGCAGACAAAAGAGGCTGCGGATACCTTTTATTAAAAAACAAGGCCTGTTTTATTTGGACACCCCACTTTTATATTTTTACACCCCTGCGACTCAATAAGGCCGTAATGGCCATTACGGCCCGTATTGGGCACAGACAAACATCTTAGAGAATTCCTTGAAATCAGTGAAACATTCAGTGGGACGGGCCGTACTGGCCAGTACGGCCCGTCTTGGCCCAAGCTTATTTTTTCAAGACATTTTGGGTGTAAACCAGTTTTGTAAATGTTGGTACGGCCCGTACTGGCCATTACGGCCCGTCTTGAGTTAATTTATTTTATTTAAACATAATTTACGTATTTAAATATTTTTTAACAATATACGTTTAATACGTGAATTATTTGAACGATATGTATTATTTATTTTATTTAATCATAATTTACGTATTTAAATATTTTTTAACAATATACGTTTAATACGTGAATTATTTGAACGATATGTGTTATTTATTTTATTTAATCATAATTAAACGTCATAATGTCGTTCAAATAACTAAATATTTCATTTTCTAATCAGTTTGTTTACGTTAATTAAAATAATTTAAACAATATAAAGTTTTTCGCGCAAATATTAAACAACACAAACAGAAACAATACAAATGT
Organism: Mikania micrantha; assembly: GCA_009363875.1. Classification (NCBI taxonomy): domain Eukaryota; kingdom Viridiplantae; phylum Streptophyta; class Magnoliopsida; order Asterales; family Asteraceae; genus Mikania; species Mikania micrantha. The sequence goes on along the minus strand of CM018690.1, from coordinate 22,667,011 downwards.
AGAAAGAAACATACGTATATACACTGTACGGTTTTATATACAAGGAAACAAAATACAAAAATACAAAATGAACTACGATCCGGATGGTCCAGCGTCTGATCCGTCGTCTGCGTAGACGCGTGGCTCCGGGAACGGTGGAAGCTGTGTCCCGTCCCGTCGCGCATGCTCTGACGCGACTGTCCACTGGACCAAATCCTCGTACCGATCGAGCCGTCACTCGATGCGTGCCATCCGCTGGACCGTCTCGTCGCACCGGGCGGCTATCTGGTGCAGCAACGCCTCGAGTGGCTCGGTCAGGCGCACCGCAGGGTAAACGTGCGGTGGATGCTGCGGAGGCTCCTCATCGCGCAGCGGTGACAGAACCGGCTCCTCCCGAATCGGCTCGGGCTCCGGTATCGGGCCACCGTCCTGCTGCTCCTGCTGCTGGTCTGGCAATACGATGACCTGGGCCGGCTGAAACAGGCGGCCGTCCAGCCTAATAAACCGCAATCCCAGACCCGGGATGTCGGCGGCAAGTTTCATGCTGAGGACCGTCCGCCGATCGAGCTTACGAGGCTCGATCGTCGGCAGATCCTCAAGCATGTCAACCATGCCTCTGCTGCGGGCGATGTGGGTGACAAAGGCGCCACCCCACAATGTACCGCGCTCCTGTCGGTGGTAGAAGGAGGCGTCGTACAACGCAAAACACCGTGCCAGGTTGCACGGCCTGCCAGCAATGAGTGAGTGCAGATAAAACAAATCTGTCGTCGTCACCCACTCCTGGCTCTGACCGCGACCTGATATGGTTGTCACGATCCAGCGGTGGATGTAACGGATCAGTGGATCTCTGATCGCCGAGGCCCGTACCCGGGGTCCGGTGAAGGGAGTATCTGATACCTGGGACCACCAGGCCCTAATAACTCCCTCCTCCCCCTGCGTGGGGGCCTGTGTGAAGTCGTCACGAACGGTCTCCGGCTCGTAATAGATGCCTAAGTGCACGGCGAACCGCTCGATCGAAATCTCGAAGTGCTGGCCGCATAAGGAGAACTCGATATCCGGAGGAAGCTCCTCGTCATCCGCCTCCCGAACTGCGGCCTGGTGAGCTCGGTATCTAAATGTGGATAGAAACTCCACAGTGATCAACCGGTAGGTGGGCAGGTCCGCGATATCGAACAAGCGAGTCCACGGCGTGTCCTCGCCGAGGATGGCTCTCGCACGAACCGCCTTCCCGGCATCAGCCAGAAGACCCCAATCTATACAACGGGGCGTCGGCACGCTCATCCGAAGTATCCGACGACACCTCATCAACGTCGCTGAATGCTCCTCGAACTGGAGCCACGCGTGTTGCGATAGCGCAAGCGACTCGGGATCTAACGGCGGCCCCTGCTGGGCGACCTGCTCCTGCTGTAGCATCTCGGCATCCATCTCAGTAATAAATGTATAAGCTGAAAAAACCGAAAAACGAATAAACGTTAAAAAAATTTCTTGCCAAGACGGCCCGTAATGGGCATGACGGCCCGTCTTGGCCATACCAGGCCAAAACTAGCCTGGTATGGCCAAGACGGCCCGTAAAGGGCATGACGGCCGTAATGGGCATGACGGCCCGCCTTTTATTATTTTTCATTAAAGAATTTGTTTATTACATTTAAACGTCTATGTAGTCAACCAGCTTATTTTCATCTATGAATTTTTGGTATTCTTGGAGCCTATCATGATATACAAACTCCCAGTCGGATGCGGCATCATTTCGGTAACGTTTCCAGATAGGATTTACCGTTGGCATAGGATAACATCCTTATAAGGTAACATTAACGTAATGGACGCCAAGATGAATTACTGATACGACGTTATGTCGCGGCAAACTATTAGCAGATGTCCACAAAGGAAAAATGGTTTGAGGACCTCGACTGCTGAAAAGGTGAACGATGACGCCAAATCTTTGAGCAATTGCTAAACTTGTGTGAGGCATAAACATCCAATGTTCGGCGGGAGCAGGTGCAATCTGCTGCCAATTTATTGTGTTGCGTAGTACATCATAAGAATCTGGGTCATATGAGTTAAACACATATCTGTACAGATCTGCGTTGAAATCCAATTCGTGCAAGAGTTGTTGTCGAATAAATGCCCAATGACTTTCATTGAATCCTAAACCCACGGCTACAGAACGAAAACCACAGTTACCATCTGGCTGGACATCTTGTATGTTTATCACGTAAGGTTGAAGGAGAGGAAGGATGTGATGACCGAAGCGATAAACATTGTTTAATCCTTCTGGCTTCATGTTACGTGGAAAACGGAATTCGTTTTGACTTAACGAGTCCGATGGTGGCATTGCTTTTGATACCGATGTGGAACGGCTGCGCCGAAATACGGGTTTCTGACTTTTCTTGGTCACAGCTGTAAACGAACTATGCCTCGAAGGTTCAAATGTACTGTCTTGGGACGCTAAATTATCTTTAACAACGTCTTGCTCTTGCTCTTTTTGTTTCTGTGCCTTTAAAGTTGGACGACCACGTGTATCTTTTTGAACTGAAGGCGCCTTTTTGTCGCTTTTGTTTGGAAATACCTGCGCCAAGACCTTCTTTATTAGACTCTTTTTTATTACATGAGGTTTGGAATTTATTTCTTCTGTAACCAAACCCATTTGTCCTATAACATCTATTTCTTCTTCTTCTAACAGTGTTGGGTTAGCTGCGTTAAGTTTTGTCCAAAAAATATCTATATCTGAGAGCGGTATTTTGTTATCTGCATAATTTATAATTAGAATTAATATAAAACTAACTACGTGCGAAATATCTAAGATTTACATTTAATATGACGAACCTGTGTTGTAATATTTTGATATATTACAAGCACACGGCAACCCACAACTCGTCCAAAGCTGGTGGCCACACGTCATATTTGAGTCGCGCATAACTCTTATTTTGTCTTTTTCCTCGACCAGCAAATCAAGAGCTTTACAGGACACTTTTCCTCGAAGGTTATTAAATATTGGTAGTTTATGATGACCCATAGTTTTAATCAAGCTCGTTTCAAAATCGTGTTTCATTTTTACCTCCTGTGCTTGCACGATTTCATTTACGAAACCTACAAGCGAGGCAAGCGTGCTGTTTGGTGATCTGAGGAATCGTTTTAGGTTCGAGTGCTGACTTTCCACCCGGTTTGTTGTACGTTGACCAAAGTTGCGCGTTCTATTGGTCCATGCTGTTACAAACATATCTCTGTAACTGTTTAACCAGGTGTGCGTCAGATACTCCAGAACCCCTGAAATGAAACAAAAAACCAATGATGATATGATAATAATAATTATGGTATAAGATGCTTACTTTTTTTGTCGTCTTTGATAAGTCTTTCGTACAGTCGGTTGTAGTTGTAGTCGTATAACTCTGTTGTTAGAGAGTTACACAAATTCGCCCATCGACCTTTGAATTTCTTCCAGTCTGCGTCAGAAAAGCTTGCCTTGCAGTGTTTGGCAATATTTTCGTTTATGTGCCATCTGCAGAGATATTTTACAGCTTCTGGAAACACTTTACGGCACGCATTCATAACAGCAAGGTCTCGATCTGTTATGATCACACGTGGCTCCATACACTTATTCAACATACTCTTAGCCATTTCCAAGACCCAAACGTAGTTCTCCTCACGCTCTTTTCTTACGTACGAGTGAGCAATACTAAACGTCTGGTGTGTGGAAGTCACGCCAACAATTTGAATAAATGGAAGCCTGTACTGGTTCGTTTTGTACGTCGCGTCCATCATCAGTACGTGTGGAAATGCACGCCACGAGCAATACGATTTTGGATGACAGAAGAAAATGTCTTCCAAGACGTTTGTTTCAGGATCCTCCCGGGTATAGTAAACGTACCGCTGACTGTGAAGCACGTTTTCCAGGACCTGCATCGGAGTATCACCGAATTTCTTCTTGTTTTTTAGCTTCTGCTGTAGATTGTATACATCCCTAGGGATGGATACATTTGCAGGGTTATGTTTCTTTATGCTCGAAAGTATGTTACGAGGATCCATGTGTCGCTCGGTCAGATTCTCAACCAAATCTTCTTCCTCCTGCGTGAATCTTCTAACATATGGATGACCCTCTAGATTCTGAGCAGGTTCGTGATGGTGATTGTCGTTAATCACCTGTAATTTCCAGGATTCACGAACTTCGTTGTATAACCCTACCAGTTGAAACGGACAACCGATTTTCTTGCTGCCTGACCGTCTAAGGATTGCGATGCTATTGTGCTCGCCACCACGGTCACACATGAGCCAAACTTTGATTACAGTGCCTGTTGTCTTTGATTTCTTCGTTCTTCTTTTGACTACAATGTAACCATTGTCTACAGCTCTACTTTTCATCCACCCTACCAGCGCTTCCTCAGTCATAAACTCCTGACATATAAAAAAAATAATAAATACCTTAAATGGATAGCGATAATATACAATTATTAACATTTATGTTTCATTTAAGTTACCTCTTTGGTTTCCCAGTTAACGTTTGAAGCCCCCGGCTTTTCTTCATAACCCTCCTCCGTGTAACTTTGCTTACCGTCGTCATACACGAACCCATACGATGCTTGACTGTCAAAACCGACATCAGAGTTAGGTTCAGCATTCAGATCTATCGTGCCGTATGAATACTCGACAGGAGGCTCTTCGTTCAAATCTGGCACGGAATATTTGAAAAAACTCCCGTCCCAAAACGACATCGTTACAGATATGAATTATCGTGAAATATATTTGAATTCGAAAGTTACGCGTTCGTTTGAAACGATTTCATGCTTATATACAAATTAGAAAATCTTCAGGACGGCCCGTACTGGGTCAAATCAGTGTCCTTCTGTCAGAATTGAAAAAGCAAGACGGGCCGTACTGGCCAGTACGGGCCGTCTTGCTGTCAAATCATTGTACCAGGTTGCAGGGAATGTCTGTACGATGAATGAGACGGGCCGTCTTGGCCATTACGGCCCGTCTTGCTCCCAATCATTGGCACAGGTTGTCAGGAGCGAATGTTTGACCGAGGACTGAGACGGGCCGTAATGATCATTACGGGCCGTCTCAGGGGTGTATTTTTAAAAAAAGTGGGTGTGAGAATAACAACACCCAAAAACAAACAATGCCTAATGTAGCTATCAATAATAACTTGTAAATTCGTAATTATATTGAGTTGACATAAACCTATCAATACCTCTAACTTCAAGGTCACGTGTACGTGAATGTCAGCACATATTAAAATAGTAGCTACTTATTCAGTTATTCTTTCGACTAACTCTTAAATTTCGTATCTTTTATACGCTTATTGCTATTTACACCCCACTGGCCCACACTATATCATCAGAGCCTCTGGTGTGTCGTGTGAGTGGGCGTGTATGGGGCGTGATATGCGTGGAACACCGCCCCCTCCGGGGTGTGGGCAGACGTGAGTGGGGCAACGGCTAAAATGACCGTTGGAAGCTTTGAAGACTGTTGCCAACATTAAAAAAAACAAAACAAAAAATTTACCTATTTAAACCACATTCAACGCAAAAAATCTCGTACTCTCAAAATTTCAAATTTCTTGTACTTCTTTTCATGGATCCCAACCAAACACCAAACCAATACTAAAGCCCAAGCACCCCACCTAACCGAAACCCGAACACCCCACTTCCGAATCGGTTCTTTAACCGTTTCCAATTAATCCTTTTTTTATTCAAACATTTACACCCTACTCTACATTATCCTATCTTACAAACATTTAAAGCTCTCTTAATCACTCATTTATTTATTACATGAACATTAAATTATTCATTCATTAATTATCATCTAAATATTAATTACGGATTTTATCATTTTTATTTGATTATTTTTGTAAGTATGAATTTACAAAAATGATTAACGTATTCAAATATTACAATAATTTATGTATTTATTTTACAAGTTTATATGATAATCTATTATTTATTAGTCTTATTATTTTATACTGTTATGAATTTATTTTTCAGATATATTATAACAATATATAAAAATTATATTATTTAGTATTTTTCATGTGTTATTTTATTGTTAATATAAATTTTTAGAAGAGCTTGATTTAACGTTGGAGTGGGAGACGGAATCAGAGAAGTTTTAACGTTGAAGAAGAGGGCATAAGGTAGCAAAATGTTGGGAGTTATTTACTAAAAAGGAGTTGGTGGAAATTTTATTTACCAAAATGGTGTTGATGGAAATTTATTTACCAATATAGTGTTTTTAGCTTATTTACACATTTTTTTCTTTGTTAATATTTCTTTTTCTTTATATTACATCAATTACTTTAAATTCTTTTTTTTATAGATTTTTTGCTCGGTGGACTAAAATTAAATTTCATATATTCTCTTTGTTTAATTTTTTTTTCTTTGTATTTCATTAATTACTTTAATTTTTTTGTTTCTAGATTATTTTTACTCCATGGACTAAATTTAACTTTTTTATATATTACATTAATCAAGTTAGATCACTGGTGGTTTTAACCATGGTAAATATTACGTTTTTATGAAATTAAGCATTAAAAATCGGAACTAGGGCAATACATGTTATAGGAATTAGAAAAAATAGGCTTGTCTATTAAGTTAAAAATAATACAAATCTAAAGTATTGAATAAAATATAAATTTTAGTATTTTAAAAAAATAGAAATTTATTATAAGTCACTGTAGTTTAAGAAAGAAATTTAATAAATAAATAGTTTTAAGTCATTTTTGTGTTGTAGTTTATTTGTAGATAATAATACTCAAGGTTGCAAAAGTCTTTAGACGCTTCTAGGTCGGAATAGCTCTTTGGAGCGAGTAATCGGGCAGTACTCGGCCCTAGGCGGGAGTACTCGGGTAATAATCAGAAAGAACTTGGCCTTGGAGGCCGACTTTTACAACAGTGATAATACTTAAAAGATTAACGAAACATGTAGTTTGTAATTACTTGATTTTTATCTCTAGATCATTTTTCAATTAAATGTTTCATGTAGCACCTGTTAAAAGAAATATAAAAGTTAGATGTGCCAATATATAAAAGTTAATTTTAGTCCACAGAGTAAAAAAAATCTAGAAACAAAAAAATTAAAGTAATTAATGAAATACAAAGAAAAAAAGCATTTAAAAAAAAGAGAATATATGAAAGTTAATTTTAGTCCACCAAGCAAAAATAATCTAGAAAGAAAAATAATTTAAAGTAATGAATGTAATATAAAGAAAAAGAAATCTTAACAAAGAAAAAAAAGGTGTAAATAAGCTAAAAACACTATATTGGTAAATAAATTTCCATCAACACCATTTTGGTAAATAAAATTTACACAAACACCTGTTTAGTAAAAAACTCAAAATGTTGGAGCTTGATTTAAAGTTGGAGCGGGAGATGGAATCAAAGAAGAACATGGGACAGAGCTTGATTTTTATAACATTGTGGGCGATTCGGAAGGCAAGGAATGACAGAATTTTTAACAACATTAAAAAGGAGTCAACCAAAGTAGTAGAAGAAATAAAGGTGCTATCATTGTTATGGATAAAAAATAAGGCCAAACTAAACTTAGTACAATGGATGGATTGGAGTAATTTTGATGTTTCATTGTAATGTACTTCTCGTGTTCCTCCTAATATCTTTCTGGGAGGTTTAATATAATTTGTCTTTAAAAAAAATAAATTTTTAGATCTATATATTATGGATGAGATTGGTATCATACTGGTACTGAAAATACCAGTAGTGAAATTTTAGAAAAATGGGTACCGGTATTGGTTAGAACACATTATAATAAATATTTTTTAAACTAGATTAGATTGGTAAATAGTCAAATTTTAAACAAAGACTATATATATTCCAATACATGTAGCGATTCGAGAATTTTCGGTATTTTATCGGTACCGGTAAGAACCGATATCGAAATATGAGAAAACAAAGTGTCGTTACCGCTAAATAATCAAGTTTTGGGTTGACAAGTATAACCCGTTTAAAAAAACGAGTCGTGTTCGAGTTGACCCGTTTAAGGTTTCAAAATAATTATTTTTTATTATTTTCTTTCCTGTAACATATATTTATTGTTTTTTTTATTATTTACCATACTTTAATTGATTAAGTAACAAAATTTATATTTTTTCATCTAAAAAATGATTTTATTTTTTTCCAGTTAACTATACAAACAAGTTTATTTTAAATTTCATACTTTATAATCATGATTACATAATTACATTTTTTGTTATTATATTAGTAATTGTTTTTGTTAAAATAATATACTAACTATTTGTTACTCATACACAACTAGTAATCTTGTTATTATTGATGTGCTTTCAATCAACAACCAACTTACAATATGTAAATTAGTTTGATTTATTTATATAATCGGGTTAAACGGGTCAGGTTCATGTTGACCTGAATTTATGTCAATCAACAACCAACTTACAATATGTAATTAGTTTGATTTATTTATATAAACGGGTTAAACGGGTTAGATTCGGATTGACCTGAATTTATGTCAATCATGGTTATGGTTGAAAACTTTGACACGAATAAATATATGGGTCAGGTTATGATTACAAAATTCAACCTACCAACCCGCCAACCCACAACTTATTAACCCGCTAACCCGACACGATTGACACCCATACACCTTAGGTTTCAATATTTGGTAAAGTAAAAATAAATGGGTTAGTTAAAAATAAACACAAATGAAAATATATATGATGAGTTGAAATTGTCTATATTTGATAAAAAAAAAAATTAATCAGGCTCATTTATTATGGATTGTATTTAATCACACTAATTTTTTTAAAAAAATTCTAAAAATAATATATGTGGAAATTGTATAAAGCGTCTAAAATAACATAATTTTCTTGAATACTTTTAATCACACTTATTTAGATAAGACTTAATAAATTGGGTAATAAATGAGGTAATCATATTTAATAAAAGAAATTAAATATTTTTCAAACTCCAAGTTGTTTATGTTAATTTGATTGGATTATGAAAAATACAAATTTAGTTAATGTAATAAATATAATAGAGTAAGGTGCAAATAGAAGTAGAGTAGGTGCATTTAGAAATACCCCATATTAAAATAGCAGCTGCTTATTCAGTTATTCTTATGACTAACTCTTAAATTTCGTATCGTTTATACGCTTATTGTTATTTACACCCCACTGGCCCACACTATAACATCAGACCCTCCGGTGTGCCGTGTGAGTGGGCGTGTAAGGGGCGTGATAGGGCGTGGGGGAGCGGGAGTAAGTGGGGCAACGACTAAAATGACTGTTGGAAGCTTTGAAGACCATTGCCAACATTAAAAAAAACAAAACAAAACAAAAAATTTACCTATTTAAACCACATTCAACACAAAAAATCTCCCACTCTCAAAATTTCAAATTTCTTCTACTTTCCATGGATCCTAACCAAACTCCAAACAAATACTAAAACCCAAGCACCCACCTAACCGAAACCCGAACACCCCACCTTCGAATTGGTTCTTTAACTGTTCTCCAATTAATCCTTTTTTTGATTCAAATTGTTATCGACCGCATTTTGAATCTAGTCCACAACAAGGGTTTTACACCTTCGCTGAATATGGTTCAAGTCAACAAACGCACGAGTTTGCTCAACTATCTCAGGATGAAGTAGTACCCGAAACTCAACCCTCTACCGATGCCGGTCCAAGCACGCAACCAACACAAAGGTGTAAACACAAAAAAAAAACAAGTTGGGGATATCAAACTCGTTGTGGTAGCTCCAACCCGTCTCGAAAAATGGACATCGGAGGAGGAGTTTGCACTTTCAAAAGCTTGTGTTGATGTGTCGGAAGACCCAATTGTTGCCAAAAAGGGCCAGACTTCTAGAGTAAATCCGAAGTAATTTTTTTCTAAGCCATGGGTCGTGGGGAATATCGTACAAACGATATGATTTATGGCAAATGGCGGGACATTAACCGAAATGTTAAAAGGTTCAACGGGATTTATTCCCAAAAATGCCAAACTCGCCGGAGCGGCCAAAGCGACGCAATGATTGAGAGTGAAGCGGTTTATCAATTCCGGCAAGAGTTTAACCCCCCCTTCACACTTAAACGGAGTTGGGAGATTATGAGGAAATGTCCTAACTGGGTTAGAATCCCGACTGTTCAACCCTCGGCCTCAAAATGATCAAAAGCATCGTCTACCGATAGCCCTGGCTCGTCGGATGCTCGAGTTCAAATAAATCTAAACGAGCTCGATGGAGAAGAAGAAGACGACGAGATAGATGATTTGACCCGTCCGATTAGGAGAGATCGTGCAAAGGCCGACCGAGCAAGGGCGAGACGGGGCTCTTCATCTCAAACGACCTCGGATTATAACCAAGGAATGGAAAACATATCTCAACGAATCGGTGACTTTAACGAATTAAAACGGAAACGTCAACGATTGGTAGAGTTACAACTTCTATTCACCAACACCGACCACTTAACTGGGGTCGACCGTGAAATTGCCGAGCGGGAGAAGGAAAAAAATTCTAAATAAATATAGAGATAATAAGTTTTTTTTATTAATTTGTAATTTTTATTTATAATTTTATGTAATTTTTTAATTTATGATTGATTATATCTACTTATTTAATTTTAAAAAAAGATGACGTGGAGTGGTTGGATCAAGAGGCATTTCCACCACTTTTGGTGGAGTAAGTGAGTGGTTGTGGTGTGTGCCTACGTGACGCATATGTGGAGTGGTTAAACCAAGGGGCATACCCCATGGTCTCATATTCAACGAACATTAAATATATAATCAACTATTCATTTATTAGAAACCTTTATTGTATGATTGGGTCTAATTGCACCAACTCTACTTACTAACTATACAACCTATCTTATTAATTACTAACTTTGACTCTATCAACTAATGAAGTTCCTTCTATGTCATTGCAATTAGTGATATTATATATATATATATATATATATATATATATAGAGAGAGAGAGAGAGAGAGATTGTATAGAAAACCTTCATATTTGAGAAAACTAATCACAATTGTTATTAATCAATTTCGTTTTTTGTTTTTTATTTAACATTTTGTTTTATTATAAGGTTATATTTGTTAACAAAAAGAAAATATATATATATATATGTAAAATATGTTATTACATATATGTAACTCATTGATTACATATATGTAACTTGTAAACTACATTTTCATGTTACATATATGTAACTTTATAAATTACATATATATATATATATATAACTTCTTGATCTAGATATTTTTATTAAATTTTTTTTCTTGTTTACAACATTTTTAAGTTAATAATAAAAAATCATGATTTTTTTTTTTTAAATTGATTGGTAAGTAGGAGTTTTCTTAGCTTTCTTTTGAACCATCCCCTATATATAAAAGAAAATAAAACATGCACGTGTGTATGAAAATAAAAGGCTTACTCGAATTAATTAAGACTTATTTTCTTTATCACTTTTTTTGTTTGATTTTATTTTGATGGTGCATTACTTCATTAATTAACCTAAATATCACTTATACAGATTTCGTATTTGTTGAAAAGACCACATAAATTTCATGCTAATTGACAAAAAAAAAATTAATAGCAATTTAATTTTCTTCAAATGTCTTGTTAAGAATTTATTTTTAAAATCTTTTGATTTTCTAATAAAAACATAAAATACTGCTTTAAAATATTTTTTTTATTTATAAAATTGAATTGCGCAGGTTTTGATTTAATATTTATTAATTTAATGGGTACCGATTCTTGATGGTTAGCTTGTTCAGTTCCCTGTAGTCTATGCACATAAGAAAAGATCCCTCTTTCTTCTTTACGAACAAAACCGAAGCTCCCCAAGGTGAGTAGCTCGGTCGGATGAAACCTTTGTCAAGTAACCGCTGCAACTGATTTGACAATTCCTGCATCTCTGAAGGTGCTAACCTGTAAGGAGATTTAGCAACAGGTGTTGCTCCAGGAATCAGGTCAATACAGAACTCTACCGGTCGCACAGGTGGCAAACCTGGTAGATCTTCAGGAAACACCTCAGGGTATTCCTTTACTATTGGCACGTCTTGAATTATCTTTTTGTCTTTTTGTTTCTCTACCACATGAGCCAAGAAAGCTACACACTTCTTCTGTAGACACTTACACGCCTTGATGCAAGATATGATTTTGACACTATGTTTTGCTTGGTCCCACGAACTTCCAATACACGATCACTCGCCAATGGAATCCGAAGTAGCTTTTCAGAACAGATGACTTCCACTCTATTGAGAGATAGCCAATCCATCCCAACGATGATGTCGAAACTGCCCAGCTCCATCGGTATCAAATCGATGGCAAAGGTATGATCAATAAGTGTAAGTGGGCAGTTCCTAAGTATAGTGCTAGCTGTGATTTGTTTCCCATTCGCTACTTCGATGATATAAGGGGAGTCTAAAATTTCCTCAGAAAGGTTAAGTTGGCATGCAAAGTCAGATGAAATAAAACTCTGATCTGCACCAGTGTCAAATAAAATAGATGCATAAGAGTCATGTATAAGAAATGTACCAGTGACCACGTTAGGGTCTTGGCGTGCTGCATTGGCTCCAATCACAAAAGCCCTTCCACGAGGTGCTCGGGCTCCCTGTTGCACTCGCTTTGGGCACTCTCTGGAGAAATGGCCTTGTTCTCCACAGTTATAGCATCCCCTGTTATTGTTGTTGTGATTGCCAAGTCTTGGTGGTGGAGGAAGTGCTACAGCAGCATTGTTTGCAGCTTGAGTTGCTGGAGCACGTCATTGTTGAGCTCGGTGACCTAGTCGGCCACAGTTGTTGCATTTCCTGCATTGCGCCGTAGCAGGATGATGAAATTTGCATTGCGCACACTGAGGATGCACTCCCACATAGTTTTTGGGTGCAACCTGAGCAGGTGCTGCAGTAACTTGTTGGAGAGGAGTGACGGCCGCATAGTTCTTTACGACCTTTTGCTTTTTCTTTTGATGATAGTCTGGTTTCTTCGTTGTTGTTTCCTTAGCCTTGCCTGCATCGTCTTTCAACACTCCTGACTTTACTATTACCTTGGTAAGTTTGGCCGAGAGGGAAATATCTAACTCCAGTGCAGCAGGATATGAAGCCAATACAATGCTTTGAATACAGGAAGGTAATCCTGCTACATATCGATCAATCAACTTTTCCAATGTTGGCACCATCTCTGGCACCAGGGCTACAAGTTCATGATAGCGGTTGGTAAAAGTCATATGATCGGCTCCCTTCATCACATGGTTCGAGAGCTCAACCTCTAGTTGTTGCAGTTCATGTTTCGGACAGAACTCGTTCCTCAGTAGGAGTTTGAACTCTGCCCAGGGCATCGCCATTTTTTCATCTCTCCCCTTTGCTCTAATCTGATCATTCCACCATGTCAATGCTCGCTTGCTAAATGAACCAGCTGCATAGCGAACTTTATGGTGTTCCGGACAACTGCTTATGTCCAAAGTGTTCTCCATCTTCTCCAGCCATTGGATCAGTCCAACAGCTCCCTCGACACCAGTAAAACTTGGTGGTTTGCATCCTACAAAGGATTTGTAGGAGCAGTCAGAAGTATGGCCAGAGGTGTTGCCATGGCCTTGTATCCTGTTAATCATCTCAGGGATGACATCCTTCAACTGACTTGTCAGTTGACTGCTCAGAAGAGTTGCTAAAGCAACAGTAGCAGGGTCAAGAGCTGGTGGTGCATTCGGGTTTAGAGGAGGGTCTTGTGGAGGAGGAGGCGGTGGCGGTGGTGAATCTGGTGGTGTAGGAGTAGATGAGTGTGGTGAAGAGTCTTGTGAGGTTGGTTGTTTTCTTGGCGGCATTCTGATCATAACCAAAAGAATTTGGTTAGTGCAGTGATCAAACGCAGAAAACATAATGCAAACATAATCCTAAGTTCTCTACATGAGGGTCCCTAAGTTATAGTCTAGGCCAAACCATTTAAGTAAATGATCTATTATTCTCTATAACCTTGAGCTCTGATACCAATCTCTCACACCCCGAGCCGATGGGACGGATCGTGTTCCCCGCCGGGCGGAAGGTTCCCGGGGCGTGATATCGTGTGTGATAATCATGATGATCAGATTGTTTACATAGCATCAATGTTAAGAATAATTAAGCACAATAAAGCATTTAAATAGGATTAAAAAGTTAAATTACAATGTCAATGTTCAGTAATTTTACTGAATAAACCTATCAAAAGAATCAACTGTTTTCTATCTTGTAACTGTACAAGACATCAAAAATGATTCGTATTAACAACAAAAGTTGTGCTTCCAAAATCAGCTAGGTCCTCTATTTAGGCCGCCTAGCATGCAAACCAAAAGCTTTAGCTTAAACCTGTTCATTACCTGAGAAATCATGAAATAAAACAGGGTCAACACAATGGTTGGTGAGTTCATATAGTTTATAAGTTTAAAGAAAATAGCTTTATCAAACCTTTCCAGTAAAACCTTAACCTCATTAACTTCACCTGTATCATCCAACTCGGTATGCTTATATATAGGGCATACCCCTGGGTCGAGCCTAAGACCCGCCCAGACGCCGTCCCACCACATACTAAGTCACATAGGACATTCTTGTTAATGATAATTAAGCATTTTACCTACCATCCAATCCAGTTCCCGTTATAGATTGAGCACTTTGTATGAATGTTTACCCCATGTACCCATAGTATTCGTGAGTTTCGCTTGAGAGTTACCAGTAAGGACTACTGAATGCTCGAAAGAATCCAGTATTAATCCATACCAGCACTAAGTGTAAATATCAACTTAGGGGAAAATAGAGGGTTTCCCCATATGACACAAAGTCAACTGGAGATCACCAATATCGTCCTAGTTACTTATTACATGAGTAAATAGTTATGGGAAACACTGCATGGCAAGCACTGAGAGGCCATCAGTCGGTTTCCGCGTTTCAGACCATGAAGGACACCCTATGGCAAGCACTGAGAGACCATAATAAGTGTCTTCTAGTCCCGACCGTGAAGAACACCTGAAGGCAAGCACTGAGAGACCAACTATTGTTCTTCAAGTCCCGACTAGGAAGAACACATGAAGGCAAGCACTGAGAGACCAACTATTGTTCTTCCATAGCCAATAGTTTTAGCATACAAGTTGATAGCATTCAAATAGTTCAGCATTTACGTAACTTGTGCACAAGTACTAGCTTCACAACCGGTAAGGCAAGCACTGAGAGGCCAAACCGTTGTTTTAGCATGGCAAGCATATAAAGCATAGAAAGTTTAAAGCATTCTGAGCATTTCGAGCATTTAGTATGTATGTATGTATGTATGTATGTATGTATGTATGTATGTATGTATGTATGTATGTATGTATGTATGTATGTATGTATGTAGCATTAGCATTTAGCCTTAACCCGTAGCATTAACATTTAGCGTTAACCCGTAGCATTAGCATTAGCATTAACCCCGTAGCATTAGCATTTAGTATTAACCCGTAGTATTAGCATTTAGCATTACCCGTACCATTAGCATTTAGCATAAACCTATAGCATTAGCACTTAGCATAAATCCGTAGCATTAGCATTTAGCATAAACCCGTAGCATTAGCATTTAGTATAACCCGTAGCGTTAGCATTCAGCATTAACTCGTAGCATTAGCATTTAGCGTTAACTCGTAGCATTAGCATTTAGCATTAGCCCGTAGCATTAGCATTTAGTATAACCCGTAGCATTAGTTTGTAACATAAACCCATAGCATTAGTTTGTAGCGTAAACCCATAGCATTAGTTTGTAGCGTAAACCCATAGCATTAGTTTGTAGCGTAAACCCATAGCATTAGTTTGTAGCGTAAACCCATAGCATTAGTTTGTAGCATAAACCCATAGCATTAGTTTGTATCATAACCCGTAGCTTTAGCATTTAGCATTAATAGTTTGAATAAGTATAAAACCATATTTGCAACAGTTAAACATTTGTTTAAAAGGTTTAACATGCTTCTCAGTCCCGAAGTAAAACTCAAAATAGTTTGAAAAGGGACAATGAACTCACCTCGTTGTTGTAGTGGTTGACTAAGACTCAAGAATGCACGCGCTCACTGTTATCGTACTGATGTTGTATTCACAGTCCTGTGTTTGATTAAATATTAATGGAGTTACGATCCCTTATTTGATTGTTCTTTTTGAAATCTGAGTTGTTAATTGAGTTGGTGTAGTGAAAATGACTCATTGTTGTGATTTTCATAAGAATGGCTCATGCTAATGAGTGTTCACCCGAATGAGTCATTCACCCGAATGAGTCCCGAATGAGTCAGTCGCTGAATGAGTCCCGAATGGATCAGTCGCCGAATGAGTCCCGAATGAGTCAGTCGCCGAATGAGTCTCCCGAATGAGTCATTCGCCCGAATGAGTCACCCGAATGGCTCATTCTCTCGGCTCATTCTCCGGACTCATACTCGCGACTCATACTCCCGACTCATACTCCCTTCTCATACTCCCGACTCATACTCCCTTCTCATACTCCCTTCTCATACTCCCGACTCATACTCCCTTCTCATACTCCCGACTCATACTCCCTTCTCATACTCCCGACTCATTCGGCCGAATGGCTCATACTCATGGGCCATTCGCCGGAACGGGTTTTCAGCCATAGGAGAAGACGATTTCGGGGTATAGTCGTATATATAGTCGTTTTGAGTGGGTTTAGATGAGTAAACTCATTTAGAAGGTGTATGGGTCGAAAAAGGGGTGTTTTAAACCGGCTAAAGTTCGGTTTTTGTCGGGTTTGTAGAAAACCCTAAAAATCACTACCTTTCTTCACTGATTACCTCATTTCATATGGATTCCAACCCAGATCGGTTGTACTTTCGTGTAGGGGATGAGGAGAGCTTCGTTTAGGCTCAAGAACCACTTGATTTCGTTGAGATTTGAAGGAGATATGGTGATTGGAAGTTCAAAAATGGTGGTGGGGCTTGAATCCGGATTTAGGGTTTCTAGAGAGAGATGAAGATGAGAAAATGAGTTGGTTGAACTCATTAAGGGTATTTATACCCCGAGTGAGTTCGGGTTCGTTTCGATTGCTCAGTTCGCGTTTTTGTTACGTTTCCGGAACATAACGCACGTGTTTACGGTTTTTAGAATAAAAGGGATTATTTTATGATGTTTTAAAATACAATTATTGTTAGAAACCATTTTAAATATCGTTATATTTATTTATTTATCGAATTATACAATTTTTTTACGCGTTTAAATTCGCGATTTATTAAATAGTTTGGTTTAATTTCCTTTATGATGAGTTTCAAAATGTTAAAATAGGAAATGTTATATTTCCTTAAAAAATATTACCGTTCGTATCGTTCTTCGTTTTCGTTTCGTCAGCACGCGTCACCATCGTGCGTATTCGTTCGAATCGTCATTCGAATGAACACGATGATGGTTCGGCTTTCTGATTCTTGTTCTCTACTGTTCAGTCATTATTTCAGAACGTTAAACTATCAGAATCATTCGTACAGATCGTCACCTATACGAATAACTCGTTTGTTTAGCATTCTGTAACAACAACCGTTACGTGTTTGTTTTGTTTAACCTTGCATACGTTTATACACTATAGCATCATTTCAAGTATCTATGTTTCAACACTGTGTTGTCTGAGATGTTTCTAACTGTTAAACTGTTAAGTTTAATCAGATTACAGAAACAATAGCATAATAGTTTAATATCAAGCATCATGATATTAGTAGCATAACAATAGTTTACGTAGTTTGTACCTGAGTTACTGTGCGTTTACTGTTCAGCTCACTGTTCCGGCGACGTTTCCGGCACAGATGTTACAGAGATTATGAGGAAATGTCCTAACTGGGTTAGAATCCCGACTGTTCAACCCTCGGCCTCAAAATGATCAAAAGCATCGTCTACCGATAGCCCTGGCTCGTCGGATGCTCGAGTTCAAATAAATCTAAATGAGCTCGATGGAGAAGAAGAAGACGACGAGATAGATGATTTGACCCGTCCGATTATGAGAGATCGTGCAAAGGCCGACCGAGCAAGGGCGAGACGGGGCTCTTCATCTCAAACGACCCCGGATTATAACCAAGGAATGGAAAACATATCTCAACGAATCGGTGACTTTAACGAATTAAAACGGAAACGTCAACGATTGGTAGAGTTACAACTTCTATTCACCAACACCAACCACTTAACTGGGTCGACCGTGAAATTGCCGAGCGGGAGAAGTAAAAATTCGAAATAAATATAGAGATAATAAGTTTTTTTTATTAATTTGTAATTTTTATTTATAATTTTATGTAATTTTTTAATATATGATTGATTATATCTACTTATTTAATTTAAAAAAAAGATGACGTGGAGTGGTTGGATCACGGGGCATTTCCACCACTTTTGGTGGAGTAAGTGAGTGGTTGTGGTGTGTGCCTACGTGACGCATATGTGGAGTGGTTAAACCAAGGGGCATACCCCATGGTCTCATATTCAACGAACATTAAATATATAATCGACTATTCATTTATTAGAAACCTTTATTGTATGATTGGGTCTAATTGCACCAACTCTACTTACTAACTACACAACCTATCTTATTAATTACTAACTTTGACTCTATCAACTAATGAAGTTCCTTCTATGTCATTGCAATTAGTGATATTATATATATATATATAGGGAGATTCTATAGAAAACCTTCATATTTGAGAAAATTTAGAAAACTAATCACAATTGTTATTAATCAATTTCGTTTTTTGTTTTTTATTTAACATTTTGTTTTATTATAAGGTTATATTTGTTAACAAAAAGAAAAAAATATATTTAAAATATGTTATTACATATATGTAACTCATTGATTACATATTTGTAACTTGTAAACTACATTTTCAAGTTACATATATGTAACTTTATAAATTACATATATATATATATAACTTCTTGATCTAGATATTTTTATTAAATTTTTTTTCTTGTTTACAACATTTTTAAGTTAATAATAAAAAATCATGAATTTTTTTTTTAAAATTGATTGGTAAGTAGGAGTTTTCTTGGCTTTCTTTTGAACCATCCCATATATATAAAAGAAAATAAAACATGCACGTGTGTATGAAAATAAAAGGCTTACTCGAATTAATTAAGACTTATTTTCTTTATCACTTTTTTTGTTTGATTTTATTTTGATGGTGCATTACTTCATTAATTAACATAAATATCACTTATACGGATTTCGTATTTGTTGAAAAGACCACATAAATTTCATGCTAATTGACAAAAAAAAAATTAATAGCAATTTAATTTTCTTCAAATATTACATAAATTTTTTTTAATAGGTGGAACTCAAATTCTCAAGCAAATTTATTACATATCAGATACTAGGGGTGTTCATCTGCTTTGTTCAGTTTAAATGACTTTTAAATTTTTTCTCTATCTGAGAACCAAACGAACCAAACTCGTTTAGTGGTTTATCCAAACGGAATTCATTTCGGTTCGGTTTTGGTTAAAACTGAATTCAACCAAATAAACTGATTTAAAATTTGGTATTCGGATACGATTAGGAACTGAAACTAAAACCAAATTCAGAATTCGGTTCAGTTTTCCCGTTAACAAATATTTCGGTTTTTGATTTTTTTTAACACCCCTATAAGATACAATGATATTTATATATAATGTGAGATAATATACATACACACACACACACACATATATATATATATATATAATGTCTTATATCTAAAAAAAAGAGTATTTTTAATTTTAATAATACAAGTATTAAATATATGTATTATGTTAATAATTAATGAGATTAATTGTTATATCGTAATAAATGAGACATGACAATTAATATTTTGTTGGTGCATAATTAATGTGATAATGGTGGTGCAAATAGCAAAACCCTTATTGTATTAAATAGAGCAAAATGTCATTTTAGTCCTTGTAGTTTGTCAACTTTTGCCATTTTAGTCCAATAGTTTAAATTTTGCAATTTTGGTCACTATGGTTTCATTTTATTGCCATTTTCATCCCTATGATTTGGTAAATTTTGTCATTTTAGTCCAAGATTTAAAATTTAATTGGACTAAAATGACAATAAAATGAAAACCATAATGACCAAAATGGCAATAAAATGAAACCATAGTGACCAAAATGGCAAAATTCAAACTATTGGACTAAAATGACAAAAGTTGCCAAATCACAGGGACTAACATAGCATTTTACTCTATTAAATATTATACAAGTATAAAACCTTAATAATAATTTTAAATAATTATTATTTAAACATTATATAGTGTAAATATTAGTTATATTAAAAATTTATCTTTTTCATTTAATTTTTTAATATTTTTTTCTAGTAACATTTTTTAAATGTTTCGTGTGCATGTTCTTTTAAAGTGATTAAAATTGTGTTAGTTCTCAGTTATGAAAGACAATACTATACACTAGCTTTTACATAAATAATATTACATATATGGTTAAATTTTGCACCGAATGAGTTTAGTTACTTTAAAATTTTGTTTCGTTATCTTTAAATTAATTTATTATTTTTCAAATGTCTTGTTAAGAATTTATTTTTAAAATCTTTTGATTTTCTAATAAAAACATAAATATTGCTTTAAAATATTTTTTTTTGATTTATAAAATTGAATTGCGCAGGTTTTGATTTAGTATTTATTTAATTTAATTTCATTCTTTAGTTTCAAAATTGAATTTTGATTTATTTATTTTTTATAAATAGAATTTGTTTATTATTTTAATTAAATATTTGTTTATATATGTATCGGTAAACAAAAAATACAAATAATAAATGTCAATTAATTATTATGTAGATGGAGAATCTTGTATTCTACTTTTTCTAAATTTTAGAGTGATAAAACAAATTTATTGGTGTTTTATAGTCAAATTATATTTATTTATATTTAATGTAGTAGAGTAAAGTGTAATTGAAAAATAGAGTATGATGTAATTAGAAATACCCTAATAATTTTTATTTTTCAGAAACTTTAACATTATTGATTGGTCTATATAGACCATACATCATGCTAGTTATAAATAAGATCTATCATTATCCAATCATAGGATTTTAGAAAAAGTTATACATCTTGTGTAAATTTATACTAAACATATAATATAAATTAAGTTGATATAGTGTTAAAATAAAAGAGTTACCTAACAATAATGGATCTTTATTAAAATTCTATGACAATGATTTTTCTTTTTATTTTGTTATTATTTTATACAACGATCAAATGGCGTCTTGTTGCTTGGTCCATTTTACTGAGAGCTCTTGAGTTCAAATCCGGGTCGAATCATATTTGTTAAGGCAGAGTCAGGGGGTTTACCCGGGCGTATGCCCCAGAGCGCCAAATCCGAAGGGACGCCAAATCCGAAGGGACGGTTGAAACTCGTCTTGAGTGTCATCGTACCAAGCCGTTAAAAAACATAAAGAAACGTGGCGGGAAGATAGCTAACCCGAGGTATAAATGCCGACAGAAGTTGACACGTTGCCGAATGCAGTAATCGCCTTTCACCGCAGCATGTTCCATTCATCTTCATCTTCCTCCACAAACTTCCATTATTGATGATACTTTCGACTTCTCCAGCTTTTGAATTGGCCGGAAAACGTTCGCGTGACGTAAAAATGGGGTGAGCGGTGGTTTGCCGGTGTTCCGATGCGGAGAAGAGAGTTGATTACAACTGGTAACCTCTACGTACATTATCTCAATTATTTAACGTCAATTTTGGTTGGAATTTGAACATTTATAGCATTAATTACTTGATTGTTGATAAAATTGATTGCAATGACTACTATCTTCGTTAGTTTAATCTAAACTTTAGGGCTTACTCGGCCACCTTGTATTTGATCATTCCCATCGCAAATATCAGTGCTTGGTTTTGTGATATATATGCTAATCGTGAGTGACTATTCCTTGATCTTGTGAAATATTAACTTTACTGAAATAACTATTTTTTACTATAGTTGGACCGGTTAACCATAAAAAACTTGTCCCTAACCGACGGTTAGAATTAGTTCGATAACCGGTTTGGTTAATAAAACCTGTTTCTTCCACCTATCAGTATTTGTGGTACTTGGTATCAAATTAAAAAGATTGTAGACATAAGAAAACATAATTTTGTGGTCTATTTGACCAACTAGTTTATGCATTACATTTGAAATTATTTGATTGAAATTATCTCGGTGGCTCAATCAAATAATAATCTGCATGATCAAGAACAAGTGTACAATGTGTTAATGTACCCTAAACTAACACATTTCATTTCCGTTCGAAATTGCGCAATGAATCATTGAAACCCTTCATAAAATGACATATCAATCAATCAACGTACTCAGTATATCCCGCCATTAGCATGCTAAGGCAGGGTCTGAGGAGGGTGAGATATAGACAGCCTTACCCCTACCCCGTAGGGGTAGAGAGGCTGCTTCCAGTGAGACCCTCGGCTCATGATGCTTGATCAACCGTTCGAAACGATTTTAACGTTATTTTCACTGAATAAGTAAAATAACGTTAAAACTAGTGCAATTTTACTTTTGCCCCTCAAGAGCTGTCGACACATATATACATTATATGTGCGCACCGCTAACGGGGCGTAAAATGACATGAAAGTCGATTATAATTGCTTTAATTGTGTATTAACAGTTGTATCATGTTTTGTCACTGATTTAACAAGTTTGATGTTGATGAACAAATTTTATTCTAATGGACAAACTTGATGCAAATGACTAAATTATGTTCGAATGACCAAACCTAGTATAATACTCAAATTTACCACTATCTTCGTTCACTACCGAATATGAGTTTATGCAACTTTCCATCAACTTTGTGGTTGCAAAACATCTTATGCATAAGAAAACACAAAAATATTTTTTACAACCTTTTTTTTTTTGAACGACCAACTAGGTACTCCGTATGCAGCCACCAATGGCTAAAGGATGCCTAAACTGGCCACCAGTCCTGACGGACGAAGCCACTAGCCCACCAGCCACCAATTCCTGGGGAAAATCCAACCCAGGCACCCGCTCAAAGGCATGATGGTGAAAGGTAGGTAAAACCGGATGGGATCAAGGATCGACTGAGGACCTGGTCTCCTAACTTGGTAGCTTACCCAAGCTAGGGGAATTGCTCGTTGGACCCACCAGGGATGCCACCCAGGCCATGGCTGCTCTATTAAGGATGCTACCCCTCGGGCCCTAATTGTTTTGTGGGCTTTAAAGTCCCTAGAATTACCAAGGTGTTTTTAAGTGCTTGGAATTATAAGATCCCAGTGTTGTAAAAATCGCTAATCGGTAGTCGGGCGGCGAGGTAGGGACTAGCGATTAATCGGGATTAATCGGGATTAATCGGGATTAATCGGATTGGAAATTTATATATAATTTTACAAAATTATATATATACACATAAAAATTTATATATAATTTTCACTATGCTTATTAATTTTTCAATGCTTCAAAATATTTCATAACATCACAATTTATATATATATATATATACACACACTTACATAAAGAAAGTGTATTTAATTTTTAAAGTTTGAGGGTATAAATGGTAATAATGCAAAGAAAGGGGGGAAAGGGTAAAAGATATGTACGATAAATATATATATATAAAAGATATATACATGTGCGATGTACAATCGCGACTCGGGAGGTGAAGTAGGGCACCAGTCGACATCTTCAATCGGTAACTCAATCGCAATCGGTAGAAGATGGAGGATCGGGGACTACAAACGATTGGAGGGCCACAATCGGTAGGAGATGGAGGATCAGGGACGAGCAAGAATCGGTACGTGATGGAAGAAAGACGATCGGCGACGACAGACGACCGGAGGAGCCACAATCGGTAATTCTAAGCTTCAATTTGTGTAAAATACTCAAGGTAATCACCTGTTCTTGGTCTCTGGATCACCGTAGATCTCTAAATCGCCGGAATTTGGCCGATTAGGACCTCTAGTCACCGGAATCGGTTGAATCGGAGTCGGCCGATTAGTCCGCTTTTGACCGATTTTGACCGATTTGGACCGACTAGCGATTTTTGGTCCGACTAGGTCAAAATTAATCAGGCCAGTGCCGACTAGCGATTAATCACCGATTAATCGGTGACTAATCGCGATTTTTACAACACTGTAAGATCCTCGAACAAGTGTGCACTTCATCATTTCCAACTTGTTTGATCTTTTATTATAACTTCTCATTTAGTCGCTATGTAAATTCAATTACATAAATAGCTAGATGACATTAAATCAGGGATACCAACTTGTGTTTATCAGTCAAATCTTTATCAAATTAACCGTTTATGATATTATTGATGAAATACCATGTGTAACGCATCAAAGAGAATACACTATGATATACATTTATCTTTGTTCTTCGTGGATCTCATGTCACGACTATGGCAATCTTCTGAGTTTCCTGATGTTAAATATCGTGATTTTATATCCAACAAATTTTTGGAAATGTATTGACGCAAAAAAGGCTGGGACGCTGGGTGCTCATATTGTAGTCGATAAAGTCATAAAGCTACTAAGGCTGCTTACGGGGCTACTCTGAATTCTGCTGCTTCTAGTTATTATGTTGCATATGTTTATAGACACAAATATATAGATTTTTAGACATATGTATACATGCATATGCATTTGCATACAAATATACACACATGCTCATCATGTAATTAAGCCTACTTTCTTTCAGAATCTTAAAAGTATGTTTGCAAGCAGACTTGTGATGTGGGAGGCCTCGCATTGGGTAGGGGGGTTAATATGCCAAGCCATGAACATGGCTAGTGATGCAAAGGAGACTGCTAAAGATGATGCAACTGTGAAAACATATGAAGAATGCAGACATCTTTAAACTAACATGAAGCATCAAAAAGGTTTAAATTTCAATCTGTGGGGTTGAAGAAAGAATGCCTATGATTTTGTAACTAACTGCTACAATAGGGTCATTTATGGCCAAAAGGCCAAAGAAGTTGTGAATGATAGGACATCCGAAGTTTATGCGTACACGACTAGAAAACAGATCAAAATATACAAATGCTCACAGACAAAGGTATGTTTTAAATATGTTTTACAGAGGTAAAGTTAAGATGCCATTGTTCCATGATGGGGTTTGGACTCCTTTGCATTTTAAAGGATCTGATTTAGAAATGTTATTTGCTCTTATAAGGTATAATTTAGTTACTATAACCAAGTAATGCTTCCATCACATTTACATGTGTCAATCCTTTTTTAGATCAAGAATCTTGCACTACGAGAAAAAGAAAATTTAGCAACGACACAAGTCGTCGCAATAGCTCAAAAATTAGGAACGACATTGGCCGTCGCAGTTGTTGTCGTCTCAATAGGGAAGTAATGTTTTTATGTTGTGTCATTAATGTGTGAACTACGAGTCGAGTTGGATCATATAATTGATATGTGAGAGCTTGACCCGTTTGCGGTGCGCGCATACAATGTGTATATGTGTAGGCCCTCGAGGGGAAAAATCAAAATTACACTAAATTTAACGTTATTTTACTTAATTTTTGTGAAAATAATGTTAAAAATGTTGAATTGGTCGGTTAATCGGGCATCATGAGCCATAAGTATCATTGGAAGCAACCTCTCTGTTCATCGAGATAGGGGTAAGACTATCTATATCTTAACCTCCTCAAACTCTACCTTAGCTTCACTAACAGTAAGATATACTGAATACGATGATGATGAATTGATATGTGAGAGTTAAATCAGAAGAAAACTTGTGTCAAAAGTTATTGCGTTACTTTGCCCTTAAACAACATAATGAGAGAAGTTATATGTTCACTTGCAAAATCTTAGTTGCTCACATAAAAACTCACCTTGATTGCTTCTCTTTGTAGATATTCTGTTGATAATTAAGTTATTAAGGTAAAGGGATTCATTTAGGTTGTGCGTATAGCAGCATATTAACTCTCTTTTTGGAAGACACTTTGTTGCAAGACAAATCTTTAAATTGCTATATATGCATTCAATCAGCTGCTTGGCATTTTCTAAATCTTTTGATAGACTACAAGTTTTCTGTCCACTTTCTTGATGTTTTAGTTTGATAGGCATCTTAGTTAACATTGCATCTGATTACATCTTTGGGATCGGGTATTCCTTCATCTGTAACTCAAATTAATGGTTTTTTGAACCATCTATTTGTCCATCTATGTATATTATCTCATTAATTTTAAACTGCAATAGTAAGTTTCTAATTGTGTTGATTGTGGGGTACAAAGAGATTGTAATCAGGTTGTGTTAGTTGCAGTTGTCCCCTCCTTAATATTTAATTGTCCCATAAAATGGTTTAGGGTTTAATCTTTGTTATTTAATTATACTTTTGGATTCTCTTTCAGTCCTTTAATATTATTTTTGTTCTCATCATTATTATTAATATATGATTATTATTATTATGGTGGATTTTGATTTGCAGATTGCCTTGCAACCTGATGCCATGCACCTAATGCCTAATGGGCAATGAATCTAATGCCAGTCCTTTTAAAGCACTTTTCTCTATAAAAGCTAAGTTCTATGGCTTCTATCTCTTCTGTTAAGTTTAATAAATGTCTTGTAGCTACAGTTACAATATCCCTACAAGATCAAAAACCCAAAATCATACTGTTTTTACTACCAAATTCACTGTCTTTAATGCAGTGTATATAAAGAATTAGATCATAGCTCATAAATTATATAAATTGTTAGATTTTTTTAAATGACGCATGCATTTATGTTAAAATATGTGGTTGAAATCTACAAGAGATTTCAAACTCTAGGGTACATGCATTATTGCGTAGGGTATGACTCTTTAGGGCAGAAGAAAGTATTAACTGGTCCCAGAATTGAAGGGTGCACAGTTAAAGTCTATTAATATATAGGACAAGAAGAGACCAGGTGATAAACTGTAGATTAATGAAGGAAATTAATCATCTGACGGTTGTCTAATGTCTGGATCTTGACTGAAAGTAAGCACACCACATTTATAACTATTGGGATGTGTTTCTTTAATCATAAGATAAAGATCATCCATAAGAATCCAAAGTTAAAATAGCAAAAAGGTTCTTGATCTTAATTGAAATCGTGGAAACTATAACATGATTATAGTGTTGCTATCGCCTATTTGCATGTTTAAACCCTACGCTTAGTGGGTTTAGAAAATAGAAACGGAAGACAAACAAACTTACCCTCATAATCTCTCACTCATATGAAGTATCTGGGGTTTAGAAATTGAAGAAAACTTGTTAAAATTTTAGTTAAGATTGATTAAATAATTGGATCTTACTCGAGTTTCTTCTTGGAGGCTTGTTTGCTGTTGTGCATCCATACTTTGAACACTTTTCGTTTCAGTCCAACCTCATCACAGAACTGTAGGATCTCTTGTTCGTCTTGCTTTTGAATCTTCCACCCTATTTTCTCAGCAAAATCATGCATTTTTGCCTTCTGTTCTTCGGTGAATTTTGTTCGGAATCTTTTCTTTACCGGTTGTTGTCCGGCGTGTGTTTGGTACATGTCAAGATCTTCACTTGATGATTCTGTCGGTGCAACACTGTTCCCACCAAACGCCATCATGATTGGTGGCATCTGATGGTTGTACCTGTGGTGATGTTGCTGGTAGGGTGTCTGCATTGTGGCGGCAGCAACTCGGGGTGGTGGGTTTTGTATCCATGTGGTGGATTGTGACTCACCGTCCACCTCTCGCCGGTGGAAACTCCGATGGCATTCGCAGGCGGCGCATTTTAAACTTTCTGGTGTGCCTTCTTCTCCATTAGCCATGAATTCACCGCACCCATCTACAACATATGAGCCCATGCTGGCAGCATGGTTCTTTTGGCATTCCCGATATCGAACTACCACCGCAGCATCACCGCTACTCGATGGCGGTGGGGGTGGCATTGGATCTGGATCTGGGTTGAATTCTCTTCTTTTTTGGGCTTCGATTTGGTCTTGCAACTCATGATAATTCTCTCTTTGATGCAGGTGCACGTGAGACTGATCTAGGGTTTCATTTGATGAATTTAAAGTGACATAAGGGAAGATTGAAGATGATCCCCTATTATACTGAGGTGGGCTATTCTGGCCTATATCTGACATTCTGATCTCTCTCTACACAACCATCAAAGTTTTCTCTCAACTTGCAAGAAACTTCAAATCTACAATCTGAAAACTAAATGAAGATAGAAATGGCAATAGATATAAGTTGTTTGAAACCTGTAGTAAAAATAAAAATAAAAAAAGAATCTTGAACTGCTGAAAAGATGATCTTTTGCTATCTAATGGGACCCTTGAACTTTGCTTGCTAATTGATGAATTCAGTAGATTGCAACACCTCCATTATATGCATACACAGATGAAACCCATGTTTCCAGGAATGGGATTTACAGACAGCAAACATGAATTGAAAAGGAGACTGTGGGTAGGGGTAGGGGTAGGTTGGTGGTAGGGGTAAGGTTAGGGGTATAGGGGTAGTGGGTGTGGTTTGAAGCAAGTGTCTCCTGCAGGCCATCACAAACTAAAGTGGGTATAAAGAAAGAACTAGAAAACAAGATGGGTCTGATTTGGATTTGAAAAGTAAGGAATTTGTGGTTCAATCTTGCACTTTATGTTGTTCATCTTCAGATCATGAGGTTAAAGAAACAAGTAACAGGTTTATATGATGGTAATACTGATCATGACATTACTCAAATGGGTTCAAAAAAGGGCAACATTGTTTCCTGCACCGAAATCACTAAATCTGCTTGAATGTTTGTCTAGTGATATGTACACTGTGCATAGGGAGTTGTACTTTGAGGGGTGTTTAGTGATTTTAGATGTGAGAGATGATGATGTGGTGTTTTGGGAGAGATAGGGGGGTCTGGTTTATATTTTGTTTAGGTGGGGCTTGGAATTAAAGGGAAAATGATGTGGTCCACAGAGGGTGTACTGTTAAACCTGTCTGATTCTCACTCTTTGAGGACAGGGATGTGCCAGGCCCTGGAAGTTCTCTTCGTTTGTCCTCTAATGGTTGGTGGTCCAGATGACCTTTTTCTTTTATTTATTTATATATTTACATGTTATTGATCATTGGGTGTCAATGACAATAATTGAACTCTCATACGAAAAGTATAGACCTATACGCGGTGTTATACGTCGCGTATAGACCTATACGAGATGTATAAGATCAGTGAGAATGTTGAATTAAAAAAGTGAGGTGTGTGAATAGCCAGCCCCTTTATATATGCTTGAGTCAATAAAACCACGTCTAATTATCACCCGCATGTCACATAAACAAGTAATCTTATCATCTATAAGTTACTTATACATGTTTAATGATCATTCAGTCGTGAACAACTCATTTTATTGTAATCATTACTGCTCACTGTCAATTACCTTTGTTCATCTGCACGTGTCACGCCGAGCTCATCCGGTGTGTAATGGACCAAGAGGCGTGAAAACTCATCACTCGAGTGTTCAAGTATCATAACACATAATCTAAGTTGCATACGCACGTATATATACATGTATACGTAAATACGTTTGATACGGAACCAACTTTAAGAGCTTAGATTTACGTTTGGCTATTAATATGACACTCGAAGGCTCAAGACTCCCGTTATGTTTTTTTACTTCCAACTTTCCTTATCTTTACTATAATAAAAGAATAGCAAGTATGGCACATATCATCTTTTGATGAATTCTAGAATTTTTTTTCATCCTTTCTCTCTTATTAAATACCAATTATCTTTTATATTAAATATTAATGATTATAAATAATTAAGTTATATAATAAAATATCAAATATTTGGTTCTTTTTATTATTAAAATCATTAAAAGTTAACAAATCTTAAAAAAATTTCAATTATATAATATCTTAAAATGTAGTTTTATAATTCATAAATTTTCATTATTTTTAATTTATTATTTTTTAAAAATTCATTATTTATATAAACAATTTATGATGTCAAACATACAAATGTTTATGAAAAATATTGTTTATAACATATTATATTTATTTAACCCATATATACATTTACTACCTTATTATCCATAGATAAACAATTTATGATGTCAAACATACAAATAAATAAATAAATATATATATATATATATTATATACGCACACACATATATACACTTACTACATTATTACCCTATGTATTATACGGATTTAATATAATATATAAATAGTTAGCAAAAATTAGCAATAATATAACAATATTTTAATATAAAATGATTAAGTTATTTATTAAAAATAATACTTTATATAATAAAAAAATAAATAAAAAACTATAATTACTAAAGAATATGGGTATTACATGGATTGAATATAAAATATAAATAGTTAGTAAAAAAATATTGATTATAAAACAATATTTTGATATAAAATGATTAAATTAATTATTAAAATAAATACTTTGTATAATAAAAAATAATTAAAAAACTTTAATAACTAAAGAATTAGTAATCTGATTTGCAAAAAATGAAAAGTTTAAACTAATTGACAGAAAAGTTTCAATTGTTTTTTATTTCTTTTTTCAAAACTATCTATTTTAAAATTAGGAAGGTAAAGTGTTAAGTGACCTAATGTAAAAATATTATTAAACATAAAGGATCAAAATTTAATTTTTCCTATCGTTTTTGTAACACTTTTTTTAAAGTCATTATTTTTTAAGCATTTCGTGTTAAAACCTCATTGTTTATAAAAATATTGTTCAAAATTTTTGTTTTGTAGTTTTTTTCATCTTTTTAGAAAACCATTTTTTTGTAAAAAGAAAATTTTAAAAATACCGATTTAAAAATATGTCTTGTCTATTTATTCAACTCATTCATTTATATTTTATTAGTTCTTTCTCTTATTTAATGTTAATAATTTTAAGCAATTAAATTATATAATTAAATGTACAAAAGTATAAATCTTTTTATTCTAATAATATATCATAACTTAATAATAATAATAATTAGATTTCAGTTATATATTATCGTTGATTATTTTTAATGGTTAATTATTTCTTATTTCAGGAAAGACTAATATGATATTCAAGATAGAAATTTTCATAAAATTATTGATTTTCATGTTTTATTTATTCATTTAATGTAAAACCATTTTTATGTATGTGCTAGTAGTTAAATCTTTATAAATAATTACGAAAAGAATATCTTACATTTTTGAACTATAACAGAATGTCAGATATATATTCTGTAGTGATTATACTTTATAGTTTTTGTTTTTACTACTTAAAGTATTTATTAATACATATCTTATCTATTTAATATCAAAATATTGTTTTACAATTTTTAAATTACCAGTTCGAGTAATTTAATATTTTAGAGTTATTTCATGTAATACACGAAGTAATAACTTAGTATGTATGTGTATCAGTGTTTACATGTGGATTATTACTAGAGATTTATGGTTCTACTTAAAATTAGCTATTAATTCATCATGTATATGTATTATTATCATAAAGTTATGATGAGTATCGTGTTTCATTTTCGTTTTTGATAAAAGTTGCCGATGTTATGTATGCTAACAATTTGAAATATAAATATATAGGATTAGGTTCAAGTAAAAAGGGTGAGATTGGTGAGAAAGGTGAAAAGGATTGTGGATTTGACAAGTGGCATTACTCTAATTTTATTAAAAGGGTATTTTGGTCATTGTGTTTAATGCTTCAAGTTATTGTGTTTAATGCTTCATGTCATTGTGTTTAATATTTTTATTATTTTGTTTTATTTTTTATATCATATTGTCTTATTTTGTTATTGTTTTTTATGCATTAAATAAATTGTTCTTATTTATCTTTATGTTTTATGTATTAAAAGTACATAATTGTGTTATTTTACAATTATGTTTATAAAACATATAATTTTAAAAAACATAAATTGTTTTTATTTTCTGAAAAATACATTTCCGTCATTGTATATATGTTTAAGACATTGTGTAATATATTCATCATTGCGTTTTATCGTCAGAACATTGTGTAATATAATCATCATTGTGTGTTATGTTCAGGTCATTGTGTAATATATTCATCATTTTTTTATCTTCAGATGATTGTGTAATATAGCATCATTGTGTCTTACGTTCTAGTCATTGTGTAATAATCATTATTTTGTTTTACGTCAAGGTCATTGTGTAATTTACGCGTCATTGTGTTTTACGTTCAGGTAATTGTGTAATATACACATTGTGTGTTATGTTCAGGTCATTGTGTAATATATTCATCATTGTTTTTTATCTTCAGATGATTGTGTAATATAGCATCATTGTAACTTACGTTCAGGTCATTGTGTAATAGTCATTATTTTGTTTTATGTTAAGGTCATTGTGTAATGTATGCGTCATTATGTTTTACGTTCAGGTCATTGTGTAATATACACATTGTTATATTAAATGAATTTGTTTTGTTTTATAATTATGATTTACATGTAAAAAGTACGTGATTTTATTGTTTCATCAATATTCTTTTTAAAGCTCATGAATTTATAAAAAAAATAGTTAGACACTACGACGACAAAAAGAAACATTTGCAAACAAAAAGACACAATAATAGACAATTAGACACCATGACACATTACAAATATAATTGGTAGAGGAAAACGTTTTTTTTTATTTTTTTTATATAACAATTTTATACTCGTTTTAAAGATAAAAAAGATGCTCGTTTTTTTGGTGTAATTTTTTTAAAAAAATAATATTGTATATAAAAGTTATGACCATTTAAAAAAATGGGGGAATATGATAAAGAGTCAACAAAAGCGTATATGACTAAAATACCCTTCCACTAACATTTTTAATACAACTTTGATCTCAACCATTAAATTATATATCTGATGACCTACAATCATTCTCACATTTCTCACCAATCTAAGCCTTTTTACTATAACATCACCCTATATATATATATATATGTATGTATGTATGTAGGGGGTGGAATTTTTGATAACCCTTATCTTTTGTTACAACTACATAACCGTCATCCAATGTTTACTTTAAAAAGGTAAGTGTATAGGATCATGATACGTGTCAGATTCCTTTTTTTTTCTTTTTTTTAATATAAAGGGCATTTAATACATTTGTTATTTAACTTTACCCCTTTTTTTAAACATTCATAACTTTTTTATACTATATTATTTTTTTTAAAAAATTGCACCATTATACTCGTCTCATTTTTCCCTTTAATTTCGTTATAGTCTCGACTAGTTTTTTTTTTGATGTCATGTATTTACATTATTGTAACGAGCTTAAAGATAGCAAATTAATTAGAAATTTTTTCCAACAATGATAAATTACAGTAATGTAACAAAAAATGAAGTAATGTAACACAAAATGAAGTAATTTACAATGACATAATTAACGGTGACGTAACACATTATTTTATTTTTTTCTCTAACAATGATAATTAAAATGATAAATTACAGTGATGTAATAGAACACATTATTTTGATTTTTTTCTCTCACAATGATAAGTATAGTGATGTAATTTATCATTGTTCGAAAAAAATTTAAACTAATTTGTTGTCAATGTAAATTACATCACTGTAATTTAAACCAAATTAACCGAAAAAAACCGAAACCGAATTTTACGTCAATGTAAATTACATCACGATAAATTACGTCAATGTAAATCACATCACTGTAATTTATATTTTTTTAAAAAAAATTTCAAATAAATTTGTTATATTTAAGCTCGTTACAATGATGTAAATATAGGGCATTTAAAAAAAGTAAAAAAAATTAGTCGAGATTATAACGGAATTAAAGAGAAAAATGAGACGAATATAATGATGCAATTTTTTTTAAAAAAATAGTATATTATAAAAAAGTTATTAATGTTTAAAAAAAGGGGGAGAAAAACTTATAAGAGGTAAAATGACTATAATGTCCTTTTTAATATTTTAATGAAATGCTTATGTGTAAGTTTATGATTGGTTGAAATGAGTTATATATATATATATATATATATATATATATATATATATATACATACATACATAGGGAAGGGTATAAAAAATAACCATCATCTTTTGCTACAACTACATAACTCATTTCAACCAATCATAAACTTACACATAAGCATTTCATTAAAATATTAAAAAGGACATTATAGTCATTTTACCTCTTATAAGTTTTTCTCCCCCTTTTTTTAAACATTAATAACTTTTTTATAATATATTATTTTTTAAAAAAAATTGCACCATTATATTCGTCTCATTTTTCTCTTTAATTCCGTTGTAGTCTCGACTAATTTTTTTTTACTTTTTTTAGATGCCCTATATTTACATCATTGTAACGAGCTTAAATATAACAAATTTATTTGAAATTTTTTTAAAAATGATAAATTACAGTGATGTAATTTACATTAACATAATTTATCGTGATGTAATTTACATTGATGTAAAATTCGGTTTCGGTTTTTTTCGGTTAATTTGGTTCTAGTTCGGTTTTTTCGGTTAATTCGGTTTCGGTTCGGGTTTTTTTAGCTTTTTGCTCATCCCTAATTTGTAACGAGCCTAAATACAACAAATTAGTTTGAATTTTTTCGAACAATGATAAATTACATCACTATAATCATCATTGTTAGAGGAAAAAATCAAAATAATGTGTTATATTACATCATTGTAATTTATCATTGTAATTATCATTGTTAGAGAAAAAAATAAAATAATGTGTTATATTACATCACTGTAATTTATAATTGTTAGAAAAAAAATTCAAAATAATGTGTTATATTTATGCTCGTTATATCGATGTTTAATAATGGACAATGAGAAAAAGAATTAAAAAAACTAATCAACATTATAACAGGAAATAAAGAGAAATTAAAATTGCATCACTGTAAATAATGTGTTACGTCACCGTTAATTATGTCATTGTAAATTACTTCATTTTGTGTTACATTACTTCATTTTGAGTTACATTACTGTAATTTACCATTGTTAGAAAAAAATTTTAATTAATTTGTTATCGTTAAGCTCGTTACAATGATATAAATACATGACATCAAAAAAATAAAAAATAAAAACTAGTCGAGACTATAACGAAATTAAAGAGAAAAATGAGACGAGTATAATGGTGCAATTTTTTTAAAAAAATAATATAGTATAAAAAAGTTATGAATGTTTAAAAAAACGGGGTAAACTTTACATAAATGACAAATGTCCTAAACGCTCTTCTCACTAAAGACAAAAGAATTGACACGTGGCACGATCCTACACACTTACCTTTTTCAAGTAACCATTGGATGATGGTTAATGGGTTGTAGCAAAAGATGAGGGTTATTAAAAATTTCATCCCCTATATATATATATAGAGAGAGAAGTGATCTATTGCTAACCTTAGGATAGAGCAATAGTCCATTAACCTCATCATATATAATGATCAAATTACAAGATACTTATCTAATGGTTGATATTAAACTATAATATAATAATGTAATTGATTTGAAAGAAAAGAAAATAAGGGTATTAATGTAATTTGCTATATTAAATACTTTACCTCATCTTTTTTTATACATCCATAACTTTTTTATACTATAATATTTTTTTATAAAAATTGCACAATTTTACTCGTCTTTTTTTCTCTTTAATTCCGTTATAGTCTTGACTAGGCTTTTTTATTTTTTTCGGATATTCTTATTTACACCAATGTAACAAGTATAAAACTAACAAATTATTTGTAACTAGTTGTAACGAATTTGGGTTTACATTGTTGTATAATAAATAGGGGTTAAGTTTAAGAGTGTAAACGAGTCAAGCCGATCCTGAGCTCGTTAATTACGTTATATTCTTGACTATGTTTTTTATTTTTTTCCAGATGCTCGTTAATTACGTTATATTCTTGATTTTGTAACGAATTTTGTTTTTTAAAGTACTAAAATGTATTTACAATTTTGTAAATATAATTTTTAAAGTATGAAAATGTATTTACTATCTTGTAGATATAATGAATTTTGGTTTTATCAACAAAATGTTATATTATTTTTTTTAAAGTATTAAAACGTATTACAATCTAGTAGATATAACGAATTTTGGTTTTTATCAACAAAATGTTATAGTATTTTTTTAAAGTATTAAAATGTATTTACAATCTTGTAGATATAACGAATTTTGGTTTTGTCAACAAAATGTTATAGTATTTTTTTAAAGTATTAAAATATATGTACAATCTTGTAGATATAATTTTTTTAAAGTATTAAAACGTATTTACAATCTTGTATATATAACGATATTTGGTTTTTATCAACAAAATGTTATATTATATTTTTTAAAGTATTAAAATGTCTTTACAATTTTGTAGATATAATTTTTTAAAGTATTAAAACGTATTTACAATCTACTAGATATAACGAATTTTGGTTTTTATCAACAAAATGTTATAGTATTTTTTAAAGTATTAAAATTTATTTACAATCTTGTAGATATAATTTTTTTATAATATTAAAATGTATTTACAATCTTGTAGATATAACGAATTTTGGAGCATCTGGAAAAAAAAAAAAAACCTAGTCAAGAATATAACGTAATTAACTAGCTCGGGATCGGCTTGGCTCGTTTACACTCTTAAACGTAAACCCTATTTATTCTACAACAATGTAAACCCAAATTCGTTACAACTCGTTACAAATAATTTGTTATTTTTATATTTGTTACATTAGTGTAAATACGAACATCCGAAAAAAATAAAAAAACCTAGTCAAGACTATAATGGAATTAAAGAGAAAAATAAGACGAGTAAAATGGTGCAATTCTTATAAAAAAATATTATATTATAAAAAAGTTATGGATGTATAAAAAAAGAGGGGGTAAGTTAGTACATAAAACAAATTACTAATTTACCCTTATTAAATAATAAAAGAAAAATCCATGTGTTTATTTCTGATTGGGTAAAGAGAGTTAATGGGTTATTGCTCTAAGTGTGAGTTAGTATTTGATCACATTCATATATATATATATATATATATATATATATATATGAGATATAATTTTTTATAACCCTTATCTTTTGCTACAACTACATAACTCATTTCAACCAATAACAAAGTTACACATAAGCTTTTAAATAAAATATTAGAAAGGGCATCATAGTCATAAATATAACAAATTTATTTGAATTTTTTTTCTAACGATGATAAATTACAGTGATGTAATTTACAGTGACGTAATTTACCGTGATGTAATTTACATGGACGCAAAATTCGTATGAGGCCCCGATTCCCGGGAGTCCCCTCGGTTGGCAAAGCATCAAACCCATGGTAATTAAACCAAATTTACATTACTATGGCAGCGGAATTTCAGGTGATTACATAAATCATGGCACACATATTATACAAACGTTAAACATAGCCCACACTCTATGGTTTTATACATAGCCAGTTTATGCCAGATTATGCCAGGGTAGTCTTCCGGGTATGCCTCGAGCCTTTCTGCTATTCTTTCTCAATACCATTCAACCTGACATGCATGCTAAAACAAGTCAGCTTTCGCTGGTGAGTTCTAAGTTAATCTTTCTATAAACATAAAATCTTTATTATTCATAAAAACGTTAGCATTCACTGTTGACCAAAGTCAACAGTCTCAAAACTTTATAGAACATAACATAATTCACATGCATAACATACATGTCATCATAACATAAATACATTTCATACTATACATAAAACTTTAGCCTTTGCCGCCGCCCGAAGTCAACAGGCTTGTGCAGCACAAGACGCTTTAACTATCAACCCGCAGCTGATAACTCATACATGTATAAGATTTCTTTAACACTATCAACGCGTAGCTGATAACTCAAGCATGCCTAAGATTTCTTTAACTGAACTGGCGACACACAGTCGACAGGCCTGTTCTTTCACAGGACTTCTGCCTGTTCTTTCACAGGACTTCTGCCTGTTCTTTCACATGACTTCTTAAACCATCAACCGAAATTGACGGCTCATACCGGTACAAGACTTCTTAACATACATCATAACCTGGTTTAAATCATTTAAACCATCATACGCATAAGCGGCTCCTTTCACCGCAGTGCGCATGTTTTGCCCAACCACAGCCGGGACTTTCATAACACATTTCCTGCTCGACCTCGGTTGATGTCTTTCAAAAAATCATTTTCTTCTCAACCGCAGTTGAGTCTTAAAACATTCTTTACATAAAAACATTCTTTATTTAAAAACATACTTTACCTGAAAACATACTTCACTACAAATAAAATGCCATTTAGTGGCACACATTTTTAGCGGCATTTCATTTTTGTGCCACTACTATAGAATTTAGTGGCACTTTGAGTGTGCCACATTTGTTTGACCCACTTTTAGTGACACTTATTATTTGTGTCTTTTGATTATATTTTCAGGAGCACTTTAAATATGTCACAATTAAATCAACTTGTCTTTTTATGGCATTTAACTATGCCACTAAATCAATTTAACATTTTTACAAAAAATTTACTAATAATTAACTCCTCTCAAAATTTATTCCCTCTTAAAATATATTCCCTCTTAAACTAAAATAAAACAAAATTTATATAAAAATTATTTCCCCACCTTTTTCCTGAAAACAACCTCCACGTTTATTACCCTAATCATCATTCAGGAAACATTTTAGCCCTAATTTACACAAAAGTTCACGAGGACATTGCTTGACGAACGCATTGGAAGAACGCTGGCGAGGAACATGCTCGACAAACAGGCTCGACGACATTCAACTGATCTTTGTCCTCTGTTTCGAGTTCGAAATTGAATCATAGCTTCTGAATCTACTTCCTCATAGGAAGTATGTGGTTAGCAGTGATTTAATTTTGTTTCAAATCGATTAATTGATCATATTTACATGATTTGTTTATCCACTTGAGTAGGTTTCTTAAGAAATTGTTGTCGTGTAAATGTATTTGACTTCATTTTTGTTGAATTCTTTATGAATTTTTTATGAATTGAGTAGTCTACTAATTGTAATTGTATTGATGAAATTAGTTCTTGTTTGCCTGTTACCGAAGCTTTATGAAGCTTGATGAAATTGTAATTGTATTGATGAAATTAGTTCTAGTAAAAAATATGTAAATTTTGTTTAGGTTTACATATTTGTTACTAGAACTAATTGTTTTGTTTTGAGCTCCCTATTTTGGGTCTGTTGGTTCTGCTATGTTGCTGCTATTCTGATTCTGCATACAGTCAATGAGCTTGTTATTTGCTGTATGGAGGTGTAGGGGTTGCTTTGTCTTGTGGTTGCTGTATGAGGTTGGGTAAAGCATACACACAGGTGTTTGGCAGGCCCTGTGCAGCTGGGAGTATGGATTTTGATTGTTTGTTGCTATGGTCTATTGGAAGCTTTAGCAGGGTCGGCAAAGGAAGGTGCTTGGGCTTCTTATTTGCTACATGGCTGGCTTAGATTTCGGCTGGGTCTGCTCCTTCTGAGATGCTATGCGGGGCAGGGTTATTATGGATATCTTCTTCTGTCTCGGCTGAAGGTTGCAAAGATTCTACTTCAGGTAGGCTTGATCTTGTTTGTCCAAATGCTAAATCTGAATCTTTTCTTTCAAAAAAGGGGCATTTGACATTTATCAAAATTTTTTTTAGATTAAAATGGTAGAGAATTAAAGTCAGTTCAGACTACTTACAACATTAGTATGAACAATTCATGGAGATGCACATCTTACACTTATGCCAGTTTTTTTATGGAGGACACTACCAAACATGACCTGCAAATTAAAAGAACCTATGTCAAATATGTTCCCACAGTTGATATAATTTCAATGAATATTACAACTTATAGGGTGAGTTTTGACCCACTTTGTTAATGTGTTAAACCAAAATTTTCCATTATATAATGTGACCCTTTAGAGATAAGTAATAAATTGAAACTTTAGGTTCTCTGTTGGGTGTCCATCTATAACTTATTTAGTATTAAGAAGAGAAAACCTTGTTTTTTTTTTAACTAAAATACTCACTGTTTACATGTAAATGTTTCACCTGCATTCCAGATCATATTAAAATATTAAATATGTCTTCGGTTTCTACAGTTTAAGCTTTTAAGTTTTACATTTATATATAACTTGCATGTTGTTAATTCAAATCGTTTGACATGTGTAGGCTAATGACATCATAGTCACATAATAGAGCTAGCACAGGTTGTAACTCAGGAGAAGTTGCTGTCTGAAGAATGCTTTGAGGATCTAAGAATCCTTTGAGGATCTAAGAATCAATTTGACATTAGAGGTAGGTAATGAGTTATAACCATTTTCTTGCTCACTTTGTAACTTAAAAACTATTTATATAATTATTGTTCGGATTTGAAGAATGCTTTGAGGATCTTAGAATCAAGTCAAGTCTTTTTGTTCAGATTTTGTGGCCTCAACAATAGGTAATCAATTTGTTATATGTTCGTAGTTCGTAGTTTGTTGTTTGATCGAAGATCTTGGTGATCCTTTGATCGATTGGTGTTGATGGTTGATGTGTAGAGGACAAGCTGAGAAGGAATTTGAAGATGAAGTTGAAGTAATCGGTAGAGTTGGGAATAAAATTTACTGAGATTGCATAAAGGTACTAGTATGCTCTTATTCTTCACTTATCAGAAAAGATGAAGCTATTGATCGATTGGTGTTGATTGTTGATGGTTTATGTGTAGAGGACAAGCTGAGAAGGAATTTGAAGATGAAGTTGAAGCAATTGGTAGAGTTGGGAATAAAATTTACGTGTGATGTGTAAACATTTGGAAACCAAAAGATGTTGCATATTACATTGCTTTTGACATTTTTTGTATTATGTTTCGGATCAAATTTTTTAATGTTATTATTTACATTCTTATTCAACTTTTGTTTATTATTATATTATTAATGATGTGTCTTTGTAGAAATGTGTTATGTAACTACTATAGGGAGTCTTTACTGACACGAATTTTGAGCCTCTAAAGATGCTTTTATATTATGGCAAAATAAAAGTGTCACTACACCAACATGGGTAATTAACTAAGATTAATTTTTAGCGGCACAAAACTTGTGCTACAAACGTCTATTTTTATTTTGTGGCAGAAAAAAGTGTCACTAAAAGTCTATTAACTTTGTGCAGCACATTCAAAAAGTGCCACTAAAAGGATTTAGCGTCACCACTTCTAGTGACACTTTTTTTGTGTGCCACACAATCTTTTAGGGGTTTATAGTGGCATTTTTTTGGTCTTTTGAGGCACTTTTTGTATGCCATTAAATGTCATTTTATTTGTAGTGCTTTACCTGATCATAATCAGGTTGCAATCACTTTCATACAATAATTTTATAACATGCATATCAGCCCAAAATGATAAAACATTTAAAATAGGGCTATAAGAACTCACAATCATTTCAAAGATATTTATCATGTATGCACATCAGCCCTAAAACGTTAAAACAGTAAAAGAGGGCTCATAGAACTCACCTGAGCTTTAGCACACTCCGCTAACTTTTCTTCCTTTCCTTCCTTTCTCACTTCACAATGATATCCTATTAATATGAACATATCATCATGATTATAACCTTATCATGAAGGTTCTCAATTTACGATTACCGCTTAAAACTTCGGCATATCGTAACTTTCATTTGAAACTTTATTTCAAAATTCCGCTTACACTCATTTTGATCATTCTTATCTCTACAATCTTGTTACGCCTAAAGATTTCTTATTTGCTCGGCTTAAATAAGCGTATTCTCTTATTTACTTAATTCGTCTTAGGCATTGCTAACTTACGGACTGAATCTTTTTGAACGTCCAATGTCAAAGACATTGCCTTGATAGTCATCAAATAGTTAATGTTGTTGATTATCTCACTAGACATGTTCCTAGAAAGATTAATGGCTTAGAAATGATCCATCCTTGTTATTGATTACCCAGATATCATGAAGTATCACAAGGTAGTATTAGAATAAGTTTAATAACCATGTCTAACATACTGATCTGCATGTTATCATAAACATCAGATACTCGTTCCAGTGAGTATGTTAATGATTGTGATTAGTTTAAAACACTTAGAATTAACCTTGCATATCAAAACTAATCAAACTAATCACCTACCTTGTCATAATCAAATGGTTTAAACCACTATAACCATTGTTATTATTCCATGCAAACCGGGCATTACAACGGCTCAAAACAAGGATTTACCCATTAACGGTTCGAGTTTGTCATTTATAATCAATCCTAGACATCATCTACGCAATAATCAACAACCCTAACTATATCATCACGTTCAGAAACAAGATTTAATCAATCATAATCAATCTAGAAGGTTAAAATGAACCGTTACCTCTTCAAACGAAGTTCTGTGCGTAAAAAGACGATCAGGACTTGTTTTAATGATCCTTGGAGCGATCCCCGTGATTGAGAGGCTTCAAAATTGGAGTTCTTATGGATTGGAAGGTGATTTTCGTGTGTGGGAAGCTGATTATCGAAGATAAGATCAAAAAAATGAGATATCTTGATGAAACTTGACTTTTTAAGCCATTTTCGCGATCTGCTGACATGGGGCGCATCGCCCCACTCCCGACGACGAATTGGGGCGTAACGCGCGGGTTGTGAAATCCAGATTTTTATCTTATCTTCGTTTCGCGATTCCGGGAGCATACGAACTCCGTTTTGCGCACGGTTTTCGCCTACGTTCACGATTTTTCGAGCTCTTTCCAATGGTTATAATCTCAAGACCTAAAGAGTTCAAAATATTTGACCTCTAATCTATTGCTATATTCGATTCAGTGTATCTTGAAATCGGAGCCTCGTTTCACGATTTTTCCGCGTACTATCATCCT
Organism: Mikania micrantha; assembly: GCA_009363875.1. Taxonomy (NCBI): domain Eukaryota; kingdom Viridiplantae; phylum Streptophyta; class Magnoliopsida; order Asterales; family Asteraceae; genus Mikania; species Mikania micrantha. Next base: position 22,624,376 of record CM018690.1, on the reverse strand, counting down.
CTAATAATTTCGTTTGCTAATTTAACGTGAATTTCAAGCACGATCAAACGTGCTTATTTCTTTGATAACGTGATTCTTCGAACATCAACAGTTACCGAAATCTCGCACGTTTATTATTAAATTGCTAAATTTTCGGTTGTTACAATTCGGTTTCGGTTTTTTTTGGTTAATTCGGTTCCGGTTCGGTTTTTTCGGTTAATTTGGTTCCAGTTCGGTTTTTCCGGTTAATTCGGTTTCGGTTCGGTTTTTTTTTTTGGTTTTTTTCTCATCCTTAATTTGTAACGAGCCTAAATAAAACAAATTAGTTTGAATTTTTTTCAAACAATGATAAATTACATCACTATAATTATCATTGTTAGAGAAAAAAAATCAAAATAATGTGTTATATTACATCACTGTAATTTATCATTGTAATTATCATTGTAATAGAAAAAATAAATAATGTGTTATATTACATCACTGTAATTTATCATTGTTAGAAAAAATTCAAAATAATGTGCTATATTAATGCTCGTTACATCGATGTAAATAATGGACAATGAGAAAAAAAATTAAAAAAATCAGTCAACATTACAAGGGGAAATAAAGAGAAATTTACATCACTGTAAATAATGTGTTACGTCACCGTTAATTATGTTATTGTAAATTACTTCATTTTGTGTTACATTACTTCATTTTATATTACATTACTGTAATTTACCATTGTTAGAAAAAAATTCTAATTAATTTGTTATCTTTAAGCTCGTTACAATGATGTAAATACATGATATCAAAAAAAACTAGTCGAGACTATAACGAAATTAAAGAGAAAAATGAGACGAGTATAATGGTGCAATTTTTTTTAAAAAATAATATAGTATAAAAAAGTTATGAATGTTTAAAAAAAAGGGATAAACTTTACTTAAATAACAAATGTCCTAAATGCCCTTCTTATTAAAAAAAGGAAATTGACACGTGGCACGATCCTATAGACTTACCTTTTTAAAGTAATCATTAGATGATAGTTAATGGGTTGTAACAAAAGACACGGGTTATAAAAAATTACATCCCCTATATATATATATATAGTTAATGATAATTGCTATGGCACATAATTGTAGGTTAAAAATACTAAATTTTTCCAAGTAAGACTACTACATTTATTTAAGAAATACAAACATTTATGTATAGAACTACGTGTTTAAGTATGCGCCTTCACGTGCTATTATGTATTATAATGATTATTTACGTGGTGTATACCATGACACATTATATTCTGTATCTTCGATTTATTAATAAATGTGTACGCATATTTTAATAAAAGGCCACAAATAGTATATATCAATTCGTTGGTTTGAGTGATTAATATTTCCTCTTGATTAAACTTGTTTAGTAGATGGTAGGATGGATGACTCTCGATCTAACTCATCAAAAATTTGGTTGGTTTAATAGTTTTTTTTTTCAACCGCTAAATCAAGCGTTACTTGGCAAACGGTAAACTTAACTCCATCATTTAAAAGGAAACTCATACTGAGAAACCTCCTAATAATCTAGAAGAAATTGTTCAGAAAAACTTGAACCAAATACCCCAACGCTATACTAGAAGCGTAATGGTAGTAGTGGTAGTAATAATGATAGATGTTTATTAAAATAAATAAATAATAGAGATTATTGGGCAATTAAGTCTCTCCACCAACCAATGGTTGGGTATTTTTTAATAATAATTTAAATTTTTTTGACACGTGTATTTATGCTATTGGTTTGGTTTATTAGGTTGGGCTGGTTGTGAATAAAAGTGAAAAATTAAGTTTGGTTGGTTATGTAGGTGAAAGAGAGAATAATTAATTTTTTTAATAAACAGTTTTGGTTGTTTTGTTGTGAATGAGAGTGGTTTAATGGTTGGAGATTTGGTGTTCTCAAGTGGAGACTAAAGTTTGAGCCTCATTAGGGGCATTTTTCAAGTGGCCAGCTCACAACAATTTATGATAAAGTTAATTCCCCAAGTATTCATTTGACCAGATTTTTCTTTAAAATGTTTATTGATTTTTAGTTTATATAGACGCCGGTGGCTATACTTATATGGGTGGCGCCCATAAAAACGGACATTGCCTACGGACAATGGACATTTTTAAAAATGAAAAATTAAATGGACATTTTTGGAGAAAAAAAATCGTTGTCAAACGTAAATTTTCCTTTTATAATAAGGTCATCAAAGTCCGAGCATAAGATGATAGAAATAATGGTTTGAATCACTTCTTTTGGCCTTGGGTGACCCATAAGCCTATTGCCTCCTGTGTAATGTTTTAGGAACAGTAACAAGTTTTTGTATTTAAGAATGAATTCGAACCCTTTAATTAAAATTATTATTAAACAAGACGTCATATACGGGCGGTGTTATTCGCACACCCCACTAACACACCTCATGTAACAACCGAAAATTTCAGTAACCGTTTATGTCCAAATTTTATATAAACGTTCGTAAAGTGATTATGATCAAAAGGATATAAACGATAAAAATATCTGATAATGTATGAACACGTTATAAAGCCTATTAATAACGTGTAAAAATTTCTGTGACCGTTTGAGTTTGTAATTTTTATGAACAATCCTGAAGTGATTACGATCACATTAATATAAGCGGGACCGTTATACGATAAAGTATGAACAAGATATAAGCTCGTGAATATTAAAAATATGTGAGCAAAGTAGAAGGGGTTTTAAAAATAGGACTTCAAAGTCTAAGGGCCTAATTGAAACTTCTAAATAAATTCATGTTGGACATGCAAATAAGTCTACGTTTATCTGCAAGATATTTTTATTCAATTCAACCGACTCAAAACTATATACATATCAGTTCGTAACGATGAGTTATCAGATCGTCTCAAACAATGGAAAAAAAAATTGTAAGTTCTTTCTGATCAACTTCTGGGTTTGATGAGCAGAGAAGAGAATCAAGAAGAATCGATCAGACTGATTAATATTAACTACACACATCGTTAAGGTATGTGTTCGTGATCCTCATCTCGTGTTAGTTTAGTCTTGATTGATTAAAAAGACCAACACCATGTTTAGATAGAGTTTTGATTTTGTATGATAAACATGAACTGGATTCGGTTGGAGCCCAATTACATCTAGATAATGATCAGGTTTTCATGAGTTTTATGAGGGTATAATATGTATACTCTTCTGGTTGCCTTAAAAGCATGTTATTATACAGAAAGTTTAGCAACACACTAAGACAAATTAATTAAATAAGAGAATACGCTTATCTAAGCCAAATAAATAAGTAATTTTTAAGCATAACAATATTGTAGAGATAAAAATGGTCAAAATGAGTGGAAGCGAAATTTTGAAATAAAGCTCCGATTGAAAGTTATGACATGCCGAAGTTTCGAGCGGTAATCGTAAATCTGAGCATCTTCATGAAAAGTATTATAAATTTATCTCAAGTTATTATTAATTGAGACAAATAATATTAAGTTTATAAAATTCTTCGGGTCATTATAGTAAGCTAAACAATTGTATTGGAGATAACTATAACGTAGTCGTTGTGCTACCGATTTAGAAACCCTGAAAAGAGGGTTTATATTATATGATAAGGTTATAATTATGATAAGATATCCATATTAATAGGATATCATTCTGAACGTGAGAAAGTAAGGAAAGGAAGAAAGCTAGGAGATTGTGTCTTATTAAGCTCAGGTGAGTTCTATGAGCCCTGTTTAACTGTTTTAAATGCTTTGGGCTGATATGCATGTTATAAAGTTATTTTATGAAAATGACAGTATGTATGTGTAAAGTTATTGTATGAAAGTGATTTTAACCTGATTATGGTCAGGTAAAGCATGTTTTCAGATAAAGAAATGTTTTAAGTCTCAACTATGGTTGAGAAGTAAATGATTTTAAGAATTTCAGCTGAGATGTAATGAATACGTTAAGTCTCAATGATGATTGAGAAATAAATGATTTTACGAATCTCAGCTGAGATGTAACGAATGTTTTTAAGTCTCAACTGCTGTTGAGAAAGAAATGATTATTTTTTTATATAAGACACTCGACTGAGGTCGAGGAGGAAATGTAAGACACTCGACTGAGGTCGAGGAGGAAATGTAAGACACTCGACTGAGGTCGAGGAGGAACATGAGACACTCGTCTGAGGCCGAGGATGAACATAAGACACTCGGCTGAGGTCGAGGAGGAACATAAGACACTCGACCGAGGTCGAGGAGGAACTGTGGTTTTGTCAACTACGGTTGAGCAAAACTTGAGCACAGCGGTGAAAGGAGCCGCTTTTGCTTATGATGATTAAGAAGTCCTGCGTAAAAACAGGCCTGCCGACTGTGTGTCGCCAGTTGATGGAATCTTATGCATGTGTAAGTTATCGACTTCGGGTTGATAGTCTAAGAGCCTTGTGCTGCACAAGCCTGTTTGATTTCAGGGTCAGCAGTTGACGGTGAAGTTCCTTCACTGTATGAATGATGTTATGATGATATGTATATTATGTAATTATGTTATGATGCTATGTATATGATGAAATTATGATATGAGAACATGTATGTTATGTATTTGGATTATGCTATACGATGACATGAATGAATAAGGATTTTCTAAGAAATAAACTTAGAACTCACCAGCATAAAGCTGACTTGTTTTACATGCATATCAGGTTGAATAGTTTGAGAAAGGAGACCAGGAAGACTCATGGCATACGTTGAAGACTACCCCTGGCATAGACTGGTTGTATTATATGACTGTTAGAAGAGTGGGTTATGTTTTAATGTGTGTTTAATATGTATACTTTATGTATGTAATCACCTTAAATTCCGCTGCTATGATAACGTAAATATGGTTTAAGGACTATGGGTATGATGTTTGCCAACCGAGGGGCTCGGGGCCTCTCAAGTTGGTATCAGAGCCATAGTTTGAGAGATCCGGTCATCCCAAATGGCTGGACTTAGACTGAAAATGGGACAAAATGATAAGAATGCCAGTCAAGGGTAGTTTGATGCCACGAGCGTATGACCTTAGAGCTTTGTTATGTTTAAAGATATAGATTAAATTAGCATGATGTTGCGAATGATAATGTGTTCATGATTGGGAATGTTTAGAACTTATAAGTGAGGTAAATAGTTAATTACACTTGATCAACATCATTAACAATTTACAATGCTTATTACGTCCTGAATTACTACCTTGACTGACACGTGATTGTTTGCAACATGTATAGAAAACTAAAATGGCAGGCGAAGGGGGAAGAGGTGGACATGTTAGAGGTCGAGGCCGACCACCTAAAAACAAGAAGCAAGCTGAGGAAGTACCAGTGAATAATGTGGAACCTGAAGTCAACACTGAAGAAGAAAATGAAGAGGAAGAAATTAGGCTTGAACCAGTGGTGGTAAAGGCAATATCTAATGAAGTTCGTAAAATTTTAAAAGATTTATTACCTTCAGATAGAACCAAAGCCGAAAAGGAAACTACTAAAGAAGGAGCTACTGAGGATGGCGAGAGAGCTAACAGCTCTAACATAGAGCACGATGAAGATGAGGTATTGATCATCAATGCTAAAGGTAAGGGTTTGGATACAAAGGAACCCAAAGGATGTGATTATAAAGCTTTTAAAGGATGCAATCCTCCACCATTTGATGGTAAGAAGGATGCGGTGGCTACCTACCATTGGGTTTCGGCTATGGAGGCGGTTATTGAGATTAGTGAATGTCGGGTTGATCAAGCTGTGAAATTTGCAGCTCATTCATTTACTGAAGAAGCTTTACACTAGTGGAACACGGTCAAACAATCAAAGACCACTACTGATGTGGAGGGCATGAGATGGAAAAACTTAAAGGAATTAGTTACGAAACACTTCTGTCCAAAGAATGAAATTGATAAAATCGAGCGGGAATTCCTGATTTTGAAAGCTGGACGTATGACTCATCGGCAATATACGTCAAAATTTAATGAAATGTCAAGACTGGTTCCTCATTTGGTAAACACGGAGGAACGCAGGTTGAAGTTATATGTGGAAGGACTACCACCTAGAGTCCGAACACATGTGAAGGCGCATGCTCCCAGAACTTTTGAATCGGCCGTAGAGATTAGCGGTATTGTCTGGGATGATGTGTTGGAAGCTGAACCAATAAAGGAAGAACCTAAGCAAAAGTGTTCATCTAGATTTAAAAGAAACCGAAATGACAAACCAGGCCCCCCTATGAAAAGGTTTAAAATGGAAGGAGTTGAAACATGCCCAAAGTGTGGAAAGAAACATGGAGGAGAATGTCGGATGGGGACTACTTTGTGCTACCGTTGTGGAAAAACTGGACATTTCTCGAATAATTGTCCTAGTATGCCAAAATGTTATAATTGTGGTGGAATCGGTCATATGAGCAGGAATTGTTTTAAACCAAAGATAATGCCTACGGAAGCCAACAAACCTGAAAGTAGCAAGGGGGTGAAAAGCAAAAGGCAAAAGCGCGTGCCTTTACTATGACTAAGGATCAGGCAGATAAAGACCCGGATGTGGTGACAGGTACATTCTTGATTAATGATATCCCTGCTTCAGTGCTATTTGATTCTGGTGCAAGTATGAGCTTTGTGGCTATTACTTTTTGTGATAAACTGCGTGCTAGTGTTAAAAAGATAGAAAATGCCTTTAACATAGAAACTGCTCTTGGTAAATCTACTAGAGTAACGGAGGCTATTGATGATGATTGTTATATTGATATAGAAGGTCATAGATTCCCTGTTAAGTTGTTTCTGATTACGTTAGGAGGTTTCGATGTAGTTTTGGGAATGGATTGGTTGGCCAAATATGAGGCTAACATCGTTTGTCGACGAAATATGATTTTCTTAACAGCTCTTAATGGGAGTTCAGTAACGGTTTATGGGGATAAAATGTTTAATGCGCCTAAAGTCATTTCAATGATTAAGGCGAGTGAATTTATGAGGCGAGGGTGTGGGGCTTATCTGGCTTATGTTATTGATAAAGAAATTAAAGTAAAAGAATTGGAAGACGTACCCGTGGTGTGTAATTTTCCTGATGTATTTCCTGAGGATTTGCCAGGAATTCCACCTGATCGGGAAATCGAATTCCAAATTGATGTTGTGCCAGGAGCTCAACCTGTCGCCAAGGCACCGTACCGTCTGGCTCCAACAGAGATGAAAGAATTAATGACCCAATTACAAGACCTTCTAGACAAAGGTTTTATACGACCGAGTGTGTCACCTTGGGGTGCACCAGTGTTGTTTGTAAAGAAAAAGGATGGAAGTATGAGAATGTGTATTGATTATAGGGAATTGAATAAGCTCACAATAAAGAATAAGTATCCGTTACCAAGGATTGATGATCTATTCGACCAATTGCAAGGGGCAAGTTGGTTTTCTAAAATAGATCTCAGATCAGGGTATCATCAACTAAAGGTGAGAGAACAAGATATTTCGAAGACAGCTTTTCGCACACGTTATGGACATTATGAGTTTCTTGTGATGTCTTTTGGGTTAACAAATGCTCCTGCGGCATTTATGGATTTAATGAATCGGGTGTGCAGACCTATGTTAGATCGATCAGTGATTGTGTTTATTGACGACATTTTGATATACTCAAAGAGTGAATGTGATCATGCGTGTCATATACGGGAAGTACTTGAAGTATTAAGAAGAGAAAAGCTTTATGCTAAGTTCTCTAAATGTGCCTTTTGGTTACGAGAAGTGCAGTTCCTAGGTCATGTTATTAGTCCAGAAGGCATAATGGTGGACCCAGCTAAAGTAGAGGCAGTAATGAAATGGAATCCTCCGAAAACACCAACGGAAGTTCGTAGCTTTCTCGGATTAGCAGGTTATTACAGAAGATTTATTCAGGATTTTTCTAGGATTGCTACACCGTTGACAAAATTGACAAGGAAGGAAGTAAAATATGATTGGGGTCCAACTCAGGTCCAAGCTTTTGAAGAACTAAAGAAGAGGTTAACCGAAGCTCCTATCTTAGCATTACCGGATGGTAATAAAGACATGGTGGTATACTCAGATGCGTCTTATCTGGGCTTGGGTTGTGTACTTATGCAAAGGGGAAAGGTAATAGCATATGCCTCAAGACAATTGAAAACCCACGAGGCGAATTATCCAACACATGATTTGGAATTGGCTGCTGTAGTATTTGCTTTAAAAATTTGGAGGCATTATCTATATGGAGTTAAATGTACAATCTACACAGATCATAAAAGCCTAAAATACTTCTTTGAACAGAAAGACTTGAATATGAGACAACGAAGATGGCTTGAACTGCTCAAAGATTATGACTGTGAGATCTTGTATCACCCAGGCAAGGCTAATGTGGTAGCTGATGCTCTAAGTCGTAAGACAGAACACTCTGCTATACAAGTTAAGTCTTACAGTTTGGTAATAACACCTGATTTTCTAAATGAACTCAAGGATGCACAGAGGCAAGGATTAAAGGAAGAAAATGTGGGATTCGAAAGAATCTTTGGTCAAGTTAAAAATCTAGAAGAAAATGAATGTGGTGTTAAGATACGATTCGATCGAATGTGGGTTCCACGAAATGGGGACATCAGGTCAAGGATTCTAGACGAAGCACATAAGTCACGTTACTCTATTCATCCTGGTGCAACGAAAATGTATCAAGACCTTCGAAAAGATTACTGGTGGCCAGGTATGAAGTTTAATGTAATGCAGTACGTAAACAAATGTTTGACATGTGCGCAAGTAAAAGCTGAACATCAGAAACCCTATGGTTATGTGCAACCTTTAGAAGTCCCGGAATGGAAGTGGGAACACATCACCATGGATTTTATTACTAAATTGCCTCTCACGGCGAAACGTCATGATACTATTTGGGTGATTGTAGACCGATTAACGAAAAGTGCTCATTTCTTGCCTATACGTGAGACTTATACGTCGGAGAAACTTTCTGAATTATTTGTAAAAGAAATAATTACAAGACATGGAGTTCCAGTTTCTATAGTGTCAGATCGTGACACGCGATTCGTTTCAAGATTCTGGAAACAGTTTCATGAATCGATGGGCACAAGACTCAATATCAGCACTGCGTATCATCCTCAGACAGATGGACAGTCTGAAAGGACTATCCAAACTTTAGAGGACATGCTCAGACTCTGTATTATTGATTTTGGTGGTAGCTGGGATGATCATTTACCATTGGTGGAATTCTCGTACAACAATAGCTATCATGTAAGTATTGGAATGCCACCATATGAGGCATTGTATGGACGGCGTTGTAGGACACCTGTGTGTTGGGGAGGAGTAGGACAGAAAGAAGTGGGAAGTAAAGCTGCAGTGTTAGATTTAACAGAAAAGCTTCAATTGGTTAAAGCGCGAATGAAAACTGCACAGGATCGACAAAAATCCTATGCCGATAAAAGACGGAGACCAATAGAATTTGAAGTAGGTGATCAAGTACTGTTAAAAGTTTCACCATGGAAGGGAGTTATTCGATTCAGAAAAAGAGGAAAGCTGAGTCCGAGATTTATTGGACATTTTCGAATAATGGCACGGGTTGGTAAGGTAGCTTACCGATTAGATCTGCCAGATGAACTGAGTGGAATTCATCCGACATTTCACGTATCACACTTAAGAAAATGTCTAGCAGATGATGTAGCATATGTGCCGTTAAATGATATTGAAGTTGATGAAAAGTTGAACTACATAGAAGAACCAGTAGCAATTGTTGACACGAAAGAAAAACAATTGCGTAACAAGATGATTAGACAAGTTAAAGTTCAATGGAAACACCGAAAAGGATCTGAGGCTACATGGGAGACTGAAGACGAGATGAAACGACTCTACCCACATTTGTTTGAAACATAACAGGTTTCGAGGACGAAACCTATTGTAAGGAGGGTAGATTTGTAACAACCGAAAATTTCAGTAACCGTTTATGTCCAAATTTTATATAAACGTTCGTAAAGTGATTATGATCAAAAGGATATAAACGATAAAAATATCTGATAATGTATGAACACGTTATAAAGTCTATTAATAACGTGTAAAAATTTCTGTGACCGTTTGAGTTTGTAATTTTTATGAACAATCCTGAAGTGATTACGATCACATTAATATAAGCGGGACCGTTATACGATAAAGTATGAACAAGATATAAGCTCGTGAATATTAAAAATATGTGAGCAAAGTAGAAGGGGTTTTAAAAATAGGACTTCAAAGTCTAAGGGCCTAATTGAAACTTCTAAATAAATTCATGTTGGACATGCAAATAAGTCTACGTTTATCTGCAAGATATTTTTATTCAATTCAACCGACTCAAAACTATATACATATCAGTTCGTAACGATGAGTTATCAGATCGTCTCAAACAATGGAAAAAAAAATTGTAAGTTCTTTCTGATCAACTTCTGGGTTTGATGAGCAGAGAAGAGAATCAAGAAGAATCGATCAGACTGATTAATATTAACTACACACATCGTTAAGGTATGTGTTCGTGATCCTCATCTCGTGTTAGTTTAGTCTTGATTGATTAAAAAGACCAACACCATGTTTAGATAGAGTTTTGATTTTGTATGATAAACATGAACTGGATTCGGTTGGAGCCCAATTACATCTAGATAATGATCAGGTTTTCATGAGTTTTATGAGGGTATAATATGTATACTCTTCTGGTTGCCTTAAAAGCATGTTATTATACAGAAAGTTTAGCAACACACTAAGACAAATTAATTAAATAAGAGAATACGCTTATCTAAGCCAAATAAATAAGTAATTTTTAAGCATAACAATATTGTAGAGATAAAAATGGTCAAAATGAGTGGAAGCGAAATTTTGAAATAAAGCTACGATTGAAAGTTATGACATGCCGAAGTTTCGAGCGGTAATCGTAAATCTGAGCATCTTCATGAAAAGTATTATAAATTTATCTCAAGTTATTATTAATTGAGACAAATAATATTAAGTTTATAAAATTCTTCGGGTCATTATAGTAAGCTAAACAATTGTATTGGAGATAACTATAACGTAGTCGTTGTGCTACCGATTTAGAAACCCTGAAAAGAGGGTTTATATTATATGATAAGGTTATAATTATGATAAGATATCCATATTAATAGGATATCATTCTGAACGTGAGAAAGTAAGGAAAGGAAGAAAGCTAGGAGATTGTGTCTTATTAAGCTCAGGTGAGTTCTATGAGCCCTGTTTAACTGTTTTAAATGCTTTGGGCTGATATGCATGTTATAAAGTTATTTTATGAAAATGACAGTATGTATGTGTAAAGTTATTGTATGAAAGTGATTTTAACCTGATTATGGTCAGGTAAAGCATGTTTTCAGATAAAGAAATGTTTTAAGTCTCAACTATGGTTGAGAAGTAAATGATTTTAAGAATTTCAGCTGAGATGTAATGAATACGTTAAGTCTCAATGATGATTGAGAAATAAATGATTTTACGAATCTCAGCTGAGATGTAACGAATGTTTTTAAGTCTCAACTGCTGTTGAGAAAGAAATGATTATTTTTTTATATAAGACACTCGACTGAGGTCGAGGAGGAAATGTAAGACACTCGACTGAGGTCGAGGAGGAAATGTAAGACACTCGACTGAGGTCGAGGAGGAACATGAGACACTCGTCTGAGGCCGAGGATGAACATAAGACACTCGGCTGAGGTCGAGGAGGAACATAAGACACTCGACCGAGGTCGAGGAGGAACTGTGGTTTTGTCAACTACGGTTGAGCAAAACTTGAGCACAGCGGTGAAAGGAGCCGCTTTTGCTTATGATGATTAAGAAGTCCTGCGTAAAAACAGGCCTGCCGACTGTGTGTCGCCAGTTGATGGAATCTTATGCATGTGTAAGTTATCGACTTCGGGTTGATAGTCTAAGAGCCTTGTGCTGCACAAGCCTGTTTGATTTCAGGGTCAGCAGTTGACGGTGAAGTTCCTTCACTGTATGAATGATGTTATGATGATATGTATATTATGTAATTATGTTATGATGCTATGTATATGATGAAATTATGATATGAGAACATGTATGTTATGTATTTGGATTGTGCTATACGATGACATGAATGAATAAGGATTTTCTAAGAAATAAACTTAGAACTCACCAGCATAAAGCTGACTTGTTTTACACGCATATCAGGTTGAATAGTTTGAGAAAGGAGACCAGGAAGACTCATGGCATACGTTGAAGACTACCCCTGGCATAGACTGGTTGTATTATATGACTGTTAGAAGAGTGGGTTATGTTTTAATGTGTGTTTAATATGTATACTTTATGTATGTAATCACCTTAAATTCCGCTGCTATGATAACGTAAATATGGTTTAAGGACTATGGGTATGATGTTTGCCAACCGAGGGGCTCGGGGCCTCTCACCTCACACTCCTATATGTCCCGCATTGGTCAATATGATGCGTATAGAGGAGCAATCATTGAGTGTCAGTGCCAATGATTGGAACCTCAGTGCCAATGATTGAACCCTTATACGCCCCGTAGTGACCACTACGTGGCTATACTTGACAGGTTGTATTAAAATATGTTTTTAGGGTGTGTAGATAACCTTTCTCTATACAAATCATTGCTCATTGTTAACAATTATACCCTATTTCCTCTCTTTAGATACATGATGTATATAAAATGGCTTTTAGCATAACGGTAACTTCTTAACCTTTTTTATATATATGGGGTCTTGAGTTAGAGTTTTGTTTAAAACAAATATTGTTTTGGGTTGAGTATGGTTTTTCTAGTTGTGAGTTTCCTTTTGACAGATAGGTCAAGTCATCATACTTTGTTTTCGAACAAAGTGGTAATATATTTGCCAGAATAATCACAGGTGACCTAGTGTTGTTATTGAAAAAAAAAGATACATGATGTATAACTTGACAATATTTATTAATCACACAATCTTGGATTCAACTTAATTCACTAGTGGCGAATTATTATTCCTAGCTCCACTTGATTTTCTACTCCTTTGGGAATAATTGTTCCTCATATCTTTATCTTTATATTCTAATAAACAAAAATAATTTTTAACACTTGTCAAATTCTCATGTGTTTATTGTCACTTGTCATTTTTCTATCAACTTATTCAATTCTCTATCCTATTAATTAATTACATTCTCTCCTATTAAAGACTTATAATATTAATATGTAATAACATTGTTTGTCTTTTTTCATGCAAGAAAATAGTTTTTAACAAATTAAAAACCAAATTTTTTTATTAAAAAGCACACTTAAAAAAGTTTATAAAATATGAAATTTTCTCAATTTTTTTTTAAATTAAGAAAAATATCTTAAGGTAGTATTTTTTGAAAATAAAAGTCTAATAAACAAAAAATTTTTTAAAAAAATAAAAGAAACCATAAATCATGTTTTCAAATAATTGAATTTTTATAAACAAATGATGTTTCTTAAAACGAAATGCTTTAAAAATAATTATTTTAAACCAAAAAATATAAAAATGTTAATAAAAATTAAACTTTAGTTATTTATGTTTAATGACATTTTCAAATTAAGTCATCTAACTCTAAAAATTATATAAATTGTAAATTATTTCCTCGATTTGTTACAATTAGTTTTTGAGAGAAAAATAAATGAACTTTTAACATTAATTGGTTTAAGGATCCTTATTCTTACAAAAACAAGTAGGTCATGTGTTATTTCTTTAGTTATTTAAAATCTTAATTATTATTTATTAGTTAAAATATTCATTAATATGTAATTTAATTAATTTACAACAAAATATTGTATAATTTTTAGATTTTTATTACTAATTATTTAATATTTTATATTTAATCCGTGTAATACACGGGGTAATAATCTAGTATATATATATATATATATATACATACTAACTAATAAACGAATAACAAATTTGACACTTGTCATTCCAATATTCATTTATCATTATTTTTTGACACATGTCACTTTAATACTCATTCATCATTAAATTTGACACTTGCCACAATAATATTCATCTCTCATTTAATTATATTTTACTAATTCTTTCTCATATTTAAATTGCATACTTAAATGCAAATATAAATTTTTTTTATTTTAATAATTTATTATAACTTAATAATCATAAGTAGATTTTAATTATATCTTATTTTAAAGTATAATTTTATAATTTTTAAGTATTAATTATTTATAATTTTCAAATCTTAATTATTTTCTTATTTCACTAACGACTGATATGATATTCAATATATAAATTTTCATAAACTATTGGTTTATAAATGCTAAATTTATTCAATTTGTATTAAACCTTTTTTTATGTGTTCGTTAGTTGTTCAAAATAATTTTAAGAATCATGAAAATAGTATCTTGCCTATCAAATATCAATTATGTAGTTACTAAACTTTCGAATTATTGTTTTAATGCTTAAAGTGTTTGTTAATACATAGCTTAATCAACTTATACCAAACTATCATTTTATAATTTTTAAAATTATCAATTCTAGCTATTTAATATTTTATATTTATTCCGTGTAATACACGGGGTAATAACCTAGTGAATTGATATTATAAAGCAAAGAGTTAGGTTATTGGTCTTCTCATACACCAATAATACTACATTTTTATATTTTTTATTGTTAAAATGTATGTATAACTAAAAAATAATATGTGTGTAATGTGATTGATTTAATCTAGTTATAATGCTTAGACGATAAAGATGGTGTATGAATATTAATACCGTAAAGCAAATACACCTTACATTTTGGCAAATTTTAACTTTAGCTAGCGTATTATGGATAGCACACTAAGAAAAGGAATAAAAAAGCTAAATTGATTTCCTTCATAAACTTTGTCTTCACTTGTATAGTCACGTTACAAAGTATTTCTGATTTAAAAATTATTATAAATAACCACTAGTGACATCTTTGATTAAAATATGTTGCAACACAATCTCTTTAAAAAGTAAAGTGTTTTAAATTTATTATAATCGTGTGTACGTGGAGTAATTATTAATTAATAAACATAATCTTTCTTTATCTGGAAGGCTTTGATTCATAATGCATGGATCTACTATTTATAAAGTCAGCAAATGGACTTCATGTAATTACTTGTTCCAAAGCTTTTTTATTCTTTTGTTAAGTGGAAGTTTATAATCAATTTTATAGGTCTAACGTTTCACTTTATAATATAAGTGTGGATGTAAGTGTGGTTATGTAACACGTTTTAATGCAATTGACTTGATTTGTCATTATCAATGTGAATCTTAATATTCATCAGACAAGTTTGAAGTATAAAGTGTGCGTTTATTTAACCTTTTTTATGGTTGTTACCCTAAGCAATAGAAGTTTCAAATTACAACACCTCTTGAAGGAGGGTCCATGAGCATTGACGGAGCTTGAAAAAAAGCTCGGAGGGGACCGAAGGATTTTTAGAAAGAAAACAGATGGTGTCGAAACATTTTTAGGAAGAAAAGGAGGGGGTCGAAGGATTTTTAAGAAGGAAGCAAAAAGAACCAAATGATTTACTAATGAAATATTACTAAACTGACATTTCTGACTGGAAACTTACTTGTTTTTGTCTCAAAACTTAAGTCTTATACGATTGATTAATTCGTGTAAACTACCGAATTATTTTGATCTGAATGTGCGATTCATGATTCTCAGATTGTTTAGGCCATGGTATTATAAATTTCTAATTTCTAACACGTTGTAATTATTGAGGTCAAGAAAGCTTCTTCATTTCTATAATCAAAACAAGGTTGAAAAAGGTTGTCAATTTTCCAAAATCTACAAGAGCTTGAGAAAAATGTTCTCTTTCTTTAACTAATTTCTCTCACATGTCTTGCAACTTTATAATATGCGTTATTTTTATTTCGTTTAAAACAGAAAATCTATCCTACTTCTAACTATCTCAAATAATAAAACTCATTGTCTAGATTGAACGATTCTACTCAAGTAACACGTCATTAAAATGTTCTTTAAAAAGATAATAAAAGTTCAAGCAAATATGTTTTTACTTCTTAGTTTGGTTTAAATAACTTTTCTCATATAAAGGTTTCAAAATGCTAATTTTACACCCTGAGCTATGTCATTCATCACAAGTAACTCCAACCTACTAATAGGGGTTTTCATTTTCGGATATCCGAAAATGTCGGATAGTGATTTTCAATATCAGAATCCGAAATTTAGGATATCCGAAATCAGGAAAAAAATAAAAAATTTTAAAAATAAATATTTCAGATATCTGAAAAATATCCGAAAATTATAAAATATCCGAAAATTATCCGGATATCTGAAAAATATCAGAAAAATATTCGGATATCCGAAAAATTATCCAAAAAAAGTATCCGAATATCCGGAAAAAAAAAACTATTTCGGATATCGGATATTCGAACTATCCGAAAATTTTCAAAACAGGTATCCGAATCCGAACTTGAAATTTCGGATATCCGAAGTTCCGGATATCCGATTTTTTCGGATATTTCGGATTCGGATACGAATTTTTTTAACACCCTGACCTCATAATACTCCTTGTAGAATATACTTAAATTATAAAGATATGAATGAAAAATCTTTCATTTTTTATGTTTTATTAAAGAACTAGTCTAAAATCACGTGTATTACACTGGTATAATAATAGAAAATCATTAACATTATAGTAAATATTTAATAATTATAAAATTATATTTAGGATAAGATATATTTGAATTATTTTTAATTTTTATTAAAAATTAATAAATTAATAAATTATTTGAATAAGAAAAAATATATATTTTTTTAATATTTAGTTATATAGTTTAGTTACCAAAAATTAATATTATTTATTAGGAGAAATATGCGGGAAAAATATCTTCACATCAGAATGTGACACGTGTCTCTTAAAAGACTCATTTATTTGAATACTATGTTAGTAACCCGTGTATTACACGAGATGAATAAAAATATATTATTAATTAAAAGTTAACAATAAAAATTTAAATTATATAAGAAGATTTTTTTAATATAAATATTATTAAATATAATTTCATATATTAAATAATAAAATGATTATATATCTTTAAACACTAATTTTTTCATAATTTGTTTCTTTAAATATTTCGTTTTGAAAACTATTTTTAAAAATTCATATTTTACTACAATTTGGTTTTTTAAAAAAGTGTGTTTTTTAATATTAATTAATATTTAATGTATTAAAAAAATTGTTTTTAATTCAAAAACGTGTGAATAGTATATTTAAAATTTAATGTTATTATTTAATAGATGATATATTTAATAGGAAAGATAAACGGGAAAAAAATACCAAAGTACTCTATAAATATGTCAAATGCCCTTAAAAAAGCATTTATTTATTAGTTAAGTAAGATGTAGATTTTCTTTTGTAATTTTCTTTTACAATAATAGTTTTATACATTATATACTAAGTAAACACCTGTGTATTACATAGATTAAGTAATTAAATTATAAAATTATTTATTTTAATTTAATTATTACATATTTTTCAAAGACTTTTTATAAAAAATTAAATAATATGGTTTATGATATAATCATATTATTTATTAAATTGAATAAAATTATTATTTAACAAAAGAAAAAGAAGAAAAAATCAAGATTTGACAAAAGATGGTTTACAAACAATTAATAAGAAAAAGAAGCGGAAAAAGTAAATTTTAAATGATCTACAATGTTGACATGTGTACTATCAAAACATTTATTTATTATATAGTTTAGATTTAGACATGCTGATTTTATTATTTTCTTGGTTTGACTAGAGGTCATAATTAAAGGATCGAATGCTTGATTTGCGGGGATAAATCTTGGTTTGTCCATTTATGGCATTTTTTTTTTGGACACGAGGCCATGTGGATGTTACATAATGAATTCCCCAATCAACTAAAGTATCCTAATTTATTTTTTAAATAGATTTACAAGGCTTGAAAATCTAACATCTTATCATATCTATAATATACACACATATATATGGGAAGGTTTCCTGAAAAATACATTTTATCTAAAAAAGCTAAAATGAAATTTTAAAAATTTTAAAAACAACCTAAACAAACTCCGAACAAATTCATTTTTGTATCATTGGTGCATGCTTTTTGAAGCCTAAACAACGAACGTTAAAATCCAAACCATAAACTATAATACTAAACCTAAAATTTAAAACCAAACATTAAAACCTAAAGTTAAAACCTAAAAGTTAAAAGCCAAGCCTTAAAACTTAAACTTTATAGTTAAATGATAAAGCTAAACCTTAATAGCTAATATTATAGAGCTCGACGATAAGGTTCTAACATCATCTGAATGAGTTCAATCGGAGTTCGTTTGAGCCGATTTCGGAGGTTTTATAAATTCTTTTTAGTATTTTTAGGCAAAATACATTTTTTATTTGATCATACCCATATATCTAGGGAAAAGATCAAATAAAAAGTCGATTTTGCTTAAGAATGCTAAAAATAATTTTTAAAACCTTCAAAACCGACCCAAACTAACTCCGACTAAACTCATTTTGATGGCATTGGAACCGTCTCGTCGAAGTAAATATTAGATTTTAGGTGTAAGATTTATCATCAGGTTTTAGAGTTTAGATTTTAGGCTTAGTTTTAGCTTTTATGTTTTATCTTTTGGTTAATAGTTTGTTTTTAAAGTTTTGGTTTTAATATTAGGGTTTATTGTTTATGATTTCAGGATTAGGTTTTATAATTTGAAAAGCCGGTTCCAATGACGCAAAAATGAATTCAATCGGAGTTTGTTTCGGTCAGTTTTCGAACTTTTATAAATCCTTTTTAGTCTTATTAGGCAAAATTGGCTTTCTAAAAGAACATTCTCATATATATGTATATATATATTGGATCAATATCGAATAATACCTCACCTTAATTGCTGAAACCCAAATAACTCCGCTAACATCAACCCAAATATTTGGGTTTTTTCCATAATCTTTATTACATATGTACAAGACTATGTTTTTTATATGTTTATGCAAATTCATCACCGTTAGGATTTAAAGCGGTGAGACGTGCTTTCAAATCCTTAAGCTATTGATTTGTAACAGTTAGTTTTTGACGAAAAGATATAATGGTTTAAAATTCTATATTTAATTTGCGTAATATATATGATGTGTTATTACTTTAGTTCTTGAAGTTTTAATAATTGTTACAATACTTTAAAATATTTTATTAATGTGTGATATAATCATATTTTATATAAAAATTTGTTTTATAATATCTGAATTTTATCATAATTATTTTAGCATTTTTTATTTAATTCAATGTTTAAGTTATATTCAGCTAAAATACTTTAGTAAATGAAAGCATACTAGCATTAGTTCAATTAGTCCACAAAACCCCAATATTGTGGTGAATAATTTCCAGGTGGCTAATTTAATATGATTGTATTAGAGTTAATTACACGGATGGTCCATGTGGTTTACCCAGATTGCACGGATGGTCCCTAACTATCAGAAATTACAACGGTGACCAAAAAGTTTGCAAAAACGTAACATGGATGGTCCCTGGGTTGGATGTCTATTAACTTTTTCTGTTAAGTGTAGGTGAAATGATTAAAATACCCCTTATAATTAAAAAAACAAAAAAAATGTGTAGATATACCACCTCCGACAACCAAACCAACCACCACCTCCGGCAACCACCACCACAGACCACCTATGAGGCCCCGATTCCAGGCGACCCCACGTACGTTGGTCTCGTCATAACACATAGCTCTTTAACTAAAAACTTTTATAAACATGCAGCGGAACTTAAACATAATGTCAAACATGAGTAAATGTCTGAATTAAAACATAAACGATTGCCAACACCATCGGATACTCTTTCTTGATGCCTGGAGCTTCATGCTTTCTCTGACCATAGCTTAACCTGACATACATGCTAAATCAAGTCAGCTTACGCTGGTGAGTTCTAGTTTTCATAAAAATAAAATCTTTACTGTACATAAAACATTAGCATTCACTGTTGACCGTGGTCAACAATCCCAATCATATTTGAACATAATTCATTTCATCTACATACATATTCTCGTTACATCACTCATACGATACATAAGACCTTAGCCTTTGCTGTTGGCCGAAGTCAACAACCGTTAACATACATATCATAATATCTCATAATCCCATACATAACCTACTCATCATCATACATTAATCATATTGTACAAAACTTTAGCCTGAACTGCTGACTGAAGTCAGCCTGCTTGTGCAGCACAAGTCTCTATGACACTGACGACCCACAGTCGACAGGCCTGTTCTTTCACAGGACTCTATGACACTGACAACCGCAGTTGGCAGGCCTGTTCTTTCACAGGACTCTATGACACTGACGACCGCAGTCGGCAGGCCTGTTCTTTCACAGGACTCTATGACTACCAACCGAAGTTGGTAGCTCATACCGGTACAAGACTTCTTTACGTAATAATCATTCCCATGGTTTAAATCACTCCAACCATCATAATCAGAACCGGACCTTCGCACCGCAGTGTTCAGGTTCTGCCCAACCGCAGCCGGGACTTCCTTATCCTCTAAAATCGTGAACATTATCATCATACTCTCCACTGTCATCATACGAACAGTGGGCTTATGCCGGCCTAAGACTCCATACTTACCCAGTAACAAGTACTGGAGCTACCATACTTACCCAGCAACAAGTACTGGAGCTACCATCATTCATCATAACATGTTACGCTAGCACTATATCAATAGTCAGCATAACATCGTAACGTTATCCTAATAACATAGGATAACTCATAACAAATATCATACCCAGTTATAGTCGTGGTTGACTCTCATACCCAGTTATAGTCCTGGTTGACTCTCATACCCAGTTATAGTCCTTGTTGACTCTCATTCATTCATCTTCCTATAACACGTATAGGAACATCATTCTTTCATCATTCATGACACACTAGCGTCATATGATCATTCATCGTATTCATTATAACATCATAACATTGCATGCTAGTCTCTTATCATCATGACATCATTACGTTGTCCTAACATCTTAGGAATCATCATATTATGTCATGCCAGTATCATTTCATCACATCATCATACCATTCAGGCAGTCATAAACTTTTCATACTAGCATCTTATCATCATAGCATTCTGCCCCAGCAGCAAGGCACATATCATATCCTAACATCTCATGCTAGCATCTTTATCATCATGTCATCATAGCATCCTAAACATACCATGCTAGCACTGCGTCATCATATCAATTTCCTAATAACATAGGAATCATCATTCTACATTATGCTAGTATCATGTCATCATGTCATAACCTCATGGCATCACCTACAGGTTACAATAGAACATATTCATCGTATCATACATCATGCCTTCATCCTAGCAGCCTAGGATTTCATCATAGCTTAACATCTACAACAAACGTAATAACGTTTTATCATATAGCTCATCATCATATCTTACTAGTACGCACTCATCATACTTAGCGTATCTTCATACACAAATCATGCCTACACGTAAACGTACATACCTAGTCATAACATATCATTATTCATTCCTCATCATCATAAGTACATAATATCATAAACATAACGTTAAGCATGTATGCCAGCCCAAAACATTAAACATAAAAATAGGGCGTCTAGAACTCACCTGATATCGCACAGTCGCGAGATTACTCACAATTTGTGCTAATGATATAAATCTGCATAGATTTACGTTTAATATGTTATATACGTTTTAACATATTGATTAAATCTTTTCTGAACGTCCAATGTCAAAGACATTGGCTTAATAGCCATCAAATCGTTAATGTTGTTGATTATCAAGCTAAAACAGTCTCTATACAGTTTAATGGCTTAGGAATGATCAATCCTTGTTATTGATTGTGATTAGTTTGAAACATTTGGATTTAACCTTACGTGTCAAGGATTAATCAAACTAATCATCTACCTTGTCATAATCAAATGGTTTAAACCACTGTAACCATTGTTATGATTCCATACAATTCGGGCATTACAACGGCTCAAAACAAGGATTTACCCGTTAACAGTTCGAGTTCTTCACTTATAATCAATCCTAGCCATCATCTAGGCAATAATCAACAACCCTAACTATATCATCACGTTCAGAAACAAGATTTAATCAATCATAATCAATCTAGAAGGTTAGAATGAACCGTTACATATTCGGCGGAGTTCAGCGGGTAAAAAGATGATCCGGACTTGCAGAAACGTTCCCTGGTGCGATCTGAACCTTTAGAAGCCTTCAAAATCGAAGATTTGATGGATTGGAAGCTGGTTTTTCGTGTGTGAGGTCGAGATTGTCGAAAATAAGGATAAGGGATAAGTTTCTGATGCAAATCTTGACTTTTTAAGCTGAAATCGCGATCTGATGACCTCAGGCGCATCGCCCCACTCGGGACGCCGAGTTGGGGCGTACCGCGCGGGTGAATGGCGGCCAGATTTTTGTCTTTTCTTCGTTTCGCGATTCCGGGAGCATACGAACTCCGTTTTGCGCACGGTTTTCGCCTACGTTCACGATTTTTCGAGCTCTTTCCAATGGTTATAATCTCAAGACCTAAAGAGTTCAAAATATTTGACCTCTAATCTATTGCTATATTCGATTCAGTGTATCTTGAAATCGGAGCCTCGTTTCACGATTTCGCTTACACTCATTCTCTTCATTTTCAAGTTATGATTCTAACATGAGAATTTTGAGTTGTCACACATATCATCGCGGATTTCAAACACGATCAAATGTGCTTATTTCTTTGATAACGCAATTCTTCGAACGTCAACAGTTACCGAAATCTCGCACATTTATTTTTTTAGATTGCTAGATTTTCGGGTGTTACACCACCTCAGCCCCAACACCACAACCACGTTCGGAGTCCATGAGCATCCCACTCTGCAGATCGATTTTCATCTGCATTAGCTTCAGGAGAAAGCAATCTCTTCCACAACCCGCCTCCACCACGACCACCTCCACCATCGCTGCCTCTAGCTCCACCGCCACTGTTACCACCGCCGATTATATTACCGGAATGATTCTTAGACGCCACATGAAATACAACTCTGGCAGCAGCAGATGCAAAAAGGTTTTTGATGAAAAACAATGGAGGTTTCGAGTAACGATGGTTTGTCAGGGATATGAGATGGGCTTTTTCGCATCTGATGGTGCTGGTGGTAACAGAAGCGGACAAAGGCGCAAATGGTGCTTTTGACTGGTTGCGACGTTGACGGAGGCTGAGAAATTGGACGTCCTTGATCCGACTGGACTCAATGAACGAAATGGTGGTAGGGGAGGCGGTGGTGCCTACCGTCGTTGAAGCCACTGTGGCAACGAAGAGGGACCGAGGGTTAGGGTTTTACCGTGTTTTTCAGTTTATCGCCATCAAAAATGGGAAATTGTGTAGTTGAATTGAAGGTCGGCAGTGGTGCTGGTGGTGTTGTCGGAGTAAACTGGTCGGAGATGTGATGGCCGGTGGTATGGAGGGGATGGCCGGTGGTCTGGGTTGGGAAATGACATGGAAGAAGATACATTGGTATATACACAAGGGTATAATGGTTATTTTAAAAATATTAACGTCAAAAGATAACGCCCATCCGGTCCAGGGACCATCTTTGTTACATTTTTGCAAACTTTTTGGTCACCGTTGTAATTTCTGATAGTTAGGGACCATCCGTGCAATCTGGGTAAACCAAAGGGACCATCCGTGTAATTAACTCATTGTATTATTTAAAGCATTTTTTAATATGTAATTTAATATGATTTTATTAATTTATATTTTAATATTTAAAGTACCTATTAGTATGTAATTTAATCATATGATTTTATTAATCTGTTCCGACTGATTTCCGATAAGACGTTTCTGGCGAATTTCTGATAAGGTATTTCCGACGAATTTCCAACCACCTGCTTTATTTATTTATTCTTTTTTTTTTTGTATTTTCATCAAACTTCCGACCAACATTTTCGCTCCTACCGTTTTCCGACGAAAAAAAGATTCAAAAAAAATAAAATAGCTGCAATAAACACAATTTGTGACAATCCGGCATTTCAGGTTAACGTTGTTAACTAGAAACTAACAGAACGATACGAAATTGAAACATATCAAACTAGAAGGATTAAAATCTAGTACAACAAGTCCAAAAACATTTAAATTATAAGAATTTGGGTTGCAATTAGTAGGGGTGTAAACGAGCAGAGCCGATCCCGAGCTCATTAAGGCTCGAGCTCGGCTCGTTTAGACTAAAGAAGGCTCGAGCTCGAGCTCGGCTCGTTAAGAGATTTATTTACGAGGCTCGAGCTCGGCTCGTTAGAAAATTTCCAGGCTCGAGCTCGGCTCGGCTCGTTTAGAGTTTTAATTAATTATTTAATTTATTTACTTTAATTACTAATTTAATTAAATTTATAATTATATTTTCCAAATTTTACATAAAATATTTGATTTTAATATATTTTTCATAATTTTATATATAAAAATATTTAATTTTATAAATAAACACTTAATATAATAAATAAAAATTATATAAACAAAAAGCTCGTTAAGGCTCGCGAGCCGGCTCGAGCTCGATATGTAAAGCTCGGGCTCGATAACTAAACGAGCCACATTTTGGGCTCGAGCTCGGGCTCGGGCTCGGGCTCGTTAAGGCTCGGCTCGTTCGAGCTTTTTACCGATCCGATCTCGAGTATTTCACGAGCTGCCTTGGTTCGTTTACACACCTAGCAATTAGTTAAAAAGGCTTCATTTTGACTATTTAAGTCAAAATTCATGTGTTTTATCAAATTAAAATTCGATTTCATATTATTAATAAGTTATGAATCGAATTAATCATCCTATTAACTCCCATTGATGATTATCAACGGTTATCATCAATCATTAAACCCATAATGGTCGAATTAAACGACTAATTAACTAAAAATGTGAAACTGTCACTAGGAGGCTAAAGAACTCACACAACCTGATCATAATTCACAAAATTGAACTCCTAGAACTCTTAGTCGGCATCTTTAGGGTCTTTGGCATCTAACAATTCGAAGCAGAAGCTACGGGAAGAAGAATTCGATCGAGTGCTTGGCCGAACTCCACCTCCAAGTCGAGCTACTTCAAATCGACATCAAAACAGGTAACAAACTACACTCACACATGCTAAAAGGGCCGACTAAGTGAATCCCTAACTCAATTTTGTCAAACAATATCGAATTACAGGAGTTCGAATTCTAGGGTTCTTGAACAAATACGTTTTGGGGATTTTTAATCAAACGAACTTAAAAATCAAATTCAACTACACAAACAGTGTTAAAAACACATTCTAATCAAAATCCATATGATGATTTCATCTAATTACAATGAATTGATAGGGTTCGAATTCTAGGGTTTATCTTATAAACGCATTTGGGGGTTTTGATCGGAATGGGTTTAAAAATCGAATTAAATGGTATCATCAATTTCATAAGGTGCCGATTAACAAAAACCCTATGTCAAGTTTATATAATTACATCGAATTGAGTGAATTAGAGTGTTAGGGTTCATAGTATAAAACGGGTTGGGGTTTTTGATACAAACCAACACAAAAATCGAATTAAAACCAATTACAAGTTCGAATGGATCCATAGAATAAAACCCATAAGGTTTTAGAATCAATCGAGTTCAAATTGGGGTGTAATCGGGACTCATTGGGTTCGGCTGGGTATCAAACAAAGGGGGACCGGTTAGTTTGTGTTTAAGTATAATTGGAAACCAGATTGTTTGCGAAATCAAACATAGATGAGATGGTTCGGGCTTGAGCGTGTTAACCGGGAGGTCCAGGGTTCGAACCCTGCCTCTGCCGGGTTTTGGGTTTTAAATGCAATTTTTGGTATTATTAACATAACTCACTCGTTCTAGCTCCGGGTTCAAATTTCGTTGGAACCATAACGAAAATACGAACAATATAAAATAATAAAATTTATATTTTCACTCGAGAGTATAATGGCGTATAAATACGCACGTTCTAATAAAATCGTATATATGTTTATACGGTTTAACTAAAAGATTTCAAAGACACATGTACATACGTATATACGTTTCTAAGAAATCTAATGTAAGTGTGTTAACACGTATGTGAGTTCAAACACAAAACGACATCCCGAATAACACAACGTTATTGTTTAAACACAGATTCTTCGTAGAGGATTATCTACGCGACTTCACGTGTGTTTGATCATTCTACTTTCATTCAAAGGGGCGTACACGGCCCTTTTCTTATTTTAACTATTTTGGGGGAGAAAACATGTGCAAACAAACATTTTAGATACATATCACTTGCATGAGTTAGCTATTTACGATAAGTGCGAACATAGCATTACAAGTCCTTACATTTCCAACCGTTTAGTTTGCCGTAGTGCAAAGCGTGGTAGTTGAAGATAGATCTATTAGGTTTGACAAACCTCACTTGGTAGCTGGAATCTACGCAAGTGTTTGACTAGCCAATTCACATTACTATTGTTTATGCTAGACAATAGTGGAAAGGCAATCAACATTCAAACAGTCAGCTTCGGTGTCGACCGCTTATGTAAATAGTACAAATGACTCGCTATCATGACTATGTATGTGTGATTATGTTATCTGCAAACATTTTGTTCAAACAGTTGTTTCAAACATTTATGAATACTTAAACCTGTGTATGCACCAACCTTTGTGTTGCTTGTTTTACATGTTTTCTCAGGACGCTAAGGTACAAGAACAGATGAGCATGGACTAGGAGATCGAGTCGCATGCATATTTTACATTATAGTTGTTTTGGATTTGAATATTTGAGACATTAATATTGTAATTTACATTTTTCAAGCCGTTATGTTTGTTTTTGTTTTAAAAACGCTTCCGCAACGTTAAAACTTTGATATTACAGTTTTAGACCAAAGTATGTTTGAATATCATATAGAGGTTTTCGTTATGTCTAATGATCTGAGATCCTGGTTTGTCACATCCCAAACGGTATGATTCTGTTAGTTGAAAATTGGGGGTGTGACAGATTGGTATCAGAGCCATTGGTTATAGCGAACTAGGTTTGCATTAGTAGACTTAGACTATAACTGTTAGACATTAGACACTTGTTGACACAACTGCTTTTAGCATAGTATTTACATAAGTGTTATGTAACAGATATGGCATCATCGTCTAAGCGTATTCTTGATGAGGAGTCACATGTGGAAATTGAAGCAGCTAAGAAGAGGAAACTGGAGTCAGTGGATGATACTATCCACTATGGTGAGGATATTCACATTAGACCCAGGAGGAGCAGCCATTATTGGCAATGGTTCCCTGATCTTATCCGTAGTTGGGTACGTGAGGAGAGAGTGCCTTCACCACCCGCTACTACCTCTACTACTGGCATTTGGACATTACCGGCTCTAGGGTATCCGCTAGAGCAAGCGTTTGTTGCATTCGTGGCACGTATGGATCGGGAGATCTGTAATATGCGCGAGGCAGCAGGGGCAATCACAGGATTGTTGGAAAGCAATAACTGGATTATGGAGAAATGGAGGGGTCTTAAGGATGAGCTGACTCGTACAGACGAGTTACATGAGAATCTGGTGGAAGATGTGGAAATGATGCGAAATGCTATCGTTGAACTCACCGACCGACTTCAAGATGCTGAATTTCGTGCAACTATGGCCGAGGCACGACAACAAGAGACGGAACTACGTGTGGCTATGGCCGAGGGTAGGGCCGAAGAGGCCATTGCACTATCTAATGCGGCTATAGATGGAACTAAATTAGTCGGGGATTTGGCTGAGCAGGCATTGACACTTGTCACCGAACATATACAGTATGATCACGGTGCAGGGGGTGGTCCACCAGAGCAGGCTGATTCATCTCCTAGTGTTGCACCACCAAATGGTGGAGTTTAGATATTCTTATGTTATTTATTTTCCAGTTAATAAACCTATATGAGTGGGATGTACTCATAACAAATAAAATATCATGTTTAGTTGATTACCTACAATTAATGAAAAGAAATTATCTTTATGAGAACTAGTATTTCGATAACAATGATTGATTGTTGTGTTTGCATATGCATGAATGGTGATTATGTAATCTCATTACGTATATTTGTAAATGTGAAGATAATGGCCGGCAAAAACATCAATATGACAGTTGCTGAGCTCAATGATCTGATCAACAACAGGATTGCGGAGGCTATCGCGAACTACACCCAGACACACACGACAGGACCACAGGGTCCAGCAGGGGGATTGGTGAACCCACATTTGTGCACGTTCAAGATGTTCTTGGACTGCAAGCCACACAACTTCAAAGGATCGGAAGGGGCCATTGGACTCCTACGATGGATTGAAAAGGCGGAATCAGTGTTTGAGATGTGCAACTGTCCTGATGAGAATAAAGTTAAGTATGCTACGGGAACTTTGAAAGGTCCAGCATTGACTTGGTGGAACTCCAATGTTCAAACTCTAGGATTGGGTGAGGCCAATGCCCTAACTTGGAATGGGTTCAAGACCTTACTACAAGAGGAGTACTGCCCTCGCAGTGAAATACAGAAGCTGGAAGATAAGTATTGGCATCTGAAGATGGAAGGATCTAACATTGAGGAGTACACTACTTGGTCACACGAATTAGCCAGACTCCTACCACACATGGCTAATCCACCGAGCAAGTGGATTGAGAGGTACATCGGGGGATTAGTGCCTCAGATTCAGGGATTGGTTACTTCTGCAAATCCCACAACGATTCAACAAGCTGTTCGACTGGCGCACCAATTGACTGACCAGGCAGTTTTACAAGGAACTCTGCCTAAACGAACAGCAGCTACTAAGGTGGGAGACCACAAGAGGAAGTGGGAAAGCGGCAACACCAAGAATTTCAACCAACAGCCGTTTCAGCAGAACCGCAAACAAGATTCAAACAAGTCGTATCACAATTCGAACAGTGGTTAGCAGTCATCATCATCAGGGGGTTATATTGGTAAAAACCCAAAGTGCAACAAGTGTGGATTCCATCATGTTGGAATCAGTGTGATAAGTATAAGTGCCAACGGTGTGGCAAGGCGGGTCATGCAGCTAAGGATTGCCGCGGAGAACTGCAAAACAACTTCAACAACCAGAACAACACTCAGAAGGGGTGCTTTGAGTGTGGTAAGCCGGGGCACTTCAAAAAGGATTGCCCGCAGCTCAAGAAGGGCGGGGCTAATGATACAAACGGCAACGGCAACGGCACCAATAACAACAACAATAACAACAACAATGGTGCTAGGGGCAGGGCGTTTGTGATTGGAGGACTTCAGGCACGAGAGGATCCCAACATTGTTACGGGTATGTTCCTCTTGAATAATCACTATGCCTCTATGCTATTTGATACTGGTGCAGACCGGAGTTTTGTATATAGTGCATTCTGTAAGTTGCTAAATGTTTGTCCTACTGCCTTAGAAAACCCATACACTGTAGAACTAGCTGATGGCAAGTTAATTGTAGTAGAACATATCCTTAAAGGATGTACCCTTGATTTGATGGGTCAAATACTGGAAATTGATCTTATGCCTATCACTTTAGGCAGTTTTGATGTAGTCATTGGCATGGACTGGTTGTCCAAACACCAGGCTGAAATAGTATGCCATGAAAAGATCGTTCGTATACCTCTAACACATGGAGAGACATTGTATGTACAAGGTGAGAAGAGCACTACGCCACTACGTCTCATATCTTGTATGAAGGCACACAAATGTCTGCGTAAAGGTCATACAGCAGTTATAACACTTATAACTGAGAAGCCGGTAGCTGAGGAGAAGATTGAAGACATCCCAGTAGTTTATGAATTTCCTAAAGTATTTCCAGAAGACTTACCGGGATTACCGCCTATCAGACAAGTGGAATTCTGTTGATGCATGTTTATTGTCCCTAGTTCAGTTTTGTAACTCTTATCATGTAAATGTTCAAAGTATTAATGGAAGTTGTCTTTATATCTATTTCATAATGTTTATTTCTATTGATTATTGTCTATTAATGTTTATCTAGTTGTTTGATTTGATTATAAACTGTTTGAGTATGAAGTGTACTCATTCGGCCGAATGACTCTAGAATGAAGTCATTCGGCGAATGAAGGTTATAGCGAATGTCTGAGTTCAGAATGAGTCATTCGCCGAATGACTCATTCGAATGACTGCTCATTCGAGCTTAGTCATTCGCCGAATGAGCTGCTTCGGCCACTCATTCGGCCGAATGACTACAGCCTATATATAGATGTTCAAATCATTTCAAACCTAACTTTCCAGAGCCCTCCTTCTTCCCTAGCACTCCAGTGTCAAAACCCTTGAAGATTTGAGCGGTTCTTGATCATCCAAGTTCGATTCTCAACCCGTGGTGTTCGATCGTTGCTTCCAAGTCGTTTCTACAGCCTCGGATCACCACGGTTTCTGTTGGTTTCGATTGGAAAACCCTGGAATAGGATTC
The DNA here is from genome assembly GCA_009363875.1 of Mikania micrantha. NCBI lineage: Eukaryota > Viridiplantae > Streptophyta > Magnoliopsida > Asterales > Asteraceae > Mikania > Mikania micrantha. The sequence goes on along the minus strand of CM018690.1, from coordinate 22,594,033 downwards.
CGCACTATCCCAGAGGTTGTCGAGTAGTTTTTCATTGGATTCAGATTGTTTCCGAGCTCCCGATCGGTCCAACAAAGTGGTATCAGAGCTTTGGCTCTTGATTCTACTCGATTTCCACTCAAAATCAACAGATCTGAGATTCCCAAAACCCTGATTTTCGTAACTTCCAAAAACCCTAAGTTTCTTGCTTCCAAAGTCACTATTTCATTGAGATTTTAAGTGTTTTTGTGGTTCATTTGATCTAGTTTCTTCCCAATTGGTTAATAATCATGTCTTGAAGTTCTGTGCAAAATTTGGTGGTTAGATCTGGTCAAAATCGAAAGATATCGCGATTTTCGTTGTAAAAAACCCCAGATCGCCGAATGACTCTGGCGGCTGAATAAGATCAGCCGAATAGCCTCCCATTCGCCGAATAGCTCTCATTCGGCGAATAGCTCCTTCGACACTCTTCATTCGCCGAATAAGCCTCATTCTCAATACTCATTCGGCGAAAGACTTCATTCGACTTGCCATTCGCCGAATAGATCATTCGACCTTCTCATTCGCCAGTTCTCATACTCAGTTTCTCATTCGGCAGTATCACCTCATTCGGCCCCCGACATTCGCCAGTTTAGCACTCATTCGCCAGTTGCTTCTGAAATTTTTCTAAGTGTTGAATCTTATTACTTCTGATCAAATGGAGGATTTAGCTCTCATGGCTAACCAAAACCATCGCATTCAGACTCTCTTGTTGACAGAGAATGAGACAGGGAACTCAAACAAAGCTCCTAAGTTGTTGAATTTAGATGATTACCCTCACTGGAAATATAGATTTGAGATCCACATCAATGGGGTGGATACAAATCTGTGGATGATGATTGAAGGAGGTTATCTGCGGCCTCTGAATGAAGATGGAACTCCTATGCTAGTCACACGGATGACTGAGCCTCAGAGGAAGCTGTATGATTATGAGAAGAAAGCCTATGCTATTTTGTCACAGTCCATTGCCACTGATATCTTCCATCAGTTTAGACAGTTTCCTTCGGCTAAGCTTCTGTGGGATGCATTGCAGCAAAGATATGAGGGTAATGATGCTTTGAAGAGCATTAAGTCTAAAGCTTTGAAAAAGGAATTCAACAGCTTTATGTATGTGGGTAATGAGTCCCTTGATGAACTGATTGCTAGGTTTTATCATCTGTTGAGTGAGTTGTTCAATCATGAGGTCAAAACTACAACTCAAGAGAAGATTCAGTGTTTAGCTGATGCTTTGCCTCCAAAATGGGAGTCCTTCTTGATGGTACTCAAGCAAAATCAGATGATGGCTCATATGGACATCAATGATTTCATTCAGAAGCTAAAAGAGCAGGAGATAGAGAACAAATGGAAGGCCAAGAGAGTTGCACAAGTTCAAGATCCTTCTCTATACTACTCCACTCCCACAGTTGATAAGTCTACAACTCATGCTCCTCTGAAAACTGCCTTTGTGTCTAAAGCTTCTGAAGCCCCATCTGCAGCTCAGATGCACTTTAGCCCGTCTTCTTCATCGAGCTCACAACAAGAGCATCATCAGCCTACTGCAAGTCTGAAGACAGAGAACTTTGATAAAGTCACAGTTGAGATTGCTAAAGAGCACATGGGTCTTCTGTCAACATTGGTTAGTTCATATGATGGATTGGTTGCTGGTCAGATCGGCAATCCATATTTGACCAATGATGACTACTCTCAAATTGATCCTGATGATATGGAAAGAATTGACATCATGTGGGCATTGGCTAGTGCAGTCAGAAGAGCTAAGGAGTTTGTGAAGAGGACAGGAAAAGACATCAATCTAAACAAGGAGTCCAAGTTTGGATTTGATATGGCTTCTGTTACATGCTACAACTGTGGTGAAAAGGGTCGCTTTGCTAGACAATGCAAGCAGCCAAAGAAAGCTGGAAACAAGAACCCATTTCAGCATCAGAAGTCTGCCCATGCTAATTCTGAAAGGCGATTAGTTCCTATTGATTCTCCTACAACAGCTGGATCTTCATCTTCTGGTAGTAAAGCATTGATGGTTCAACAAGATGAAGGTGTAAACTGGGACTTCAGATTTAATGCTGATAAGGAAGATCAAGAGAAAGCATGTGTGGCAGAGATTCAGAATTCTGATGATATTGATGAAGAAAGCAGTCAGGAAGATTTGTTGGTGATTGATGACAAGACATCAAGTTCAGAATCAGAAAATTTGACGGATTCTGACACTCAAGAATCTGATGGAGAAGCTGATGACTCCTCAACTCAATTTGCCTTGATGGCAAACTCTTCTGCTTCTACAGATTCTTCTGAGCAGGTATACACTGATTGTTCATCTTCTCAATCTGATTGTTTCAATTGTGTTGATCTTAGGAGCAAGGTCCTTGCTTACCAGAAGCATAACAGTGATCTGATGACCGATCTTGACTTGTGCATTGAAGCAAACAAAGTTTTAAAATCTAATGAAAAGGATTTTCAAAATAAAATTGATCTTTTAAATAGACAATTGCATGAGGCCGAGATCGCTGTTCTGAACAAGCAAGATGCTATTACTTCTTATCTCAATACCATAAATGAGATTAAGAAGAAATTAGCATTAGTTGAGTGTGATTATGAGACTTTGGGACAGAAGCTCAAGAGCTATGAGAGCTCCTCTTATATCATTGAGCATATGATCAGTAGGGGTACTGATCAGGGGAAGGAAAAGGTTAATTATCAAAAATGTCCTCCACCAATCCTAAATGCCTTTGTCAACACTCCAAATGACAAAGACGTAAAGGACTTTCAAGTTACTACTCCATTAGTAGTTGATCCAGTTAGTCTGAGTGAAAATCAGAGTTCATCTCAGACTAAGGATTCAAGGGTGGATGGAATTGTGGAAGATTGGGTTTCTGATTCCGAGGATGAATCAGAGTATTCATCAAAGCAGAGCACTCCTCGGAATCAACCTTCTAGTGTCATGAAAGGTGACCCAATCTCCAAATCAAAGATTTACAAAGAATTATGCTTTGTTAAAGCTTCACAGGAGTCTGAAGCTAATTGTGCTACCAAATCAGCTCAGTTTGGTAACAAAGGAAGGAAGGGTTTGGGTTTCGAGCAAGATTGTCAAAAATCAAATGTTTTTAAATCAACTAAAAAGTCATTTTCTGATTTAAAACATTTTCATAAAAAAGGTGTTAAAGTCTGTTTTGAGTGTGGTGAACCAGGGCACATTGTGAGGTTTTGCCCTGATTTGATCAGACCTAAGGTTGTCCCTTTCATAACCTTAAAGTCTGCTTTACCAAAACCTAGCAAATCTGTGCCTAAATCTTTTCAGTCAAAATCTTCATTTCACACTCAGCCTAAGGGTTCAGACAAGGGTAAGGGAAAGTTGGAAACATTGGTGGTTCCAAATGAGATTAATGTTAACCAATCAAAACAATCATCCATTTATCTGAAAACCTCTTTTGATAAAAATGCAATTTGGAAAGTTAAATCATCTGAGGTGTCTGTTCCACAAATTTCAGATAAACCTATTCCTAATGGAAAATGGATCGATGTTTGGATCCGAGACTCAATGGGTCAACCCAAGACCGTAAAGGCTTGGGTTCCCAATGTAAACTGATAGTCTCTTTATTGTGCAGGTTGCCCCAAAAGCTGGAGTAAACAGCAATTGGATCGTTGATAGTGGGGCTTCCAGACACATGACTGGTGATATTTCTTTGCTCACCAATGTGAACGCAGTTCGAGGTGGCTATGTAGCTTTTGCTGGAGACAAGGGTGGTTTTATTACAGGAGAGGGAATCTTGACAAATGGACAGGTTTCGTTCGATAATGTCAGATATGTCAAACAGTTGGAAAACAACCTCCTGTCAGTCTCTCAGATTTGTGACAAAGAGTACAAGGTTCTGTTTGATGACTCAAAGTGTTATATTCTCAAGCAAGGTGTGCAGATACCTGAAGATTGGATTTTAATGTCTGCTCCAAGAAAACAAGACTTGTATGTTCTCAATATGGCTACAGCTTCAACTGCATCCTCCACAGCTTCATGTTTTATGACAAAGGCAACTGAAAAAGATTCAATCCTTTGGCATAAGAGGATGGGCCATTTGAGTTTACGCAAGATGAATCATCTGGTACACAACAGTTTGGTTGAGGGAGTTAGCTTGAAAAATTTTAAGCTGTCTGATATCTGTGTTTCATGCAAGAAAGGAAAGCAGTCTAAGCAGTCTCATAAGCTGAAAAAGTATCATTCAATCAATGTTCCTCTTGAGCTTCTCCACATGGATTTGTTTGGTCCAGTAAATAGGAAGAGTATAGCTGGAGATCAATACTGCCTGGTTATCACTGATGAATACTCCAGATACTCTTGGGTCTTCTTTTTGAAGGAGAAATCAGAAACGTTTGATTGCATTCAAGTTTTGGTTACCAAACTTGAATCGCTCTATAAGCTCAAGATTCGTCAGTTTCGAACTGATAATGGAACTGAGTTCAAAAATCACAACATGGAGAATTTTTGTAATGCAAGAGGCATTGTGCAACAGTTTAGTGCTCCATATGTTCCACAGATGAATGGCGTTGCTGAACGCAAAAATAGGACATTGATTGAGGCTGCTAGAACTATGCTTGCTGATTCTTCACTACCTGTTCAATTTTGGAATGAAGCTGTTGCCAATGCTTGTTACACATTGAACCGGGTCCTAATTGTGAAGAGACATGGGAAGACTTGCTTTGAACTGCTCCATAACCGAAAGCCAAATCTTAAGTATCTAGAACCATTTGGTGCTCCATGCACTATGCTTAAGAAACATGAGCAGGGCAAGTTTAATGAAAAGGTGGAAGAAGGATACTTTCTTGGGTATAGCACTCCAAATAAACGAGTTTACAACATTGCAACTCATAATGTGGAGGAGTGGTACCACGTGGATGTTCAAAAGTATACAATGCCCCCACCTGGAAAAGGGCCAGATTGGATGTTTGACTATTCCAGTCTTTTTGACTCATTCAATATGCCCCCCATGTACTCAGATGAAGATGTAGCTGTTCAGATGCTGTATGATGTACAGAATGCCCCCGATGCTACTTTTCAACCTACATCTACATCTGGTCCTTCTACACAGATAAATGATGACAGCTCAGACTCAGACGACAATCCCCCAGCTGCTCCTGAACCAGTTGTTGATAATCTTGTACCTGATCTTGAGGACTTGAATTTGAATAACTTAGATCCTGAGGTTGAGGTACCTGCTCATCCTGTTGGAAGAATTAATCGAATTCATCCTCAAGACAACATTATAGGGAGTCCTTTAGATGGAGTAAGGACTCGAAGTCAGATTTCTTCAGGTGGTCTTGCAGACATTCTTGATTTTGCAGATGTAAGCTTTTGTGCTCATTCCTGCTTTATATCTCAAGTGGAACCGCGTACCGTCACTGAAGCCCTCAAAGAAGAATCATGGGTAGACGCCATGCAAGAGGAACTGTTGCAGTTCAAGAAGTTAGGGGTCTGGCAACTAGTTGATAAACCCAAAGGTGCAAAAGTCATTGGCACTAGATGGGTTCTTCGTTGCAAAAAGGATGATCACGGGATAATCGTGAGAAACAAGGCTTGTCTGGTGGTTCAAGGATTCAGACAGATAGAGGGATTGGATTATAATGAGGTGTTTGCTCCGGTCGCTCGACTAGAAGCCATTCGTATCTTTCTGGCTTATGCATCCTTCAAAAGGTTCAAGGTTTATCAAATGGATGTAAAGAGCGCGTTCCTTCACGGGGTTATCAGTGAAACAGTGTATGTCAATCAACCTCCCGGATTTGAAGATCCATTGCATCGTGATAAAGTCTACAAGCTAGACAAAGCGTTGTATGGATTGCATCAGGCTCCGAGAGCGTGGTACGAGACACTTTCCACTCACCTTTTGAACAACGGGTTCAGAAGAGGTGTCATTGACTGCACTTTATTCATCCGTGAGAAGGACAATGATTTACTCTTGGTACAAGTGTATGTGGATGATATAATTTTTGGATCCACAAATGATAATCTGTGCAAGGAATTTGAGACAGTTATGAAAGAAAAATTTGAAATGAGTTCGATGGGAGAGATGAAGTTTTTCTTGGGTTTACAGGTGGATCAGTCTGAGGCAGGGATTTTTATTCATCAAACCAAATATGTTGGTGACATTCTGAGCCGGTTCAGTATGTCTGATGCGAAGCCTGCTGGTACCCCACTGGCGATTAATCACGGGATTACTCCAGATGAAAAGGGGGAGTTAATTGATGCCACTCTGTACCGGGGAATGATCGGATCTCTCATGTATCTCACTGCCTCTCGGCCAGATATCATGTTTGCCACTTGCTTGTGTGCACGTTATCAATCCAAACCAAGAGTATCTCATCTGATTGCTGTCAAAAGGATTATGCGTTATCTGAAGGGTACACCGGAACTTGGCTTATGGTACCCTAATGATGATAACTTTGAGCTTACTGCATATAGTGATTCAGATTATGGTGGATGTAAAAGAGATTTCAAGTCCACATCTGCGGGATGTCAGTTCTTTGGAAACCGATTGGTCACCTGGCAGTGCAAGAAGCAGACGTCGGTGTCTACTTCAACCTGTGAAGCTGAATATATTGCTGCTGCAAGTTGCTGTTCTCAAATCATCTGGATTCAACAGCAACTCAGGGACTATGGGTTACATTTCTCTAACACTCCTATCTATGTTGATAACACTGCCGCCATAGCTGTCACTAAAAATCCAGTGCAGCACTCCAAAACCAAACACATCGACATAAAATATCACTTCATACGTGATTGTTTTGAGAAGAAATTAATCGATGTTGTTAAAATTCACACCGATCACCAGAAAGCCGATCTTTTCACAAAAGCTTTTGATAAACCCAGATTTTTATATCTGTTATCGGCTAATGGTGTTTTTCAAAAGGATGAAGTTCAATCCTCATCTGAGTCTAACAAATGATCATCACTTTCATTAGATAGTTTTGTTTATGTATTTTCATTTTATCTTGTACAGTTCTCTTTTCTCAAGAAAAACACAAAAAGATTTTCTATTTTTAGGTTTTTAGGGGGAGATATTCTAATTTGAAAAACCAAAAACAATAGAAAATTTGAAAAATCAAAAACAATAGAAAAATTAAAAATGAAACAGTCCTGTTTAATGATATAGCACATTGATTTCATTATGTCATAGAAGCAGAAATGAATGCATGAGCCAAAATCATAAGGAAATGATGATGGGATGTACTGATAGGCTGACTATACAAAATAAATAAATGACTTATGAGAACTTAGAAAGTTTGACTTGTGGGATCCATTTTATTAAGGCTTTTGAGTGAAAAATGGTTCTTGACTCAAATCAAGCATACACCTGTCATCATGAAAACAAATGAGGTTTCATTCAAAGAAAAATCAAACACAAGCTGGTATTAAGCTTGGTAAAGAAAAATCAAAGACAAGCTGGTATTAAGCTTGGTAAAGAAAATCTAATGCAAGCTGGTATTAAGCTTGAGAAAAACTTAAACAAATAAAGTTCGATTCCATACATGTGTCATATTGCTGGGACGGACCTAGCTGAAGCCATCCATGTGGATAGAACAAGAAAAATCCAAAAAGATAATAAATGATTGAATCTTATTGAATTCATGATGACTGGTATTAAGATATGCTGAAATGAGTTATGAACTGATTTTGATCTTAATTGATGAAATGAATTGGAGAACATAGTCAGAAAATATGAGTGATCATTTAGTTTGTTTGAAGAGTTATGTATTGATCAGTTTAAAATTGGACAAATATATCAGTAATCGTGTCAAAATGAAATTGTGATTGAAGTGAAGCATTCATTAAAGGTTATATGATGTAATCAGAGATTTGTGTTATTTTATTAACGGGCTTTTCACAAAAATATGTGTTTACTTGTGTTTACTTGCTTTTAATTTATGTTTGTACAGTTGTTTGGTTGTTTCAGAAAAATACAAAAAGATTTTCTATTTTCAATTTTATTTTAGATGATCATTTGTAGATTCGAATGCCTGTCATATCTGAATCCTGAACCAACTAGACATATCTTCATAATTGGTTAAAATTTTGGTGCACAAAATGTCAAATCTTTGAAATTTTGGAGTTTTGGAGAAGTCCATATCTCATTCGTGCGAATGAGAGGCAGAATGGACTCATTCGGCCGAATGAGAATGAGTCATTCGACCAAATAAGCTTCTCAGAATGAACTTCATTCGACGAATGAAGAGTGTCGAATGTCTCATTCGACATTCTCATTCAGCGAATGAACATCACCGATTGACTCATTCGCCACATTCATTCGGCGAATGAAACAGAAACTTTGTGACCTTTCGCCTAGCTCATTCGGCGAATGAGTACACAGTATATAACTGTGTTTCGGCCGAATGAGAGTCATTCGACCATTTTCTCTTTCGTGATATCAGATTAAACCTCATTCGGCGAAACACACACTTAGACTTCTCAATCGATTTCTTGTGACTTTGATAGATCCTGCTTCTGATAATCCATTTGTACTTATTCTCAGGTATATGGAGATCAAATTTCAACCGATTCCATCCACGAAATCATGATAAACAGATTGAGATTTAGGGTTTTAGGGTTTTGAAATTCGCCCAACAAATAAACTGTTAAGATGGACCTTAAACCCAAAATGTCATGTATTAAAATTGCTAATCGGTCGTTTCTGAGGGTTGTTTACCAGGTTTTTGGGATTGATTTGAGATTTTGAACAAAGGGATTTTGAACTCAGTGATACTGCCGAATGTCGTCATTCGGCGAATGACCAGTCATACTCAAGTTTCATTCGACGAATGAGAGTCATTCGACGAATGAGCCTCATTCGACAGATAACTCATTCGGCGAATGGACCCATTCGGCATATCAGAAAAAAACAGTTAATCTGATTTTTTTTTAAATCTCATTGTTTGAGTGATTGTCTTGTACTGACATGTGTATTTCTTGTATTGTGCAGTATGGCAGGATACAAATCAGTTCCGAAGCATAACATCTGTGCCCATCTTGATCTGACGACTCCGAACGCGAAGCACTACACAGATATTATTACATTCTTGAGGCGTTCCAGGATATTCACTGCCATATCGACAGTCCATGTGCCCTATTTATCACATCAGCAGGATTTCTGGACATCAGCTGATATTGATTGTGAGGCCGAGCCTACAGTCATTAGGGGCAAGGTCAGGGGTCATGATGTTGTGGTGTCTGCTGAGCACATACGGAGGGTTTGTGGTTTTCAGGACTCTCCAGATCATCCTGTTCTACTTGACAGATTCTTAGTCCGTGGATGCTTCCTCCGATGCAAGTACGAGGGAGACATTGGAGCCGGGATTCTGAACAAAGCGTTCATGTCCCCGCAGTTCAAGTACTTGGCTCATGTACTTGTTCACTGCCTTGGCTCAAGGAGAGGAGGCTTTGATGACATGCGCGAAACCATTCAGTGCGCATTTGCTGCCTTGGTGCTCAACAAACCATTCAACTTCTCCGAGATGGTTTTTCTGCACATGAAGGAGAATGTGGGGCTAAAGGGTGACAAGAAGTTCCTTATGTACCCTCGATTCATACAGCAGATCATTGATGCACAGATTCCAGATCTTCCAAAGCTTAATGCCGACATCATTAGATTGGAGCACATGAATGACATAACTCTCAACAGAGTTTTGTCATACAGAGGGAAGGAGAGGAAGCCCTCTACTAGATCTCTATTTGGTCATCTCTCTCGACCCGATTACAGGGCCCCGGCTGGAAGAAGATGGAGACACGATAACTCTGACTCAGATGTGGAGGACATTGTGGTTCCAGCTGGTGATGATGTTAGTGATGGTGAGGATGGAGATGGTGATGCAGGCCCGAGTGGTGCTGGTGTTGATGTGAGCACAGTGGAGGTGAGCACTGTTGCTGTTGAGAGTTCTGGGGCTGGTGATATGACATCAGTACACATAACCACTGCTGCTTCAGTGAGCATGGTTGATGTTGCTGTTTCTGGGGCAGGTGGTGATGTTGATGTGTCGACAGCACAGGAGGAGGATGTGGACATCGACTCACTGATGGATTTGGACTTCTTGACTACTACTACATCCTCAGTGACTGTTCCTCTCGATGTTTCAGTTCCACATTCCTCAGGTGGTGGTGATGAGTCAGAGGACTCGAGTGAGGATGAAGGTGTAGCAGGTGAAGGTGATGAAGACAGTTCTGATTCTGAAGAGACTCATGATGATGAGTTTGAGAAAGTGGATGAGGGTGGAAGAGTGGAGATGAGGAAGAGAAAGAGGACAGATGATGATTTGGAGGATATTACTGATACGTTATTTATTCCGGAGTTTGACTTTTCTCCCCCTCCTAGGTCATCTGCTCCTGCTTCCACAGCAGTGATTGTTTCTGCTGGACAGTCCACCTCATCCAGAGCTGGAAGGGGAAAGAGATCTCGATTCTCTTTCCAAAGGAGGTCAGAACTGACATCAGCTGCTACAACTACTGTCACATCAGTAGCAGCTGTGTCAGTTTCTTCACTGATGAGGACAAGGGCTATTCACACTCAGGTTACTACTGCCCCTCTGTCCACTCCTTTTGTTCGCGAGCCGGTGTATGTTACTGCTTCCTCTGGCCCTTCCACAGTCCGTGCTGATGTTCATATACCTACTGTTTCAGTTGTGGATCAGCTTAGCACACTGAACAGCATGTTCTTGAGACTGATGGAGAGGAGCATGGAGCAAGAGAGGAAGAACAAGGAGCAAGAGCTGGTCATTGCTCAGCTTACTAGAAGGGTTGAAGAGCAGGATACTCTGCTTCTTCAAGCATCAGACCAGAGGGCTGATTTGAGAGCCAGGTCAGCTCAACAGGAGGAGCAGCTCCTTAAGTACATCGATGAGCACAACCAGCTGGCTTTGACAGCCTCTGGTTTCAATGATAGGATCCTTCAGCTCGAGGCTGAGAATGCGCGCCTTGCTGAACTTGTCGAGAGTTCGAAGGAAGGCACTCCCAGGCTTGAAGGCTCTGCTGCTCCTTCCGATGATTCAGACAAACAAGAAGATGAAGAAGAGTCTGATGAGGAACAAGTGGATTACGAGGATTCTGAGAAAGATGAAGAATCAGATGATGATGATGAAGATGATGATGAGGGTAAAGATGGATCAGGGAGTGGATCTGGAGAATCATCTGGCACTGATGATGATGATGATGACAACAATGATGATAAAGCTCCTCCCACTTCCGAGATCAGGTCTAAGAAGGCCAATGACAAGAAAACTCAGGCTCCTCCTCCTTCGTCTCCATCAAAGACTGCAGAGCCAGAAGCTACTGAGGAAGTCCAAGCTGTGCCTTTGAGACGTCAACTTGACAAGACACTTACCATGATCTTAGACGCTCAAGGCATCATACAGCACTCAGTGAGCTACGACAAGGAGGAGGGTGAGATCATACATTGCTTATCTAAGGAGCAGATAGCCGAGCTGTTCAGGTTGAATCCTGACGAGGTGGTCACTGATGACACCTCTGTACCCAGTAATGAAGAGCCAGAACCAGAACTTTTTGATGATGTAGATGAGGTCATTCTGGAAGACATCACCGATGAAGAATACCCAAAGTATACATCGGCTGAAGACGAGCTGCCTACATTCACTGAGCCATTTGATCAGGAAACAGAGGATCTCTTGGTCAGATATCTTGAAGAACAAGTAGAGGCAAGCAAGGCTGAAGCTGATGATCTAAAGAAAAGAAAAGAGGAATGGGCTGCATACTGGGAGGTATTGAAGAAACAAAGCACAGAGAAGATGCCAGCCACGCACAAGAAAGTTTACAGGACCAAAGGCTATAAAGCTGGAGGCCAGATACTTAGCTGGGCATACTTCCATGATCTTGGGTGCTATGCAGTGAAGAGGGAGAAAGGGATCGACTACTTCAAACACCCACATGATTTCAAGACGTTGCCTGGATTCGAAGTCAATCAGCTAGCACGTCTGAACATGCTATACAGTGGTGACTCTGGGATGTCTGCTTGGTTTTCTCGACAGATCAAGTACGAATACCGGAAGAGATGGGTGAACTTTCAGCCACAGCAACCAGAGAGGTACTACTTGCCAGAGATAGATGGGGATACCCGGAAGCATAAAGTGATCCTGAAGTGGCTTCCCCCTAAAGTCTTGAAGAAGATTCCCCTGCGGAAGATGCGACAAGACTTTATGGATGGCTTCCGATGGTGGTATTATGATGGGCGCACAGGTGAGGCTGTGATAGTTTTGTGTAAAGACAAACAGTGGGAGACTGTTAGGATTTTTGATCCTATGTGGCTGACTAACTTGTCTCACAAGGATGTTCAAGCTTTGTTCAGAAACCAGATTTTCTTCGACGTTCCAGACATGGTGCAAGCTTTGCAATTTATGAGAGTGATCCGTCTCTGCAGCATTTTCAAGATCCACGCTGGAGCAGACTGGAAAGCTATTTCAGAAAAGTATTTCAAGAAAGACACTTCCAAGAGTTGAACTAGGTCCAAGGGGGAGTTTGTTGATGCATGTTTATTGTCCCTAGTTCAGTTTTGTAACTCTTATCATGTAAATGTTCAAAGTATTAATGGAAGTTGTCTTTATATCTATTTCATAATGTTTATTTCTATTGATTATTGTCTATTAATGTTTATCTAGTTGTTTGATTTGATTATAAACTGTTTGAGTATGAAGTGTACTCATTCGGCCGAATGACTCTAGAATGAAGTCATTCGGCGAATGAAGGTTATAGCGAATGTCTGAGTTCAGAATGAGTCATTCGCCGAATGACTCATTCGAATGACTGCTCATTCGAGCTTAGTCATTCGCCGAATGAGCTGCTTCGGCCACTCATTCGGCCGAATGACTACAGCCTATATATAGATGTTCAAATCATTTCAAACCTAACTTTCCAGATCCCTCCTTCTTCCCTAGCACTCCAGTGTCAAAACCCTTGAAGATTTGAGCGGTTCTTGATCATCCAAGTTCGATTCTCAACCCGTGGTGTTCGATCGTTGCTTCCAAGTCGTTTCTACAGCCTCGGATCACCACGGTTTCTGTTGGTTTCGATTGGAAAACCCTGGAATAGGATTCCGCACTATCCCAGAGGTTGTCGAGTAGTTTTTCATTGGATTCGGATTGTTTCCGAGCTCCCGATCGGTCCAACAAATTCCGAATTGACCTTACACCAGACGCAGCACCGATAGCTAGGGCACCTTATCGACTTGCACCATCTGAGATGCAAGAGTTATCTAAACAACTGCAAGATGTGTTGGATAAGGGTTTTATACGACCTAGTTTTTCACCGTGGGGAGCTCCAGTCTTATTTGTCAAGAAAAAGGACGGGACTCTCCGTATGTGTATCGATTACCGGGAACTTAACAAGGTTACTATCAAAAACCGGTATCCGTTACCTAGAATTGATGATCTGTTCGATCAGTTGCAAGGTTCGAGTTACTACTCGAAGATTGATCTCAGATCGGGTTACCATCAACTTAGAGTTCAAGAAGAAGATATTCCGAAGACAGCATTCAGAACGCGTTATGGCCATTATGAGTTCTTGGTCATGCCATTTGGGTTGACAAACGCTCCAGCTGTATTCATAGATCTCATGAATCGTGTTTGTAAACCTTATCTTGATAAGTTTGTCATTGTTTTCATTGATGACATTCTCATCTATTCTCAGTCTCAGGAGGAGCATGCTGAACATCTTCGATTGCTGTTGGAATTACTGAAATAAGAACAACTATACGCTAAGTTCTCGAAATGTGACTTCTGGATGCGAGAAGTTCAATTCTTGGGTCATATAGTCAATAAGCAGGGCATACATGTTGATCCAACGAAAATTGAAGCGATTAAAAATTGGGAAGCACCAAAGACCCCTACCGAGGTACGACAATTCCTTGGGTTGGCGGGTTATTACCGACGATTCATTGAGGGTTTCTCAAAGATCACTCAACCACTTACAGCTCTTACGCACAAGGGAACGAAGTATAACTGGACGGATAAACAGGAAGCTGCATTCGAGTTATTGAAACAGAAACTTTGCAGTGCACCGATTCTGTCTTTACCGGAAGGGACGGAAGACTTTGTGGTGTATTGTGACGCATCTGCACAGGGTTTGGGATGTGTGTTGATGCAGCGTGATAAAGTGATTGCTTACGCTTCAAGGCAACTACGACCACACGAGAAGAATTACACTACTCACGACTTGGAGTTAGGAGCAGTGGTTTTTGCTTTGAAGATTTGAAGACATTACCTATATGGAACTAAGTGTACCATTTACACTGATCATAAGAGTTTGCAACATATCTTTGATCAGAAGGAACTTAATATGAGAGAGCGACGGTGGGTCGAGTTGTGAATGACTACGAATGCGCAATCAAGTATCATCCGGGAAAAGCTAATGTGGTAGCTGATGCTTTAAGCAGAAAAGACACAACATCAACAAGACGAGTTCGCGCACTTATGATGACAATACATACTGACTTACCTGACAAGGTACGCAGCGCTCAGCTTGAAGCCTTAGAAAAGGATAACTTGGTACAGGAATCTTTACGAGGGACGGAAACACAATTGGATGTCAAGCCAGATGGAATTCGTTATTTCATTAATCGGCTTTGGATACCATTGCATGGTGGATTAAGGGAACTCGTGATGGATGAAGCACACAAGTCTAGATATTCAGTCCATCCGGGATCAGACAAAATGTATCATGATTTGAAGGCACTGTATTGGTGGCCTCACATGAAGGCTGACATTGCTAGATACGTTAGCAAATGTTTGACTTGTTCTAAAGTCAAAGTTGAATATCATAAACCATCTGGTTTACTGCAACAACCAGAAATACCGATGTGGAAATGGGAACAGATTTCGATGGACTTCATTACAAAGTTACCCCGTACACCGAGTGGTTGTGATACGATATGGGTAATTATCGATCGATTAACAAAATCTGCACATTTCTTAGCAATCAAGGAAACCGACAAGATGGAGAAACTGACTCGCATTTACATCAAGGAAGTGGTAGCGCGGCATGGCGTGCCAATTTCCATCATATCAGATCGGGATGCCCGATTTACTTCAAACTTTTGGAAATCACTCCATAAGTCATTGGGAACTCGTTTAGACATGAGTACTGCCTATCATCCGCAAACCGACGGTCAAAGTGAACGTACGATTCAGACGCTCGAGGATATGTTACGAGCATGTGTCATTGACTTTGGTGATAGCTGGGAAAACCACTTACCGTTACTGGAATTCTCGTATAACAGTTATCATACAAGTATTCAAGCGGCACCGTTTGAAGCTTTATACGGTCGCAAATGTCTTTCACCAGTTTGTTGGGCTGAAATTGGTAACAGTCAGATAACAGGTCCTGAACTAGTACATGAAACGACAGAGAAGATAGTTCAAATCCGGAACCGTATGGCAGCGGCTCGGGATCGACAGAAGAGTTACGCTGAAAAACGTCCCAAGCCGTTGGAATTTCAAGTAGGAGACCGAGTTCTTCTAAAGGTATCACCTTGGAAAGGTGTGATACGATTCGGCAAGCGCGGGAAGCTTAGCCCACGTTACGTAGGACCTTTTGAGATTTTGAAAAGGATTGGTCCGGTTGCGTATCAACTACAATTACCGGATGAACTCAGTGGAGTTCATGATGTCTTTCATGTTTCAAACTTGAAGAAATGTCTTTCTGACGAGACATTGATTGTACCATTGGAAGAAATACAAGTGGACGAACAATTACGATTCATTGAAGAATCAGCTGAAATCATGGACCGAGAGGTCAAACAACTCAAACAAAGTAAGATCCTGATAGTCAAGGTCCGGTGGAATTCAAGACGTGGACCTGAATTCACATGGGAAAGGGAAGATCAAATGATGAAGAAGTATCCTCGTCTGTTCAAAACAACAACTGCAAACACTGTGAAGACACGTTAAATTTCGGGACGAAATTTCCTTCAACAAGGGGATGACGAGATGTTTCACACTTTAGATTTCAAACTGTAAGCACAGATTCTTTTATACAATTGGTTTTGTTACAAACATTTGTGCTAAACACAAACATTGTAGAATTCAAACACTTTCAAACATGATTAGTTACAACTGATGTGTTACATTTTATATGCTACATTTAATGTGTTACATTACATGGTAGTACAAACAGTTGCGAACATTCACTATGTGTAAGGTTACATAGCACAGTATGATCAAACACAAACATCCACAGTTAGGTGCACTAACTGGTATACACGCAAACATTGAACTTAAAACGATCACACTTAGTTGTGATGTTACAAACATTGGGTTTTGTGTGTAAGTACATGCAAGTATGCAGAATGATCAAATATCGCACTAACACGTACAATCTGAACTCATAAGTAGTGTACTAACTACTTCTAGCATTTAACAAATTTTCAGGACGAAAATTCCTTCAACAAGGGGATGATGTGACAATCCGGCATTTCAGGTTAACGTTGTTAACTAGAAACTAACAGGATGATACGAAATTGAAACATATCAAACTAGAAGGATTAAAATCTAGTACAACAAGTCCAAAAACATTTAAATTATAAGAATTTGGGTTGCAATTAGTTAAAAAGGCTTCATTTTGACTATTTAAGTCAAAATTCGTGTGTTTTATCAAATTAAAATTCGATTTCATATTAATAATAAGTTATGAATCGAATTAATCATCCTATTAACTCCCATTGATGATTATCAACGGTTATCATCAATCATTAAACCCATAATGGTCGAATTAAACGACTAATTAACTAAAAATGTGAAACTGTCACTAGGAGGCTAAAGAACTCACACAACCTGATCATAATTCACAAAATTCAACTCCTAGAACTCTTAGTCGGCATCTTTAGGGTCTTTGGCATCTAACAATTCGAAGCAGAAGCTACGGGAAGAAGAATTCGATCGAGTGCTTGGCCGAACTCCACCTCCAAGTCGAGCTACTTCAAATCGACATCAAAACAGGTAACAAACTACACTCACACATGCTAAAAGGGCCGACTAAGTGAATCCCGAACTCAATTTTGTCAAACAATATCGAATTACACGAGTTCGAATTCTATGGTTCTTAAACAAATACGTTTTGGGGATTTTTAATCAAACGAACTTAAAAATCAAATTCAACTACACAAACAGTGTTAAAAACACATTCTAATCGAAATCCATGTGATGATTTCATCTAATTACAATGAATTGATAGGGTTCGAATTCTAGGGTTTATCTTATAAACGCATTTGGGGGTTTTGATCGGAATGGGTTTAAAAATCGAATTAAATGGTATCATCAATTTCATAAGGTGCCGATTAACAAAAACCCTATGTCAAGTTTATATAATTACATCGAATTGAGTGAATTAGAGTGTTAGGGTTCATAGTATAAAACGGGTTGGGGTTTTTGATACAAACCAACACAAAAATCGAATTAAAACCAATTACAAGTTCGAATGGATCCATAGAATAAAACCCATAAGGTTTTAGAATCAATCGAGTTCGAATTGGGGTGTAATCGGGACTCATTGGGTTCGGCTGGGTATCAAACAAAGGGGGACCGGCTAGTTTGTGTTTAAGTATAATTGGAAACCAGATTGTTTGCGGATCAAACATAGATGAGATGGTTCGGGCTTGAGCGTGTTAACCGGGAGGTCCAGGGTTCGAACCCTGCCTCTGCCGGGTTTTGGGTTTTAAATGCAATTTTTGGTATTATTAACATAACTCACTCGTTCTAGCTCCGGGTTCAAATTTCGTTGGAACCATAACGAAAATACGAACAATATAAAATAATAAAATTTATATTTTCACTCGAGAGTATAATCGCGTATAAATACGCACGTTCTAATAAAATCTTATATATGTTTATACGGTTTAACTAAACGATTTCTAAGACACATGTACATACGTATATACGTTTCTAAGAAATCTAATGTAAGTGTGTTAACACGTATGTGAGTTCAAACACAAAACGACATCCCGAATAACACAACGTTATTGTTTAAACACAGATTCTTCGTAGAGGATTATCTACGTGACTTCACGTGTGTTTGATCATTCTACTTACATTCAAAGGTGCGTACACGGCCCTTTTCTTATTTTAACTGTTTTGGGGGAGAAAACATGTGCAAACAAACATTTTAGATACATATCACTTGCATGAGTTAGCTATTTACGATAAGTGCGAACATAGCATTACAAGTCCTTACATTTCCAACCGTTTAGTTTGCCGTAGTGCAAAGCGTGGTAGTTGAAGATGGAATCTACGCAAGTGTTTGACTAGCCAATTCACATTACTATTGTTTGTGCTAGACAATAGTGGAAAGGCAATCAACATTCAAACAGTCAGCTTCGGTGTCGACCGCTTATGTAAATAGTACAAATGAATGGCTATCATGACTATGTATGTGTGATTATGTTATCTGCAAACATTTTGTTCAAACAGTTGTTTCAAACATTTATGAATACTTAAACCTGTGTATGCACCAACCTTTGTGTTGGCTTGATTTACATGTTTTCTCAGGACGCTAAGGTACAAGAACAGATGAGCATGGACTAGGAGATCGAGTCGCATGCATATTTTACATTATAGTTGTTTTGGATTTGAATATTTCAGACATTAATATTGTAATTTACATTTTTCAAACCGTTATGTTTGTTTTTGTTTTAAAAACGCTTCCGCAACGTTAAAACTTTGATATTACAGTTTTAGACCAAAGTATGTTTGAATATCATATAGACGTCTTCGTTATGTCTAATGATCTGAGATCCTGGTTTGTCACGTCCCAAACGGTATGATTCCGTTAGTTGAAAATTGGGGGTGTGACACAATTTTTTTCCTGCTTTAAATGCTGAAAAATATAATACAAATCCAGTACTATCATAAAAAACTATCATCATCAAATTACAAGTTTACCTCAAAAGATTACAATCTTCAAATTACAAGTTCACCACAAAAAACTACCATCATTAAAATACAAGTTTGACAACAAAACACAAATATATAAGCCAAACTATCATGTAGTATTCCTAGGAGGCTAGGATTACAACATTTCTTCATTAGCTCGGTTATTTGTCGTTGCATCCTTCCATCATCTCTTCTCTCTTTTGTTGTTGCATTTCTTCTCTCATTTGGTGTTGCACCTGTTCCCTCATTTTTTGTTGCGCATTTCGACTCGATTATGCAATTCTTCTACTTGGGATCGCAAGTCTCGCACCTGAAAAATTGTTAAAACATACATAAATCAATAGCTAAAGAAGATATAATTAATGAAAATCTTCATTACTAAACAAAAAAATAACAATCTATCTATATATATCTACACACACATATATACATACACACACATGTATACATACACACACACATATAGAGAGAGACACACATACATCGGTACGAGTTGGTTGAATGAGTATAACTAGAAAGTTTTTAGTGCACCAGTATATATGTATTTGTTTGTTTACAAAACCGACAAACACATAATTTATAAAATTATATTGTTTATAACTAATTTTTCTCGTATATAATCAAAGTGTAAAAAAGTTGATGCGAGAAAACGATGTAGAATTCCTAAAAATAAAAAAGGAAAACTTGTGTAGGAATATAATCGGAAAATTCCAACAACTTTCCAACGAGTTGTTCAGTCTGGTCGGAAAAAAGTCGGAAAATTCCAACCATTTTCCTACAAAAAATTTCGACCAACATTTTAATTATTTTTTAAATTAAGTAATTTCCTATTTTCACGATAATTTTTCGATAAATATTTTAATTTATTTTATTTTTAAACTTTTGATCGGAATATGTCGGTAATACCGATAACTTTCTGACCACGGCCATTTTTTTCGGTAACTTGTTGGAATTTTAACACTAAAAATATGGTTTTTTTGTCAGAATTCGCTTGGAAAACTATTAGAAACTTCCTACGGTATTTTTTTTGACGGATTTTATATCCTCATGTGGCAGTTGCATACGAGAATTACATCATTAATGGTGTGATCACATTTGGTCGTTCTAGAAATCCGCGTTGATTTAATGATTGAAATTATTACAGATCGATAGTATGCGAGAAATGATGAACGTGGGCGAAAACCGTGTGCAAAACGGAGTCCTGGATTGCCCGGAATCGAAAAACGAAGAAAAATTTCCAAGTATTGGATTTCTGGCCTCGTCGCGGTACGCGAAGGATGGGATAAGGGTTCTCCGCGGTACGCGATGCTTGGAAAATATCTTAGATTCCTCCGGAAATCGTCGCGGTACGCGAAGCCCACTTTGGCTTCTGGTCTCGGTACGCGACGGGTGTGGCGGTGCAACAATCTGATTTACTTCATCAGATTTCATGCAACTTGAATTTTCTTATCAACTTTCGAACACAGACGCACAAACTTGACCCACCAGCTAAAAATTCGACCAAACCACCATCAAAACACCCTTCTGAAGCCACCAGGAGTCACCAATCGCACCAGGAATCATCTCTACAAGTTCTGATCGTTGTTTTAACCGCAGATATCCGTCAGATCAGGTAATGATCCGTTTAAACTTTCTGGTTTGATTTTGATTGATTAGATCTTGATTTTGAATGTAATGACATAGTTAGGATTGTTGATTATTGCCTAGATGATGGCTAGGATTGATTATAAACGAAGAACACGATGTTTTAACGGTTAAATCCTTGTTTTGATCCGTTGTAATGCACGGTTTGCATGAAACCATACCCATGATTATAATGGTTTAGTCCATTTGATTATAACAATGTAGGTGATTAGTTGGATTAATCCTTGAAATACAAGATTAAATCCAAGTGTTTCAAACTAATCACAATCATTAACATACTCATTGGAACGATTATCTGATGTTTATGATAACAGTCAGATTAGTATGTTAAACTTGATTATTACACCTATTCTAAGGTTAAATTGTGATATTTCATGATATTTGGGTAATCAATAACAAGGATTGATCATTCCTAAGCCATTAAGCCATCTAGAAACTGTTTTAGCATTATGATCAACAACATTAACTATTTGGTTAATCCAAGATTATTCTGATTAATCAAGAGTGTCACCAACTTTGTATTAGGAATCTAATGCAATGTAGGTTCCTACATTATCATACATTGTATGATATGATAACAAAATAATCAATTAAATATTTAATATCGGTTTGATGACTTACAGAGCAATGTCTTTGACATTGAACGTTCAGAAAGATCTAATCAGTAAACTAGAACATAAACAACTCATAAAACATAACTAAATGCAGAATCACCCTTTATTATCAGTTGGGAGATATTTTGCTACCTTTATATCATCAGGTGAGTTTCGTACAACCCCTTTTTCTTTTTAGTGTTTTATAAACATCGGGGTAACTCTGCAAGCCTTTTCTGAACATATGATATGCATCATTGTTATCTGTGTGATTTCATGTGACTTTTGTGTGATTTCATGGGATTTTGCATTTAGTATCTCTATCACAGTATCAAAAAGTCTTCATCTCTTGAACTGTATCTAGTGAACCCATGTGGGGCCGAACGGGTAGTATCTTCATTAACGTACAACTGTCCGAAAGGAACTAGATACGGGTCCCATGGTTATCCGGAACTGAACTTTTGAGAACATACTTATCATATCATATTGTTTTAAATTTGAACTGTCGAACTCACCAGCTTTGTGCTGACGTTTCAAACTCAAACCTTTTTGCAGGTAAACAATAATCGCCGGTGAGGACACCCTTTTGGAATACTTGCACTTGAATAATTAGTTTTGTAATTAAACAGAATTAGATGTAATGTAATTGTGATTGCGACGACCCGGTAATGTAATTATTTAAGTTAATCTGTGTGCTTGTGATATCAGATCAAGTAAGTCATCCCTCACCTCGGAGCCATCACCACTATGCTTCCGCAACCAGTTCAGTGACATCATACACGAGGTGACGAGAGGTGGGGGTGCGACAGGGTGTTATCAGAGCCACAGGTTATAGAGAATTAGGTTGACTTAGAAACCTAGACTATAACCATAGGCTCGAATAGTGACACAGAGAGCACCGAACATTAATAATGAACAACACTTGTTTTGAATGAAGCCAGAATAATCAGGTGGTACAAATTCCAGTTATGAATGGCCAGCATTACTGAAATTTGCAGCACGTGTGCGTTCTAGTTTAATTTAATTCAAGCAGAACATTAATAAATATAAAGACGAATAGTTGTTTTGAGATAGGAAAGAACATCATATCATGTTCATGTTTATGTTAAATATCGTTATTTAATATTTACTTCCTGATACTGATTAGAGATTTTGATTGTACAGCGATGGCCGATCAAGCTGAACAGTATATTTACCAGAGATTTCCCTATCTGAGGTTGGACGACACCCCGAGTTCTAGTACAGGAGCAGACTCGGATCCTAGTGAGGCTTCATCTGCAGCCTCTTAGGCGACCCCTGCCGAACCACATACACCATCATCCCCCAGACCTGTTACTCCACCATCACCACCATCACCAGTACTACCACCAGCAGCCCCCATTGTACCCAGTCCTCCACATTCACCCTTGGTTCAGGTTTCTGCTGAGAGGAGACAGAGCTCCTCTCCACGGAGAGTCCCTGCGTGGGACGGATTACGACGGATGCGGGGACAAGCCAGCAAGACCACGGGGCTACCCCCGAGACATTAGATGGCTCCCCGAGATGAGCCACAGACCATACATGAGGTGGGAGAATCCTCTCACCAAGCTGAGCTGCGGGCCCAACTGCAGCAGGTCTCTCAAGACCTGCAGGGCTTGAGGCAGGACCTTCACCACCATCAGACTACCCTGGAGGATACCCGCACCATAGTACTTGAGATTCTTACTTCACACCTGACTTTGATAGAGCAGGTGAATCTCATGGGTACTGATGCCCAGGCTTGG
The DNA here is from genome assembly GCA_009363875.1 of Mikania micrantha. Lineage (NCBI taxonomy): Eukaryota > Viridiplantae > Streptophyta > Magnoliopsida > Asterales > Asteraceae > Mikania > Mikania micrantha. The sequence goes on along the minus strand of CM018690.1, from coordinate 22,571,121 downwards.
AGGGCGACCATAGAGGAGCGTTTGAGTAGGACCTGGAGACAGGCACTGGTTGCTGCATGTTGGCAGCAAGTTGCAGTCTGGAGAGGGAGACTGCAAGGCTGGATTTGGATGCTTGGTACACTGAGCGCTGAGGCTAGACTCTTATGTTTAGCTATAGTATTGGCTACTATAGCTATTATACTAGCCTGCTTACCGTATTTCCTGCGGTAAGTGTGATCGAGCATCACTCATTTTGGGACTTGTCATTGTACATACCGTGGATGGATATGTTGTTATCTGTATGGATGTTGTAGTAACACTCGTTTGTATTAAACTCTATGATAGTGCTAATAAATGGTTGTTTTGTGTATTTAATTGTGTAATCGGTTATGTATGTTGTGTGTGATTGGTGTGTTAATATCAAATTCATGTAATCAACAACTAGAGACTAAAAAAAACAATTCCAAGTAAGAACATATCAACTTGAGAACATATATATTGCCAGTATGGCAATGTATCATATCAAAGTCCTGTGTGGCATCATATCAAAGTCATGTGTGGCAACATTTTCATTTGTCTGTGTGACAACATTTCAAAGTCCTGTGTGGCATCATATCAAAGTCTTGTGTGGCATCATATCAAAGTCCTGTGTGGCAACATTTCAATTGTCTGTGTGACAACATTTCAAAGTCCTGTGTGGCATCATATCAAAGTCATGTGTGGCATCATATCAAAGTCATGTGTGGCAATATTTCAATTATCTGTGTGACAACATTTCAAAGTCCTGTGTGGCATCATATCAAAGTCCTGTGTGGCAACATTTCAATTATCTGTGTGACAACATTTCAAAGTCCTGTGTGGCATCATATCAAAGTCCTGTGTGGCAACATTTCAATTGTCTGTGTGACAACATATCAAAGTCCTGTGTGGCAACATTTCAATTGTCTGTGTGACAACATTTCAAAGTCCTATGTGGCATCATATCAAAGTCCTGTGTGGCAGCATTTCAAAGTCCTGTGTAATATTTTGACATTTTGTTGAATTATCAGGACTGAGTATAACTACGAATATCTGCATGATCTATGTGTATCGAGAACATGTCTGGACTAAATTCATGTAGTTATACTATATTCTTTATAATCACATTTCAATATAAATTTTCAGTGTAACAGAATATGATTGAATTTATGTGATATAACGGGTTATATCTTTAATGTTCTTCAACTGACTTGAGTTTGTCTGCTTGTGAGCAGATTAATGGCCCCTAAAAGAGGTCGACCAGCTAAGAGAGCTACCCAGAACATTACAAACCCTAAACAGAATCAAATTCCACTTTTGAATGTTGAATCAAATCTGGATCCGCGTGTAAATCCGGAAGCGAACATGGTTCCACCTGGGAACTTGGAAACAAATACTGCTCCACCAGTGAACCCTGGAGCAAGCACTGTGCCACCTGCTGGTACAAGTGGATCTGAAACAAATGAAGCTATGATAGCACGAATTGTGCGTGAACAATTATCTGCTTGTGGTGTTCTGACACAACACCAACCACATATCACCGCAGGTTCTGGTGGGGACCACGATCATGCTGAACATAATGCTACTGGTGGTCATGTTGAAACTCATACTACCACCGGTGCAACAAACACAAAAAAAACTGTTCCTGATCCACCACAGCAAGGGTGTACATATAAGTACTTTGCTTCTTGCAACCCTCCTACTTTTACAGGCAAGGAAAGAGCGGCTGGTCTTTTACGGTGGATCGAAGAGATGGAAACCAAACTCAAAATCAGCCAGTGTTTGGCAGAGCATAAGGTGTCTTATGCTGCCTGTTCTCTGAAAGACTCCAAGACTTTAGGTTCAGCCACAGTTGACTCAATGGGCTGGAACGATTTCAAAACTCTGATTAGATCAGAGTACTGCCCAATCACTGAGATTCAAAAACTCCAGGAGGAATTCTGGAATCACTCTATGATCGGTGCTGATTGTCTGTCTTACACCGATCGATTTAACGAACTTACTTGCTTACTTCCCGATATGTTTCCTACGGAAGCAGCCTTGATCGAGAAGTACATTAAGGGTTTGATTCCCCAGATTCGGGGAATGGTTACTGCAGCTGAACCTACAACTCTGAAACATACAATTATTTTGACCATTAAGCTTACCAATGAGGCGGTAAGGAGTGGTACTCTGTCTTTGAAACCTCAGACGGCTCACTGCCGTAGTGATATCGGTACCTCTAATGTTTCTAAAGGTACTAAACGAAAGTGTTTTGGCAAAACCAAGGCGAAAGCTCCGGCTGAAATCACCCAGAGCAAGCCAACTGTGAAAAACTATGGTGCTGCTATTCCTGAGTGGAAAACTTATACCGGGCAGGCGCCCAAATGCAATAAATGTCCATTTCATCACACAGGATCGTGTCCTGTTTGTGCCAACTGTAATCGAGTTGGACATTTCACCAAATATTGCAATTTTCCTGCTCAACCACAAAATCAAGCACCACAACAAACCACTCAAACCAAACGGTCATGCTACAAATGTGGAAGCCCTGACCATCTCATGCAAAACTGTCCAAACAATAACACCAAAGGGAGAGCTTTTCAGATTGGTGCGACCGAGGCGAGACATGATGCGAATATTGTTACGGGTACGTTTCTTCTTAATAATCTTTACGCATCAGTTCTCTTTGATACAGGAGCAGATAAGAGTTTTATCTCTCCTGAATTTGCAACTTTACTTTCACTGCCTACAGTAGACCTAGAAACTCCGTATGTTATTGAACTTGCTAATGGCAAGTTGATCAAAACTAACAGTGTTATTCAAGGATGTTCCTTGAATCTGAATGATTATCTTTTCAATATCAATTTACTTCCTATTGAGCTTGGGAGCTTTGATGTCGCTGTCGGTATGGACTGGCTTTCTGATAACCAAGCGGAAGTTGTGTGTCAAAACAAGATGATCCGTATTCCATTACCTAACGGTAATACACTGATAGTTCAAGGAGAACGAGCCGGTAGAAAACTTGGTATCATATCTTGTATGCGAGCTCAGAAATTCTTAAGGAAAGGTTGTTATGCTTTCCTAGCACATGTGACTGAGCACAACTCTTCACCGAAACGAATCACAGACATCCCAGTAGTCAAAGATTTTCCTGAAGTATTTCCTGAGGACATCTCAGGATTACCCCCAGTGAGACAAGTTGAATTTCGGATTGACTTGATTCCAGGTGCAGCACTTGTTGCTAAAGCCCCGTATCGGCTTGCACCATCAGAAATGCAAGAACTTTCAGGTCAATTGCAAGAACTGTTAGACAAAGGTTTTATCAGACCTAGTTTCTCACGCTGGGGAGCACCAATTCCTTTTGTGAAAAAGAAGGATGGTTCATTCAGAATGTGCATTGACTATCGGGAACTCAATAAACTAACAATCAAGAACCGTTATCCACTACCTCGTATCGATGATCTGTTTGATCAATTGCAAGGTGCTACTTACTTCTCAAAAATCGATTTAAGATCTGGATATCTGTTGCGTATTCATGATGATGACGTTCCTAAAACTGCTTTCCGAACCCGATACGGACATTACGAATTTCTAGTAATGTCGTTTGGTTTAACAAATGCACCAGCAGTTTTCATGGATCTGATGAATCGAGTATGTAGACCTTATCTGGATAAATTTGTGATTGTGTTTATTGATGATATTCTCATTTATTCTCGAAACCAACAAGAACATGCTCAACACTTGAAATTAATCCTAGAAATTTTGGCACATGAGAAATTATATACCAAATTCTCCAAGAGTGAGTTTTGGTTACGAGAAGTTCAATTTCTCGGGCATGTTGTAAACGAAAACGGTATTCAAGTGGATCCCAGTAAGATTCAAGTGGTGAAACAATGGGAGACACCACGAACCCCGACTGAAATACGTCAATTCTTGGGGTTGGCAGGTTATTATCGCCGGTTTATCAAGAACTTTTCAAAGATAGCCTTGCCACTCACCACATTGACTCAAAAGAATCAACCTTTTATATGGGATTCTCAACAGGAGGAGGCGTTCCAACTGTTGAAACACAAACTCCGCAACGCACCTATCTTGGCATTACTGGAAGGTACTGATAATTTCACAGTATACTGTGATGCTTCTTGTCAAGGTCTTGGGTGTGTCCTAATGCAGAAGGATAAGGTAATTGCTTACGCTTCTCGACAACTGAAAGTACATGAGAAGAACTATACCACACATGATCTATAACTTGGTGCAGTGGTGTTTGCACTCAAGATTTGGAGACATTATCTATACGGAACTAAGTGTATTATATACACTGATCACAAAAGCCTCCAACATATTCTAGATCAGAAAATGTTGAACATGCGACAGAGGCGATGGGTTGAACTACTAAACGACTATGACTGTGAAATTCGTTATCACCCAGGTAAAGCGAATGTCGTAGCCGATGCCTTGAGTCGCAAGGAACGAGTCAAACCTTTACGTGTGAAAGCGTTAGGTATGACTATTCAAACCAGTCTAATTCCTCAAATTAAAGAAGCTCAGCAACAAGCTTTACAAGCAACGAACTATTCTGCTGAGGGACTGAGGGGATTAGACAAGAAACTCGATACCAAAAATGATGGACTGTTGTATTTCAAAAACCGAATGTGGATTCCTTGCTTCGGTAACTCTAGAACAATTATCTTGGATGAGGCGCACAAATACAGGTATTTTATTCATCCAGGGGCTGATAAGATGTATAAAGATCTTAAAGACTTTTACTGGTGGCGTGGAATGAAGAAACAAATAGCTGAATATGTGAATCGATGTTTAACATGTCTCAAAGTTAAGGCTGAACATCAACGACCTTCTGGGTTATTACAACAACATGAGATTCCCATGTGGAAATGGGATCAGATCTCTATGGATTTCATCACTAAATTACCAGAACATCACGTAATCATGACTCTATATGGGTTATCGTTGATCGTCTTACGAAATCTGCGCATTTCTTACCCATCCGAGAGGATTATTCTATGGATCGACTCGCTAAACTCTATGTTAATGAGATTGTATCTCGACACGGAGTACCTATCTCTATTATCTCTGACAGAGATAGTCGATTTATGTCACGATTTTGGCAAACTCTTCAGAAAGCTCTGGGCACGCAAATCAATATGAGCACAGCTTATCATCCACAAACCGACGAGCAGATTGAACAAACGAATTAAACTCTCGAAGCCATGCTCAGAAGCTGTGTGATTGATTTTGGAGATAGCTGGGATATTCATCTACCACTTGTTGAATTTTCATACAATAACAGCTACCATACTAGTATTCAATGCGCTCCATTCGAAGCACTTTATGGACGCAAGTGTAGATCACCTATCTGTTGGTCAGAGGTAGGTGAAAGTCAAATCATAGGCCCAGAATTCATTCAAGAAACAACTGATAAGATCGCACTTATTCAAGAACGAATTAAAGCTGCTCGCGATCGTCAAAAGAGTTATGCTGATAATCGTCGTAGACCGTTAGAATTCCAAATATGTGATCGGGTTATGTTAAAAGTATCACCCTGGAAAGGCATTTTCAGATTTGGGAAAAAGGGTAAGCTTTCACCAAGATTTGTAGGGCCATTCAAAATCCTTGAACGAATTGGATCCGTAGCCTACAGACTTGAGTTACCTCCTGAACTTAGTAACATTCACGATGTTTTTCATGTATCCAATCTGAAAAAGTGCCTAACTGATGAATCATTGATCGTACCTCTAGAAGAGATTCATATTGATGAAAAACTTCAGTTCAGTGAAGAACCAGTAGAGGTAATGGATCGAGAAATGAAAGTACTGAAACGTAGTCGCGTACCAATCGTTAAAGTGCGATGGAACTCGCAACGTGGACCCGAATATACTTGGGAACATGAAGATCAAATGAAATCAAAGTATCCACATCTATTCTCATAACGATTGTCATACAGATTTGGTACCTGTTTCCATAACAACTTCTTAATGTTTGTGATAGACATTAAAATCATGAGGCACTAAGATATTTACCGACGGGTAGTATCTTCATGAACGTACAACTGTCCGAAAGGAACTAGATACGGGTCCCATGGTTATCCGGAACTGAACTTTTGAGAACATACTTATCATATCATATTGTTTTAAATTTCAAACTCAAACATTTTTGCAGGTAAACAGTAATCGCCGGTGAGGACACACTTTTGGAATACTTGCACTTGAATAATTAGTTTTGTAATTAAAAAGAATTAGCTGTAATGTAATTGTGATTGCGACAACCCGGTAATGTAATTATTTTAAGTTAATCTGTGTGCTTGTGATATCGGATCAAGTAAGTCACCCCTCACCTCGGAGACATCACCACTATGCTTCCGCAACCAGTTCAATGACATCATACACGAGGTAACGAGAGGTGGGGGTGTGACACCTCAAATAGGCAAAATTTTTGTGAGACCTCGCAAATTTTAAGTCAGCATTAATTTTATTTTTAATAATAATGTGTATTATTATTTCATATGTGGCATTAGAATTTTTAATATTTAGTGTGACACGTGGCACAACAGTCCAAACACACCGATAATTCGAAGAATTATCACAAAATGCTCACACGTGTCTTGAATAACGAACGTTGGTGAATTGCACAAACCACATTACACTTACACTACACTCAGGTTCTAGGGAACCTAGAATAGGTGGAACAATGCTCATATGTCGAGAAACGATGATCGTAACCGAGAAATTCGGTTCAAAACAATGAAATTGGGCTTGTTGGGCTCAACTGGGACCCATCGCGGTACGCGATGGGCACCCGAATGGGCCATCGCGGCACGCGACGCATGGGCGGGGAAATTCAAATTCACCGAAAGTCGTTGCGGTACGCGACGACCGATCATCTTCCTTCATCGCGATACGCGGCGTGTTTCGGGAACCAAATGATTATTTTAATCACTGCGCTACGCGGAGGAGCTTTTTGCCAGTCTCCGCGGTACGCGACAACGCCCCACACGCAAAATCTTTATATAACCAAGACTTAATCATTTATGCTGACCCCCTATCCACTTCCTCGAACTCCAAGCGATCAGGCTCCGCCATTATCATCTGTGAATCACATTCTAACTCCTTGGAAGCCATTTTCATTACAAGAGAAGCACCATTGAAGCTTTGGAGAGCTAGAAGGCATCAACCACCATCTTGAAACGACTTGGAGCTGCTGTAGAGGTCACAACAGGCCTTCTTGAAGCCACACACTTCTGTTCCAGTAATCTTCAAGCTCCCAAGAAGCTCTTGGAGGTAGTTCTATCACCATTTTAATATGATGTTAGTTATGATATTTGGCATGATCTAAGAGGTTAGAGATGCTATTGTAGTCAAGAAATGTCAAAGATGTGTAAGTTACTAAAAATAGAAACTTTAATTGTATAAAATGGCGATTTTTGATAAAAATAACCTCATGCATATGTTTAGATCTACAATTTATGTATAAAATGATGATATGAAACTATTGTGGTGGTTATTGATGCATAAGGATTGTTAGAATTGTTAAAAATAGGATATTCATGAATATTGCTATAAATAGAAACTTTTTGATATGAAGTTGCTAAGAATGATGAATTTGATAAATGTTGTATGATTAACATGCTTAGTTAAAGTTGTTATGATGATAATAAATGATTTTGTGCCTTGGAATGAATGAAAGATGTGCATTCGTCAAAAGTTACTATAAATAGTAACTTTATTTTACAAAGTCGATAAATGATGACATGTTAGTGGAAACAAATGTGATTAAATGACTACTTAGGATTAAGATATTGATATTTAGATGATGTTGGTTATTAAACTTGGTGAAACATGCATATTTGTGCACCTTTCAAAAAATAGTAACTTTTGAACACGAAAAGTGCTTAAACGGCTAAGTGTAATTACGTGCTATGTGATAACATTCTCACTTAGGATAAATATGCATATTAGAATAATCGGAATATGATTCCTTGCATGACTTGCCTGATTTGGAAACCTTCTCAAAATAGAAACTTACTATAAATAGTAAGTTTCCTCACGAAAGTGACTTTGGTATCCGCACACATCACTCGACACTAAATCCCACATTTCACGAGCACCTGAACTAAAACCGTCACCAACGAGTCGTTAGGTCAAACACGGTCAACATGACTCACACGACAACTTAGAGTCGTTAACACAAACACGGTCCTGTGAGACCCACGTGTATGTGAACACGAATTTATAGTACCTATGTGATATAGGTAACTGCTAGCCGGCGAGCTACACTGTTTTGTACGAATACTCTGCTAAACTCAGGTGAGTTTACAGCCCCACTTTTACTCTTTAACTGCTTTTACTAAACTCTTGGGGTGAGAATTACATCGCAACTGTTTTAGATATATGACTAATATGTTGTAAAACTATTTTGAGTGTAACTATTATCGCATTAAGTCCTCACGTATCCTTACCGTTAGTTGTGTAACAAACGAGTTGTAATTACGTAGTACTACTGGGTTTGACTAGCCCCACTCGGCACCAATGTTGACTGGAGGTCATAACGAGTGTAATTTCGATGTTGATGTCGGGTTCAGCGATGACCCGCGGAGGCAAACGGAAACAGTCTAGTTTCGGTAAGATGAACTGACACACTCCACGGATCGTAGAATCCAACAAACAACTTAACATACCTAGTATATGTCTATTTACTATTTCTGTCTGTCTAAACCTGTGAACTCACCAACTTTTTAGTTGACACTTTTCGCATGTATTCTCAGGTAACTAAATGGATCTCAAGCTAGGATGCGCACAAGGAAGCTTTAAGGAGTCTGACATGCATATAGACTCAAGTCCTAGGCTTATGTTTGAATTATGTCTTTTAAAAACAATATTGATGTTGTAGTGTCATGAACAATTTATTTCTTTTCCGCTGTACAACTTTCTTTTATTTCCACTGCTTTAGTTATCAAACATTTCAGCTGCTTATTTATGAAAACATGCTTATTTTATAAAGCTATGTGTTTACGCAACCCATATTGAGTCGTTCTATATGACCATGAGCTGTGATCCTGGCCACGTCACACCCGCGCGGTCTGACACCGCACGTGGGAATTTGGGGGTGTGACAATTTTATAGTTTCTAAATAATTGTTTTTATATAATTGGGATCGATAAAATTCCGCTAAAAATGTTTTATAAATAAATAACTAATATATCGGGATATCAACACATCACCACCCTGGAAATCATCGGACCGGGGTGTGACAACAACGATGTTCAAAAAAACCAAAATCTGAAAAAATTTAAATCCTATCAGAAACCTGAAAAAACAGATCTGAGTTCTTATTCTGGTTGTTTGAATATATTCGGTCAGATATCCATTTTTCTTGTTCAAATCAGATCGTCTATCGCATATCCAAAATCTTTCTTATTTGGATCGGATATCTGAATTTAACGTGAATAAACCGAAAAACCCCTGTTTATTTGGGTTCTTTGTGTTGTTTGGATTATTCGAATGTAAAAATTAAGTTTGTTTGGGTTATTCGGATAGATTCGGATCGGATAAACAAATTTTTTATTCAGATCGGGTTTTGAATTGGGTTACAAAATTTTCAAATTCGAATAACCCGATTCAAATAAACCGTTACCCGATCTGATGAACAATTTACTTAAGGATATCCCTTAGTCTTTTAAAAATACATTAATTAGATTTAAAAACAATCATTTGGTTATTGATAATTACAAAAAACCAATAGCAGTTCCGTTACTTTACAATAATAATAGATTCTAACAGACACAGCTCATAAAAGAAAGAAAAAAAACTCACCAAGTGTTGAAAACAACCTTCTACAAAATAGCAAATAAACCTAGATCTGTTTAAGGGTGGATTGGATTGTTACTTCTTTGTTGTTATACTTTAACTTTACAAGTGTTCAAACCCAAAAATAGGCAAGAAAACAAATCTTTGAACAGTGACGAACCTATGATATTTTTTTGTGAGGTCATTTTTTTCCAATACTATTATTTATAGTAATTAGTGTTACAATTTTTGAATCACGTCCAGTTTGCTGGGCAGGATCTAGTTGAATTTTAGGGTAATTTATTAATTAAACATGGTAATAGTTTGAATGAAAAAAATAAAAACCGAACCCTTAGGATTCGAACCTAGACCTATTTAAAAATGATCAACTATTCTCCCAATGATCATTACACAAACTTTAATTTTGTGTTATATTGTTTTCAATTATATTTATGTTTAAAAATTTTAATAGGATCAAAAGAAATTTCGAGATATACGTTCTGTTAATGAGCTGATATTAAATAGGGTCATGTGACCCCAAAGCCCCACAAATAGAGCTCAAAGTCATGCTTCTTTATAGTGCAAATAAATCTTTGAGACCCACCCGCTCACTATGATGACAGTTTGCTACCAACTCTTCAATATCCAACGCAAAGGTGTTTGCGAGTGTTGAATCAAACAAGCTCATCTGTTCCTTAGGAAGAAACCCGATATGCGGTAAAACCCCATGCTGACCGCTTTCATTATGATTTGAACTCATGACATCACATATTCTAACCTATTGAGAATCATAGAGTATAAGTTAAACTACGGCCAATGTGGGACTAGCCCACTTGGTAGAGGCTTCCCTCTTAGAATGGGAGGTCATGGGTTCAATCACATGCAATGGTGTAATTTAGGTGTAATTTAGGTGGGAATAAGCTTTGCCGTTCAAAAAAAAGTTAAACTACGCACTTTGGCTAATATATATACACATTTGTTTAAAAAATTAAGAAGCAAACCTAGTTTAGTATGTACTTTAATTATTGGTTTTGATGAGTTAATCAACACATCTTAATATCTTATTTGTCTCTTAGTGTCGATAACAAAAGGTCGTGCGGAGGTCACATCAAGATGAGCATGCGTACGTTAGACAGTAGCAGCATGGGTTAAAAGCAATAGTGGTATCAGTCACACTTTTGATCATCAATGACTACAAATAAATGGGTATTTGGTGTCATTTCCAATCATTCTTCCCCTTTAATCCCCCAACCAAAACACAATTCTTCCATCAATAATTATTTAACTTTTGACCAAAATTCTTCATATAAATTTTTTCTTGTAAAAATAGAGATGATTGAGCTTATAGTCTAATGGTACTCCTTGACCACCAGCAATGAGAGGTCTTGGATTCGAGTCTCGCCTAGAGCAAAAAATGTTCTGGGTGAGCTAGGAGGTTTTCTCAGTGTGAGTTTCCTCCTAGATGGTGTGGCGGTTCCTCGATTCGGCACTCGCCAACGCCCGGCTTCAAATGTTTCCGGGTGTTGATAGCGGTCTTTGGTCGCAGCACGTGGATTGTTGGGTCCGAGAACTCGTTTAGTTGTTCAAAAAAAAAAGTAAAAATAGAGTGTCAAAATAGAGTGTCAAAATAAGGGTGGTTATATTTTCAGTTAAATTCAAAAACCTGAAATTCGATTCGATTTTGTTTCGAAATTACAAATTAAATCTAAATTTAGTACGAATTTTCACTTTCGAATTCGATTCGACGTCTGATATTGAATTTTGAATTTGTGATTTTTCGATTCGATTTGATTCGAAATTCGAATTACAAATATTTATGTATGTATACATTTTTATTATACATATATATATAACTAGTTTAATATATAAAAACTAAACTTTATAATCGGACTATTTGTTTAGGGTTTTAATTATTTAATGTTTTGTTGTTTAAATTTAGCATTAATTTATAAATAAAACTGTAAAGAAATTATTAAAGTAACTGAAATCGAATAAACTCAAATTCGATTAAAATTCGAATTTTGAAATGAGAATAGAATCAAACTGGTTATTCAAATTTATTACGAATCGAATACATTACCTAATCAAAATTTTGAAATTATTCGATTCAAATTATTCATGTTTTTCGAAATTTGATTCGTTGAACACCCATAAGTCAAAACATATATATAATAAAACATGATTAGACATGTTTAACAAAAAGTAGATTATATAATTTTATATTTTTTAAATAATAAAAATTAGAATATTAGAATTCATCATTCCTTTTTTTGTTACATGAAAGATAAAACATAAAATTGTGATGCTTAAATCATCAATTCAGGTGTTAAACAAATTATTTTTATGTTTTATGTTTTATATTTACATTAATCAAGTCGTCATTAAACAGTCAAACACGATAAAACTGGTTTTATCAGGCTTAAGTAAAATACTTTAAATTTTTTCAAGTGGTATGCTCTACGTAATTTGTAAAGCATTATTACATATCATAATATTATCTAGTTTCTTAATTTAAATTATATCATCAGTATCATTTATTTCTGGCAGATAATTTAATTCTGACCTATGTTTTTAATAATTTAACAAACTCGTTTTTAGTATAAATTTTACTAAATAATATATATAGTAAAGTTTCAAAATATATTAATAATATTTTTCTATTTTTTTTCCTTACGGGGTTACGGATAAAAAAAACTTTTATTATTACTTATCTATAAACAAAAACCAAATATAAATATTAGAGTTAATTGCAATTTGCAACCCTGTGGTTTAACTCTTACCATAGGTTGCAACCCTCCTTTATTATTTTCGCAACTTGCAACCCTGTGTTTTTAAAACACCTGCAACATGCACCCTTCCAGTTAAATTTAACATAACCCTGTTAATTTTTGAAGGGTAAAAATTGTAATCTTATAAATATTTAGCAACAAAGATGCTGCAAACATATGACAACAACCATTTTATGAATCTTTTATAAAATTGATGTTATGTTGTCAACAAGCAGTATCAATTGTATTTTTTCCGGTCATTACAGATGGGGATCGGTTCGGTTAACATTTTGTTCGGTTTATTCAGTTAGGTTTAATCGGATTTCAATTTTTTTCCCTAGCCGTTAACCGAACCGAATTCAACCGAACAAACCAATTAAACCCAATAAACCGGTTAAAACCTCAAAAAACCGAATCGAATAAACCGAATTCAACTGAATAAACCTTAAAAATTATTAATAAAAATAATAAATTTAAACATGAATTCGGTTTAATCGGTTAACTAAATAAACCGAATTCAAGAAAAAATTAAAACTGATAACCAAATCGAAAACCGCATGGTTGTTGTCATATGTATGCAACATCTTTGTTGATAATATCTTGAAGATTACAATTTTACCCTTCAATAACTAACAAAGTTATGTCAAATTTAACTATAAGGATGCATGTTGCGGGTGTTTTAGAATCAAATGGTTGTAAGTTGTGAAAATAAAAGAAAGGTTGCAACATGTGGTAAGGGTTAAACCACATAATTAATGTAAATTGCAATTAACTCTAAATATTATTTGATTTTTATTGGCGCTCAAATAAATAAATAAGTAAATAGATATGTGTGTGTATTGTTAGAGCAAAAAACCTAAAACCGTATGTTAGTGTAGTGGTTTGGCTTGCTTCCAATATGGCATTGATAGTGAATTTAATGCAACAACGCATACAGTATTTTCTGTAATGGTTTGTTTTATGATCTCATATGTTTTTATGTTAATATTCTTTTTCTTTTTAATTCATTCATGAGACGAAATGAGGGTGTAAGCACATAGCACAATCAATCGATGCATCTACTCATTATCTTTTTTCTTTTTAGTTCGCGAAATAAGAATATTAAATTGATGTTATAACACGTGAGTAGCTTTTTTTGCTTGTTGACGTACCATAGTTTTTTTTGGGTGGTGTTATACACACACCCCACTGCCACACCTCACAACCCCAATACGCCCCGTAGTGGTCACTACGGGGCGTTTGAGGGGTAATCATTAGGTGGCCGTACCAATGATTCGGGTGTCAGTGTCAATGATTGGACCCTTAAACGCCCCGTAGTGACCACTACGAGGCTTATACGTGACAGGGGGTGTTAAAATATAATTTTGGGGTGTGCAGATAACCCTTCCCTTTTTTTTATAGTCACACATATTTATTCATAATTTTTTTCTTCTTAACCTATAATAGTTTGCTATATAATCCAATGTTTTAAAAACCGGTATTTTAGGTGTACCAGATTTTGCTAAAAAATGGTTCAACCAGTTGAACCGGGTTGTACCGGATGGTTCAACCGGACACACTAATTAACCATAAAATTCCATAGAAATACAACTTATACTCAATAGGTTTCCAAAAAGTATACAAATTCATCTAAAAACAATTCAAAAAGTACAAAAATTCATCCAAAACAACCTAAAAGTACTCAAATTCTAATGATTTTTTTTAAATGAAAGTGCATAATAGGATTATGACATTGGCGTGTTAAACGCATCAAGTTCACGATCGTTTAAAAGCCAAAAATCGCTTAAAAGCCGAAATTTTGTGTTTTTTTTTAAACCGGAAATACCGGTAAAACCGGATTAAACCGGCGGCACAACCAATCGAAGGAACCTGTATAATACCGGAGTGTTTCGTACCGGTCTAGTAACCGGCAACCGGTTGAACCGGTTAAACCGGCAACCGGTTGAACCAGTTAAACCGGCCGGTTCGAACCGGTTTTTAAAACATTGATATAGTCACACATATTTATATTATTATTATTTTTTGTTATCTTTTGAGTTTGTTCATGAGAAGAAACGAGAGTGTTGGATGTAAAAGGCAACGTACAGATTGCGTCATCTGGTTGTTAACAAAATGTAAAAGAGGCCCCCACCACTTCTTTCTAGAATTCTAGGTGCATTTGAGAGGCTAAATGGGGATAAATGATGCAACTAAATTTTGCCTAGAAAGAATGTTTTATATAATAACGAAGAAATAAAAGGGAGAAAACAGGAATTTACATAGGTGGTCCATCTCATCTATCACTTGACCTTGCAATAAAAATTTGTAATTTCAAATACATCATTTCTCGAAATAAAATATTGTTTCTTTATATTTTTCACATAATCATATGAATTTAACACACAACAGAAAATATATATATATATATATATATATATATTCATATTTGATTACATTTATAAATTAATAAAAAGGAAAACATTTGTACATGAATAGATGTGGTTGTTGACAATTACTATTTGAACACTAGAAACTACGATGCTTACCGAACACGAGTTGTTCTAACGGCAGACTTGTAACTTTTATTTACGTGAGAAAATGGATCGAGTTTCGCTTAGAGCAAAATCTTTCTTCTGTTTGAGCTATGGTTTTTACGAGTTGTGGGTTTCATGAGAGGTGGACCAGGTTATCAAATTACTGTACAATTCTTTAGTATGGAAGGATGATCATTGGTGTTCGGACAATTGTTGTTAAAAAAGAAACCAAAAGAAACTACGATGCTTGAGGATGGGTCGAACAGAGGTACAAGGTGATACAATATGTTTATAGAAAGTTTTATAATAGATTTATATTTTTTTCACTTTACTCAAAATTGTTGATTTGATTATATTTATATATTTTTAACGCCATATTTGCGGTGCATGCATATAATGGATATATGTGTGGGCCCTTAAGGGACTAAAGTAAAAGTGCACTAATTTTAACGTTATTTGTGACAACTCAAAATTCTCAGGTTAGAAGCATAACTCGAAAATGAAGAAAATGAGTGTAAGCGAAATCGCGAAACGAGGCTCCGATTTCAAAATACACTGAATCGAATATAGCAATAGATAAGAGGTCAAATATTTTGAACTCTTTAGGTCTTGAGATTATAACCATTGGAAAGAGCTCGAAAAATCGTGAACGTAGGCGAAAACCGTGCTCAAAACGGAGTTCGTATGCTCCCGGAATCGCAAAAAGAAGATAAGATCAAAAATCTGAAATTTTCCATCCGCGCGGTACGCCCCAGACCTTGGGGCGATGCGCCTGGGGTCAAGATTACGCAGATTGGGCTTCAAAAGTCGTTTTTCATCCAGAAAACTCAAATTTTATCTTCCTATCGACGCAGCCATCACCTCAAACGAAAAACCATCTTTCAATCCACCAAAACCTTCATTTCTAAGCCTTTTGATCGCGTGGATCGCACTAGGGAACGTTTCTGCAAGTCCTGATCATCATTTTACCCGCAGAACTCCGTTTGTAAAGGTAACGGTTCATTTTAACCTTCTAGTTTGGTTTTGATTGATCAAATCTTGAATTTTAACGTAATGATATAGTTAGGGTTATTGATTATTGCCTAAATGATGGCTAGGGTTGATTGTGAATGAAGAACTTGACAGGTTAACGGTCAAAGTTTTGTTTTGAGCCGTTATAATGTCCGATTATCATGAAACCCTATTATGGATCACAATGGTTTTAACCATTTGATTATAACAATGGTTGTGATTGGTCCTGATCATTCTTTGGAACGATCAATGACAAGGGTTAACTATTTCTAAACCTGGAAACCATTGAGAAACTGTTTTGGGGACATAATCAACAACAATACTAACTTGGTTAATCTGAGAATGTCCTGATTAAACCAACGAGCTATAAATTTCTTAATGAGAACCTAAATCGTTATTAGGTTCTCAGTGAAAACACGTTGTGAGATATTGAACTAAGGAAAGTTCTGAGAATCAGTTTAGAATTAAGTAACTCAGAGAACTCTAATGACATACAGGTTTAGAGTTCAGGAACTAGTGATACGAGCGTTGTGCACTGTTGTTGATGTGAATCAACTCAGGTGAGTTCACGAATCCCCTTTTATGTATTTTGGCTTTGAACTCGGGGAATGAGAAAACATAAAAACGTGTTTGAAACATACTAATTATTATGAAGTTTTGAGTTAGTTTTTGAAACACTTGATGAAACATGATACCTGATTTGATCAGGTGGAGTTTTGAAAACAGTTCTGATACATTTGTGAAACATGATACCTGATCTGATCGGGTGAAATTCTAAAACGGTTTTTGATACATTTTAGGTGACACATGAAACCTGATTTGAGCAAGTGGAGCTCTGAAACAGTTTTGACGCATTTTTGTGAAACATGATGCCTGATTTGAGATCAGGTGGAACTCTGAAAACATTTTGATACATTTTTGTGAAACATGGTACCTGATTTGATCAGGTGAAACTTTGAAACGTGTTGATACATTTTGTGGAACATGATACCTGATTTGATCAGGTGAAACACTGAACTCGTTTGATACATTGTGTGATACATGATACCTGATGAGATCAGGTGGAACTCTGAAACGCTTTTGTTATATTTTGTGAAACATGAAAACGTATTTTGCATCATGTGTTATGCTGAAAAACTTTTGAAACATTTTGCGAGACATGGAAACGAAAGCGTTGTAAAACATTTGATTGAGACACGTGATAGTGGGAAAAACATATGACCAGGCTTGTCGTTATTTCTCGGGTTGAACATTTGTCGCTAAGTCCCCTATTCTGTAACCGTTAACCGTGGGGGGGCGTGATTATTGAGAATAGATTCTATTTGTGATTGACAATCCTCGCCCGTGGTTCGTAGCTAAAACCACGACTGGATGTCGAGCGGGCGCTCAATAAGGCTAAACACACAATGTCTTGCGACAAGGACATTGGGAAGAGGCAAACACTGAACTCGTCAGCTCGGTTACGGGAGTCCTGGAGTTATAATTGGACTGCTGGTCAGAGCGGACAAACACGGCATTGTTGAAAGGAACAATGTCTGCATTGAATACCAATATTTTACTCCCAGTTTAGGACATTAATATTTTTGAACTCTTTTTATGAAAACATTTGACTGATTTGGATACATTGTTTACATTTTGAAAGTTTTCTTTAACAGATAAACTTGTGAACTTACCAGCGATATGCTGATTGTTTTAAAACCATGTTTTCTCAGATGCCTAAAGATACAGGGGGTGGAGCTGAAAGCTCAATCTTTGGAGACACATAGTAAAGTCTATGAGAACTAGACTCAACAGGGTGAAACATAGTAAAGGATAGATGTGCAACCTTGGAAGTCACACCGTACGCTTCCGCAACGATCAGGGTGTGACATTATTTTAATTATTTTGTGAAAATAACGTTAAAATCATTGGGATGATCAACTTCAAATGATAACTTTGAGTCGGGGACTCTTTCGGAGCAGCCTCTCTATCTCAATTGGGATAGGGGTAAGGTTTGTATCTATCCTTCCCCCCAGACCGTACTGAAAAGTGGGAATATACTGGGTAAGGTTGTTGTTGTTATGTGAGGCCCCGATTCCGGGCGACCCCACATACGTTGGTCTCGTCATAACGCATAGCTCTTAACTAAAAACTTTCATAAACATGCAGCGGAACTTAAACATCATGTCAAACATAATTAAATGTCTGCATTAATACATAAACGATTGCCAAAACCATCGGATTCTTTATCTTGATGCCGGAGCTCCATGCCTTCTCTGACCCAAGCTTAACCTGACATACATGCTAAATCAAGTCAGCTTACGCTGGTGAGTTCTAGTTTTCATAAAACATCATAACCATTTTATTAAGTTAAAACATGTTTAGCATAAAACATCCTTTCATTCTCATAATCCAAAACATTGTCACATAAACATCCTAGTCATCATCATCATACAACCACTGCTACTAAGCGTAACAGTGGGCTTATGCCGGCACAAGGCTCCATAACCTTTGATCTGATCCGCCGAAGCGTTCTGCAGATCCATACTTACCCAGTAACAAGTACTGGAGCAACCATACTTACCCCATACGAATATGGGAGCAACGTCATACTTACATCATACTTACCCCGTAACACATACGGGAGCAACCATACTTACCCAGTAACGAGTACTGGAGCACCCATACTTACCCAGTAACAAGTACTGGAGCAACCATACTTACCCAGTAACAAGTACTGGAGCAACCATACTTACCCCATAACGCGTATATGGGAGCAACGTCATACTTACCCCGTAACAAGTACGGGAGCAACCATACCCAGTTATAGTCATAGTTGACTATCATTCATACATTTTCCTATAACACGTATAGGAACATCATTCCCAGTTATAGTCATGGTTGACTCTCATTCATTCCCAGCATAAATACCGGTACCTATCACGTACATATCCTATCACACGTATAGGATATCATTCTTTCATCGTATATGATATACTATCATTATATCATCTTTTCCTCATAACCATGAAGGCATCATATCCTTCATGCTTACATCATAATCATCATCATAATCATCATAACAACACGGACATATCATGCTAGCATCGTTTCATCGTATCTTTATCCTAATAACTTAGGAATCATCATAACATGTTATGCTAGCATCATGTGTCCGTATCATCATAACATCCTAGCATCATATACATATCATCATATCATCACATCGTACATCATGTCATCATACACATGTCATACTAGCACCATATTCATAACATTCCACTTTCATCCTAGTAACCTAGGATCTTATCATAACATTTTGTAACTATCATCATAGCTACCATCTTAATGCATGTTATCATACAATCATCATATCATATTTTCACACCTTTCATCATCATAATTCATTTTTCATGCATTCATCATACTTAACATGTTCTCATGCATGCTTCATTTCACATTGAACATTCATTCATCATAACATATAAACGTGCATACATAATTATGGCATATCATTATCCATTTATCATCATCTTAAACACATAACATCATGAACATAACATTAAGCATGTATGCCAGCCCAAAACATTAAACATAAAAATAGGGCGTCTAGAACTCACCTGATGTCTCACGGTCGCAAGATCACTCACAACTTGTGCTAATGATCTATCTCTGCATTGGTTTACGTTTAATATGTTATTTACATATTAACTTCCTGATTAAATCTTTCTGAACGTCCAATGTCAAAACATTGCCTTGATAGTCGTCAAATAGTTAATGTTGTTGATTATCATGCTAAAACATGTTCCTAGACA
The DNA here is from genome assembly GCA_009363875.1 of Mikania micrantha. Taxonomy (NCBI): domain Eukaryota; kingdom Viridiplantae; phylum Streptophyta; class Magnoliopsida; order Asterales; family Asteraceae; genus Mikania; species Mikania micrantha. The sequence goes on along the minus strand of CM018690.1, from coordinate 22,551,256 downwards.
GGTTAATGGCTTAGAACTGATCAATCCTTGTTATTGATTACTCAGATATCATGAAATATCACAAGGTAACATTAGAATAGGTTTAATAACCATATTTAACATACTGATCTGTCTGTTATCATAAACATCAGATAATCCTTCCAATGAGTATGTTAATGATTGTGATTAGTTTGAAACACTTGGAATTAACCTTGTGTGTCCAAATATTAATCAAACTAATCCCCTACCTTGTCGTAATCAAATGGTTTAAACCACTATAACCATTGTTATGATTCCATGAAAATCGGGCATTACAACGGCTCAAAACAAGGATTTACCCGTTAACAGTTCGAATTCTTCACTTAAAATCAATCCTAGCCATCATCTAGGCAATAATCAACAACCCTAACTATATCATCACGTTCAGAAACAAGATTTAATCAATCATAATCAATCTAGAAGGTTAGGATGAACCGTTACCTATTCGGCGGAGTTCTGCGGGTAAAAAGATGATCCGGACTTGCAGAAACGTTCCCTGGTTCGATCTAAACCTTGAGAAGCCTTCAAAATTGATGTTTTGGTGGATTAGATACTGATTTTGTGTATATGAAGTCGAAATCGTCGAAGATAAGATAGAAAATGAGATTCTAGAAACAAAACTGACTTTTTAAGCAACTTTTGCGACTTTTTGGTCTTAGGCGCATCGCCTGACTCGGGACGCCGAGTTGGGGCGTACCGCGCGGGTCCATGGCGGCCAGATTTTTGTCTTTTCTTCGTTTCGCGATTCCGGGAGCATACGAACTCCGTTTTGCGCACGGTTTTCGCCTACGTTCACGATTTTTCGAGCTCTTTCCAATGGTTATAATCTCAAGACTTAAAGAGTTCAAAATATTTGACCTCTAATCTATTGCTATATTCAATTCAGTGTATCTTGAAATCGGAGCCTCGTTTCACGATTTCGCTTACACTCGTTCTCTTCATTTTCGAGTTGTGATTCTATCCTGAGAATTTTGAATTGTCACACATATCACAGTGGATTTCAAGCACGATCAAACATGCTACATTTTCTTTGATAATGCAATTCTTCGAACATCAAGAGTTACCGAAAACTCGCACGTTTATTTTTAGATTGCTAAATTTTCGGGTGTTACATGTTATTTATGGTAAATTTATTTACATTGTTTACATTAATCAAATCTACATATCTCAGTAAATAAATGTTTCTATGCACACATTTTATGTTCCTAGAGCTAATGATCATTTGGTACTGAATACTGAAACGGTAGATTCGGTACCTACTATTACATAAATTCGGTACCAGTATCGATACCGATACGGTGCCAACACCATTTTAAGTTGATTATTTTATAACAAATACTGGTACCGAACAGATACCATACCGCTACTGTATTCATCGATTCGGTACTCTTGTTTTCGAATTTCGATACCAATACTTTTGGTGGCTGACTGGCTATAACGATTTGATACAAACACTCTAAAGATCTCATCCCTAATAACAATGAATCTCTTCATTGTTACACTTACAACCCTTGTACAATCAAGACATCAACATAATATATAAATATATTTAAAGAAGTTACACTTACAACCATTGTACAATCAAGACATCAATATAATATATAAATATATTCTAACAATCCCTACCTAGACCATCTCAAATTTGGTTTCTCACTTCTATTTACTATTAAATATTTATATGACATTTTTTATTTTAATTTTTCTCCTCTTTCTTTTATTAAACAGTAGTCATTTTATTCAATTTGGTAGATAGTATAATTATATTATGAGTAATATTTTATTTTTATAAACATATTTAAGAAATATATGAAGGATTTGAGAAAAAAAAATTGCTGATAAATTTAAGATTTTATAAATTTTTGCAGTATTAAATTGCAAAATATTTGTGAATCTATGCGAGTAAATCAATTTTGAAATAAATGAAATTGTTCTAATGTCAATGATGCAAAATATAATTAAGGAAATAACACATTATGATAATCTTGGAAATAAAATACATAAACTCCTCATTATTTCAGAGTACATAAATTGTCGTAATTATTAAATAAATTGTTACATGTGTGGCGTTATTTTCCATAATGATCAAGAGTTGTTGGTAAAAAGATTTCTGGTTGCAAAAGAGAATAATTATGAAACTGCGATATTTTGTTAGTTTATTAAGAAGAAAATTTTAGTCGTATCAAGATTATTATGCATTCTGTTTTTAATTCATTTTATATACTTTAGTAATTGTTTTTTATATTTAATATGTTATTATTTAATTTTTAAGTTTTATGAATTTGATAAATTTGTTATATTACTATTATGTTACATGTTAAAAGTATATAGTAATATTATTTCTTCATTATGTACTTCAAAAATTATCATTTTTTTAATAATAAAACAATTTGACGAACAAAAACGTTCAATGACAATCGAAGATACACAATGTGGACCAGAAACCTACATGTTGATGCTCATGATTTCCATAGCCATACCAGTAATTTGAAGGATATCTCTCAAAAAGTATTTAGCGTATTTCGGTGACATGTTGGATAACACAACTAAGATACACGATTAATTAAGGAGGTTTAGAATACTTTAGTTGATCAAAATTCAAACTTTTCTCTAAATGTGGCTTCAAAACGGGGACGGCTCTTACTAACAAAAATCGCAATCGTTTGCCTAGGGGTTTTAGCTTATTTATAATAGTATGTGTAATAGGGCATGAGCCACGCGTAAATCAGCCTGTGCGGCACCATCACGTCACCATCGTGCCCTCTCCATGTTGTGCAAGTGTTACCCCTCTAGAAGTGACCATAATCACAGGTTAAACATCAAGTTTCACCAATCAACATTTTTCCTTTTTTTTGTAAAATAATAAAAAATTCAAATCATTCTCCACTTTTTCAACCCTCATACACCTTTTATGCCCACATTCACTAACCAACGCTCCTCTTAGGTGACGTCCAGTCAAGTCTTCATAAAGCTTCTAATTACATAGCCTAACCCATTTAAAAAGTTGTATTTTATATATATAGGGATTGTATTTTACTATTTTATGAAAACCAGATCTTATAAGAAATACTCATAAACCTATGTGTGTGTGTGTGATATATATATATATAGGGGATGGTTCCATTGTTAACCCTCCCTTATATCGTTAACCCGTGTTAACCCGACATTTTTTGCCAGAATCTTTGTTTTTTTTTCATGGTTTTTATTATACATAAATAGGGGGGTTTCTTTTTTGGGTTTTTGCTAATTCATCACCGTTTATAAATTATTTACAAATGTAAGTAAATGTAATTTTCTTACATTTACTACCCCCCTATTTATGTATAATAAAAACCATGAAAAAAAACAAAGATTCGGGCAAAAAATGTCGGGTTAACACGGGTTAACGATATAAGGGAGGGTTAACATTTGAACCTCTCCCTATATATATATATATATATATATATATATATAATTTGAAAACCCCTTCTTAGTATGAAAACTATGAAAATTATGTAAAAATATTGTAAAAAAATGTTTTTTTTAATTTCTTTTATAGGTTTGTAACATTATTTGGCACATATTTATAAAAAAATTAAAAAAATTTGAGTGAATTTTTAAAAAAATATACTTTTGTAAACCAACGTAAAACATACGTAACATCTGGGCGCATTGTTACATATGTTACGTGGGTTTACAAAATATTTTTTTTTTAAATTCACTCGATGTTTTCTAATTTTTTTTTTTAAAAAATGTAAAACAATGTTACAAACATATAAAAAATTCAAAAAAAAAACATTTTTTACATGATTTTTACGTGGTTTTCATTGTATCACACCAACAAGGCAACAAGTGGTTTTCAAAATTCAAATTATACATACCCTATAGGCCAATATACAGATTTGGGCCAGTTAAATAATATTTCTAAAGCCCACAAAGTAATTTCTCATAGATCCACATGAAGTAAGATTGTGGGAAAGTGGCTGGTCTTCTAATCAACATTGAAAGCTAAAACGGTGGAAAGAACACAAGAACGACTATCACAATTGGTTTATCTTTCTAACAAATTGATTTCTCAGTTGGGATTTGGGTGATTAGCTAATTGAAGTTCAATGTTCAAGAAGGAAACGACTCTCACAATTAGTTTCTCGGTTCCATCATTATCTGGATTGGGTAATCGGTTAATCGAAATTCAAATGTTCAAGACTTCAAAGTTGCTATATATTCGAGGGGATTAAAAGTTGTATTAATAACTCTAAAACCTAAATTTATTAAGGCTTGGATTTGTAGCAGCCACATAAAAACATATATATACATATTCTGATATTCTAATGATTAGCATGTAAAATTAATATATATATTTTGGCAAATATCTGATTTCTAGGGTCATTAGGACTCCTGGATTATGAGGCCATACTTACATTAACCTGATTTGTTGTACAAAAATTTGATTGGATCACCTAATTAAACGCCTTAACATAAAATCAAATGTATTTTGAGTTTAGCAATTGTATTTATTTTTTAATATAGTTATATACCGCCTTAGATTCATATTATTAGTTATATGATAAATTTAACATTATGCTTCATCATGTGATGAAATTATATTTTTACCGTTTTAATGTATATTATTCTCTGAGTTTCTTGTTTAAAAAGTTGTATATCTATAATTACCAACAAAATTAAACCAAAGTGTAATCTACTTCACATAAAAAAAATACTTTGTTTTACATGTTATAATATGAATCTTTTAATAACACTTATTGTATCTAGATTCATGTCAAGTGTCAGATTCATTTATTAAATAAAAAAAGATAAACCAGTCATCTGACTCATTCACAAAAAATAAAGTTTAAGTATAATGTTACAAGTGTTTGTACTCTTAAAAATTCTCTCATGTTCCTTTTCTAAATTAAATATTCTTCTCTTAATTTTTATACATTTATAAATTTGTATATTATATTATTTTTTTTATAAAAATTATATGATTCAACTCAATGTATTTTTTATGTTATATTATTTTTTATCTACAATTAATAATGACTTGTGATTTGAATAGGGGTGTTCAAAAAATCCGAAATCCGAAAAAATCCGAAATCGAATCGTATCCGAAACCCGAAAAAACCGATCCGAATTAAAAATTCGGATATTCGGATAGATTCGGATCGGATATCCGTTTTCCGAATTCGGATCGGATCGGATATCGGATACACAAATTACGGATTATTCGGATCGGATATCCGAATTCAATCCGAATAACCCAAATAAACCCGGTTTATTCGGGTTGTTCGGGTTATTCGGATGAAAAAATAAGTTTATTCGGGTTTTTCGGGTTATTCGGATAGATTCGGATCGGATTGAAAATTTTCGAATTCGGATCGGGTCGGGTTTCGGATAGGGTCTTAAAATTTTCAAATCCGAACAACCCGATCCGAATAACCCGAATAAACCGTTATCCGATCCGATGAACACCCCTAGATTTGAACTTTAAGTTGTATACATGTTACCATTATTAGCTTGCATTGCCAATTCCATATGGAATTACAAACATATAAGCATAAAAAAATTGTCAAATATTGACTACAACTTTCAAATATTTATATTTCCAGCAAGTTTTAAACCTAATGTAATGGTTTGGGTGGGAATTTAAAATGGAAAGCATTTTGATGATGATACAATATACAAGACAATATGACATAATAAAATCAATTATCATAAGAAAGACATATGTGTTACATAATCTATATTACTATATATACAAATGTAAACGGAGGGAACAGTAATACTATTAAACAAATAAATATAATGCCAAATATACCCTTGGTTTACAATCTTAAATAAAAATAATCACTAGATAAATATACATAATTTTCAAAATTAGAACCATACTTGAGGCATATAATACTATTAAACATAATATTATTATTATTATAATAATATTATGACAAAATTACATACTTGAACCTTTATGTTTGTAGTAAATAACAAATATGAACCTTTAACTATATTAATTACGCTAAACAACCTTTAAGTATTTAAGTTGTTTCAACTTTTAACCTTTACATTAACCCTGGTTAGATTTACTAGTTAAATCTAGTCATGTGCAAAACATGTGATGGGTATTCTAGGTATTTTGATCTTTTGTTATTTTTAAACATAAAACCCACTATGCACGTATTATCGTATCTTATTCAATAATTTACTCCAAATGGGGGTGCTCGAAAATTAGGGCTAAAACCCACCCAGAAGTTCACGTGGTTCCTCCCTCTTCGGTTAGTGTTCACCCAGAATTTCACATGGTTCCTCCATCTTTAGTTAGTGTTCGAAACCTAAGGTTGTAGTTGGATAGAATTTATCATTTTTCTTTTTATCATTATGTAACAATGGCAGTAGCAACAATGATAAATCCTATCCAACTACAACACTAGGTTTCAAACACTAACCGAAGATGGAGGAAACACGTGAACTTCTGGGTGAACACTAACCGAAGAGGGAGGAAGCACGTGAACTTCTGGGTGGGTTTTAGCCCTAATTTTCAAACACCCCCATTTGGAGTAAATTATTGAATAAGATACGATAATACGTGAATAGTGGGTTTTATGTTTAAAAATAACAAAAGATCAAAATACTTAGAATACCCATCACATGTTTTGCACATTACTAGATTTAACTAGTAAATCTAACCAGGGTTAATGTAAAGGTTGAAAGTTGAAACAACTTAAATACTTAAAGGTTGTTTAGCGTAATTAATATAGTTAAATGTTCATATTTGTTATTTACTACAAACATAAAGGTTCAAGTATGTAATTTTGTCTAATATTATTTTACAGTATTTAGAAACGTAATAAACAGTAATAATAATTTAAAATTAATAATAATGTAATAATAATAAAATATAATATAGTATTATTATTATAACAATATTAAAATATAATATTAATATAATAATAATATTAAATAATATTATTATAATATAATATCATTATTATAATAATAATATTAAAATATAATATTAATATAATAATAATAATAATGTAAAATAATATTATTATAATAATAGTAGTAAAATAATAATATAATATTATAATAATAATAAAAATATTATAATATTAGTATAATAATAATATTATAACAATATCATATAATATTATCTTTTTTTATTTTTACGGATAAATGAGACTTATATAATTATGTGATGCGAAGTTTAGATATTTTTTTATCTACAATTATTTTTAAAATGTTTTCTATTTTAATTTAAAGTTTTAATACGTATGACAACTTTATGCTATATGAGTTTCATTTTTAAGATCATGTTTTTATTTCTGTTAAATATAGGGTTACCGCCGCAACGCGCGGAGTGACCCTCTAGTTATTAACATGCATATGGGAAAAAGCAAACATATGCATCTAAAGTGTAGTTTTTTTTTTTTTTATAATTTCAAGTTTATAACTTTTTTTCATAAATATAAACTCATATGGTTCTTAAATCAAATCTGACCAATTCTACCAATAAACCGATAATATTGTAACCGCCATTGCATTTTATCAATCTGAACAGAACTCAAGCCTGGATCATGAAAATTCATTAACCCATCAGGTTGCATTCAAGCTTAATCTAAGATTCTCTTGATAAGCTTGATCTCATCTTGATGCATTTTGGACCTATTGCAAATTGTATCAAGACTGTTGCATAATAAGGCAAAATATTTACTTATTTACAGCTTAATGGAGTAATTCAATGCTAGTCCATGATATTGATCCCCATCCAACGGTTGATGATCATAATACGTACAAATGTACAATAGAGGGTCAAGATTTATCCCAGCTAAATTTAAAAAAAAAAAAAAAACCCTACTTGAATCACATGATAATGATTCAAGGTTACTTCAAGCTAAAAAAATTTATTTGAAATAACCAATTTACCACCACTCTAGCTTAAAGAGTTATTGGTTATTGGCAAACAAACATCTCAAAAGCATATAATTGAAAATTGTTATTGTGTGTGACAAATTCATTTACAATACCGAATTGCAGGCTGATAATCAATAAGAGGATCCGTGTTTCTAACAGTGGTGTTCATGAGTTTTCTGAAACCCCATGGATATTATTTCAGCTGAATCAGTTGATGCAATCTTCATATTATTACCCCCAAATGCAAGCCCTGCAAAAAGTAGGCACGGATTTTGTTAAACATATCTGCACTGCTATTAAGATGTTCCATAAATGCCCTAATAAAACATAAATGCACTGCTATCAATAGGCAAAGTTCAATTAAAAGTATGAAGGATATATGTAACCTTGATATCAAGGGCATTTTGGTCACAAAACAAGCTCAACCACACCAAAAAGATATTAAACTTAGATCTGGAAATTCATGTAGGCTCAACCGCACCAATTCTAAATAGAAGTATAACATTCAACGTAAATCTTGATATATGAGTCAAAAAGGGTAATTTTGTGTGATTTAGGTTTTGTCCAAGTGTGTTGATGAAATCTAAGTGTTTAATGTGATTACGATATACAAAAGCTATATATTATTACAATGTCATATCCAACTTTCTAAATAAATCAATTTAGAGGTGGTGCGCATTAAAGATATACTTCCAGATAAACCAGCCAAGTTTTCTGTTTTCTTAGCTTCTCATATTTTACCAATTTCAAGTAAGAGGTTTATCCTTACTATTTCTCCATGCGCTTACATGTATGTGTGATGCGGTTTGTGTGTTTGATTTACTATGTTTAGTGCTTGTAGGATGCTTTAAAAACATTACTTGAAAAACAAAATCGATTTTATAAGACGGGAGTTTCCTATGAAGCAGCATCTCTATCACATTTTGAGGTAGGGGTAAGGTATGTCTTCATCTCTTCCCTCTCTGACCCCACAAAATGGGAATTCATTGAGTATGTTTGTTTGTATTTTACCCATTAGACCTGTTAGAGAAAAATACAACACCAAATCACCCCATTCCTAGAACTTCCTCCAATCAACCAACATTCAAGGAAAAATGAAAATATATACACACATTAAAAGAGAAATGACAATACATATACATTACATGCATGCATACATACATACACATGGGTCTCTCTTAAAGCAACCTCTCTATCCTATGGGAAAGAGGTAAGGTTGTCCTCATCATCTCCAAACCCTATGGTTGGGTGGGCTGTTACTAGGTAAGGGGCTATGTTTGTTTGTTTATACACAAGTAATATCACTTTATGTTACATACCTAATATAACATAGAATAAGCAAGCTTAAAGAACTAACAAAATATCAAGAAACGATAAAACAAAAAGAAAACTGATGCATTCCAACCATATAATTAATTACAGCGACTAACAAAGCTAAAATTTATCCTAAAAACAGCTAAAAAGACTCGTAACTTGGAAAATAGGTTTTAAATTCATTCAAATTGTTTTTGCTATTTCCACAAATTAATACAAACTTACATTTGAAGTACAATACAAAATTTTCAAATAATGAAGTCCTTAAATTAGATCCACGTCACAGATCAACAAAATTAAATCAAATAGAAATCAAAGGATTTTTTTTAATTTTTGGTTTCCTGTTTGATGACAAAATAGTTCCATTTATAGAAACCAACAGCTTGTTTGTTTCATTAGTCAAGATCCTAACAGAATACGGTCAATACATTTCATTCATGGTAAATTCTCTGGCAAAAGACTCTAAGAAAAACACCCTACATGTTTTATATTCACAATGTCATGGTTAAGAAAACATCATATGCACTTCATATATAAGGTAACTATCAGCCAACTACCAGGCCTTCTAAACTTGCTTCAAGAAAATCAGCATACATTCAAGAAATTAAACCAATAAATATTGAAATTACTCCCTTGTCTTTATGCATCCAGCTTCACTCAATCATATCAACCTCATTGCAGGCTTAACTAATGATAAATATGCAGCTGACTTAAGAGTAGAACGGGCAGTTATGTGTTTATCTTTAATGGAAATTCAACTTCAGATTAACAAGTATTACCTCCAACATAGAGCATAGATACTAATATCACATATGTATATACAACCAATTAGTGAATCAAATATTTAAGTAGCAGTATAACAACCCGAGATTTCCAAGGCTATTGATGGGTTCCAAAAGCTGCAACTGAAGCTGTTGCTGCTGCTGTTGTTTCACTTGTTCCGACTGCCCAAACTGCTGCTGCACAACAATCCCACCATTCAGTAAAGCAGCTGCAGTTGACCCGCTAGCAGGAGTGCCCTTACCCTCCACAAACCGCCAAATATACCATGCCCCAACCGACCTATACGGCTTCCACTTCCCACAAAGCTGCTCCATCTGTGATGGTCTAGGCAACTCGTCCAACATGTACAATAATTGAACCCCTTTTCTAACCCCCGAATCACTAACCGGTAAAACATCAGGTCTCTGTAGTGAAAATATCATAAACATGTGAACAGACCATGACCCAATTCCTTTAACCATTGACAGCATTGTAAACAGAGACCTATCATCCATCTTTACAATCATTTCATCTGATAGAATCCCATTATTGTACTTATTAGCTAGATCATAAAGGTAACTTGCCTTACGTCCAGAAACCCCAATTTGCTTCAGCTGTTGTGGAGTGAGAGAAAGAACAGTTTCCGGCACGACGTCGTTTTCGCCGCCGCAGAGGGTTACAAAACGGGTGAATATCGATGTGCCTGCTTTGTAAGCAAGTTGTTGATACAGAATGCTTTTAGTTAGGGCTAAAAAAGGTGGTTGATTTGAATCGAATGTTGGTGGCGGGTGATTGTCGATTACGTTAGCAAGAATAGGGTCGACGGATCTGAGGTGGTCGATAGCGACGGCTATCTCACCGGCGGTGGATAAGGGTTTTATTACTTTCGGTAAACTTACCGGTGATCTTGAAGGATTTCGACGCCGGGTTTTTGGTGCGGCAATTGTGGTGGTGGTTGAAACGACAATGGCTTTGGATGCATCGGCTTCTGCGATTGTCGATTGAGGCTTGATTTCTTCGACCGTGTAGTCGATAGCCGGTGTATATGACAGTTTTCGGATTTTCTGTGGGCGAATTGGGATTTTGGAAGGGTTTGAAATGCCAATTTGGGAGACATCGGAGGTTGAAGATGATTCCTCCCCAGGTAATCTCGGTGGTAATGAGGGCTCTTCTAAATGGATTGTTTGTTCTTCCATGTATGTTTATTGTTTTCTGATTTGAAATTGGGATTGTGGGTCTTGATTTTTAGGTTCCCGTTGTTTACCCGTTCGTGACAGTGGTCGACGGACGACGGTGGTTGCGTGGCGGAGAGCGATGCGCCGGTGTTCCTGTTGTTGATACGAATTTAGGAGACGGTGATGGATCAGTTGCGATGACTGGTACAAATGTTAGGGTTAACAATATAGCGAAAAGATCCATAATTTATGGGTTATGTTAAATATACCATTTTTGTAATTTTTTTACTTGTCATATCTCCTTCTTAAGCTTTTTAAATATATACAAATAAACCTTATGTTTTTATTTGTTAACTAAAAAGATTCATAAGCATTTAAAATTAAAACAACTACAAACATCACGGAATCATTATCAATATCATCATCAATTCATCGTTTAAAAATCAAATCAATACGAAATATAAGCCTAAATAACCATAGTCGAACGAAAACTCAAATTCTATTAAAATGAGTATAAAACTCAAAATTAATTGAAACCAAACATTCCTTTAACCTTTGTGAAACTCTCTGCGTAAACCAAAGCTATTCACAGTCTTAAACAAATAAAGAAAAAGTCATTTAAAAGTTCAGCGGTTCGACTTCGGTTCATCAAGCAACGAACACGAATTAGTTAGCTAAGTGAAGTGTTTCATACACCATTACACTCGTTTTTGTTCAAGGAATTAAAGCCCTATGTTTGTAACAACGATCAGGCCTCAGTTCAATCGAATTTGAACAAATATGAATTAGGGTTCATACGATTAAATCTGATTTTTGATGACTTTATATTTTATACTTTGTAGAGGGGGTATGACAAGTAAGAAGATGATATGTTTAGTAGAATTTAAGGTGGAAATAATGTTTGGTGCATTTTGGTTGTGTTATAATGTTGAATGGTTGATTTTGACAAATTTATATTTAATATTTGGGGGAAGGGGGTATAACAAGCCAGAATGGGTTAGCCTGACCCTATAATTTATGTATAGTATTTTATTTTTATAGTAAATTACATAAAAGGTCATTTATGTATACATGAAGTTGTAGATTTCATCCTTAAACATTATTAATTACATTAGACATCCTTTATTTTCATATTTTGTAACAATTAGGTCCTTTTAGTATAACCAAAGTTATTATTTTTGTTATTTTTTTAAAAAAATGACTATTCTACCCTTATTTTTAAAGGATAAAAAATGTAGCTATATCTATAGTTAAAGAATGGTTTTTGCAATTTACTTATTTGAGTAATTCTTTTATTTCCCTTTTTTTCTTTTATTCTTTTCATTTATTTTTTTATAAATTTTTAAATCTTATTAATTAAATAGTCAATTTATTTATTTTATAATTTAAAAATTATTTAAGTTTGTTTATTATTTTCATTTTCATTTGTTTGGTTTATTTATATACTTTTATATTATTTATTATAATTCAAACAAATTATTTGTTATTTTATTACAATATTTTATCTAAAATACATTATTTATAATTAATACAAATAAAGTTGGCTAATACAAATTTTGGTTATCAACTAAGTTAATTATTAAATTTAAGATTTTAGGTATTTCAATATGATTTAATTATATATTTATAAATTTAAAGGCTTATAAAGTCATAAGAAGCTAGATTAAAAAAATGATTGTATGGTCCAATAATCAATCTATAAATAATATGATAAACGACTTTTGATTAAAAAATGATACGTTTTTCAAATAAGGCTCATAAGAAGTTATATTTGCAATTAATTTTTTATAATCAATTATTAAAATAACTTTAAACAAAATTTTAATTTATATTAAAATACATAAATTTAATAATTAACCTTGTTGATAACTAGAAATGATAATAGCCAACTTTATTTTTATTACTTGTAAATAATGTATTTTATATAAAAAGAAAGCTTATCATTAAATAACTTGTTTGAATTATAATAAAAAACAGGAAAGTAAATAAATAAACTAAACAAATGAAAATGATAAACAAAAATGTATAATTAAATACTTTTAATTAAAAAATAAATAAATTGATTAACTAATTAATAAGCTTTAAATATTTATAAAATAAAACAACTGAAAATTATAAAAGTTTAATAAAAAACGAAAATAAAAAAAATTACTCAAATAAGTAAATTACATAAAACATCCTTTAACTATAAACATAGTTATATATTTCATCCTTTAACAATGAGGGCAAATTTGTCATTTTTTGAAATTTAACTATGAAATATAACTTTGGTTAGTATAAAAGGACCTAATTGTTACAAAACATAAAGATAAAGGATGTCTCATGTAATTATTAATGTTTAAGGATGAAATCTGCAACTTGATGTATACATAAATGACCTTTTATGTAATTTACTCTTATTTTTATATTAGATTTTTGTGTTTTACTACTGAAATTTTTTGTTTATATGAATTTTTTTTTATATTTATATTTTTACTAATTTTTTATTTTTTTACTACATTTTTGTCATTTTTGTATTGTATTTTATTTTTTACTGAATTTTTGTTTGTAACATATTACACGGTAAATTTCTGTTGGTTCATACTCTTTTTAGCGAATCCAGCCCCTATGAATCAATATTTGTGATTGCTTCTGTAATCTCAAAAGGTTATGGGCAAAGATCGAATTTTAATTTCGAGCAACTTTCATGGAATGTTGTAAGTAAGTTGCAATTCATAAAATTCTAGCCATATGTATACGTGTGTGTGTTTATATATACATATAAATGCATGTCCTACACAATAGTAAGTATATAAGATTTAATAAACTCTAGTAAAAACATTATTAGTAAGATTTTAAGGATTTATTGTGTCTATATAAATATATATATATCTATACTACTATATAATACATATTAGAAGGACAAAAAGAGTAATATGCTTAAATCTCTTAAAATTAAGAGATTTACAACTCTTATTGCATATGATACAACTTTTTAATTCTAATCTAAATGTTTGTTTGTGTTTTCACTTTGTCTCACATTGGTAGCTTTTAAGAATTGAAGTGAGATAGAGTGATTATAAAATAAAACCCTTCAAAACAAATGAATCACTTCTTGACATTTTTGGTGTATTTGGCATTTTATGTTAGTAGTTAAAGTTAGGGGTGTCGTTCGGGTTTGTTAATCGGGTTTCGGGTTCCTTGGGTCGGGTTTTTCGGATTTTTCGACATTGAAAATAAACCCGATTACCAAACCATTTAAGTTATTTGTATTCGGGTTTTGGTTATTGGGTTCTTCGAGTTGGTATTAATCGACATTCGGGTTATACTAAATTTACTCAACGATCAACCTAAAATTAACACTAAAAACACTTGAAATGCTATACAGCATACACATACACATACAAATAATATAAAATATATAGTTGTCTCTTGTTAATGTGTACACGTATAATAGATACATACTGAATGAATATATACTTACATAGTTACACATAGCATATAAATAAGTTGAAAGATGAAAACCGAGATAGCTTACGGATAATGCAAATATATAAATATGGAAGAATGCATATATACATACACATAGCATATAAAGTTTTAGCTTGACAAACGTTATTATGTGTGATATTCAAAATAATGAATGCGTATATACATGCATATAACATATTAATAAGTCGACGATATACATAATCGGGTTATTCGGGTTACCAAATCTTTGAGAAAATTAACCATTTACCAAACCATTTAAAAACTTTTGGTTCGGCTTTATCAGTAGATCGGGTTAACAGTTAATCGGTTTCGGGTTGATTTTAATCGTGTCCGGTATTCGAGTTCAGTTAAAAATGACACCCCTAGTTAAAGTCACTTTTAGTTAACTACCAAGTTAAAAAAATTGTTTTTGTTATGTTTATGACTCAAGAACAAACCATGCAAACCTTTAAAACATCCAACTGAAGTGTTGTGTTTTCCGTTGCAACGCGCGGGTACTAGACTAGTGCGTGCGTGTATATAATAACGATAATGATAATGATGATGATAATGATGATGATATTAGGATAGTTGTTACATGATATCATAAAAAGGTTAAAATGTGAGGGGTTGGGGTTGTAAGAATTAAAACAAGTTTGTGAGTGAGAGAAATTTAAAAATAAAACAGATAATGGCTAAAAGATTAGGGGTTAAAGATGGACACAACCAATTCTTCTCTTCCCCTCTTTCCTGGTTTACAGTTCAAACCCCCGCAACTCCGTTTTTTTCCAACAAAATCCCATCAACCACGATCTGAAATTTCAAAAGAGGATGATTGAGTAATCTCCAGCAAATCGCGATCTTATGCATCTAACAAATTCCAAAATTAACCGAAAATTAACACATAAATATTAACTAAGAACAACTCATCCATTTGAGTTCGTAATCAAGTATAATCAAATCAATTAAATGATATTAAACCTTCTCACGCCATTGCGATTCTTTTCTGAATCCTCTCGCACAAAATACCTATCTAACACGCTCTCCAACCCTAAATCTGACTCACATTTCAAGCCGACTTTGCATTCGATTGAACTCCATTATATTCAAACTATACCAGGTAATTATATATGCATACTTACTCGTTTTACCTATAGAACAAAAACCCTAAATATAGTTCCTATGAAGACAAAGCAATTTAAACTTGCGTATATAATTAAACGAGGCGAGTTGTTCTTAGCGAATTACTTGATCAGTCTAGCGGTAAAAGACCAGCCGACTGGGTGGAGTGGTAAGGGTTCGAATATCTCCAGAGCCCTTAAAAACCGGTTTTGATATTTTAACTCAGCTCCAGCTTATTTTTTTAACAAAAAAAATATGAAAAATCATAAAATTTAATTTATATATTTTTTTGTTAAAAATACTGTATTTCATAAAAGAATATTTAATTTAGTTAAATAAATGTTGAAAATCAACTATAAAAAGTATTTTAAAAAGGTATGATGTATGTATGCATGTATATTTTAATAATTACGATTTCAATTTTTGAAATAAAAATGATTACAACATTCTGGTAACTTTTATTTTTTTAAGAACAAATGATGAATTTAAAACAAAAAGATTATTTTATAGACCATATCAATTTTATTAAAGTTGTTATTATTTTTGTATATATTTGGTAAATGTTTTCTTAACAAAAATATATTTTTTGTTTAAATCAAAAGTCATTTTTATAAAATTCGTAAATTGGTTTAAACTTGAATTACATAATAAATGTAGTTTTAAATATCTAAAATAGGGAATAATCATACATAATTATATATTTAAAATAATTATGTAATTATCCTAAATGATATTTTTAAAAATTCTTAAGACATATTCTATTTAAAATTAAATAAAATATTGATAACAACTATTTACACACCAACCCTATTATTCTAGTTTTGAGACAATAAAATTCTAGATAAATAAATATAATCTTCAATCATTATTCATTTAGCAAAATATGAAGGAATGTTTATTCAAAATAATGAACAAACATTTCCCAATTTATTCATCTGAACTCCTAAACTTTTGCATTATCAAATTTAGACACGTTATAAGGAAATCCATAGCTGTCATAAAATTAGTACGCGATTGTAATCCCTAGGGTTTTCTACTTCGAATGTAAATCGTAATTGTACACCAATATAACTAAGTGAAACTCATGAATTATTTGAACCTATATAGTCACAAACACACACGTAGAGGTATGTTCAGATACAAATTGAGGTTTTTGTAAAAAGTGTAAAAAACAAAGTGCTATTATAAATAACAATGTGTTATTATTAACAATGAATTGTTAAATATTATAATAGCACTGTGTTAATATTATAATAGCACTTTGTTATTTATAATAACACTTTGCTTTTAATACTTTTTACAAAACTATCACTTTGTACAATAACATTACTTCACACACGTATAATAATATATGTATTCATATATATATATATATATATATAAATATATATATATATATATATATATATTCATGCACAATAATAATAATAATATACAAATAGTGTTATTAACATTTCTTATAACCTATTTTTGTCATAAAACAATGCTTATTTAAATTTGTAAATCTTAGTTGGTATAATTAATTTTGAACGACCAACTAATTAACTGTCGGGTACTCCGTACGTTGTCCCAATGGCTAAAGAACGTCCAAGCTGACCACTAGTCCAGACGAATCATATGCTCACAACCATATGATCCGACCCACATTAAATGTGGGCCATTAAATGAAGATAAAAGTATACCAAATCATATGAGGTTTTACCATGAGAAGATCGTATCCATTGAGAAAATACATGTTCGATTAAGATTTGTTTATTTGAAGTAGCAACGGCAATATCATATTATGAATATAAACTCCTATGGTATGAAACCAAAAAAAAAAAAGGCCTACTTGTGACTACTATATCAAAAGAAAATTCTTGTTCATATTCTTTTAATTAAATTATTCATGAACGGTTCATAAATGCAAAATATATTATTAAAAAATAAAAATCAGCATTTTTAATCTTAAACACTAAACATAATCATCTTACATAAATATAAAATGATACATTTGATACGACAATTAGAAGAATATAATTATCTTAAATCAATGAAACATTTAGAATAATAATCGTAATTGAAATTACTTTTAACTAATGTTTCAAATATCTAAATTTCAAATAATAATTTTTTAATAAAATACAAATTTCAAATGACTAGATTTCTAATTTATATGTTATGATTATAAACTAAAAATAAAAAATATAAGAATATAAAACACTTTAGCGATTAAAACATAACAAAACAACATCAAACTGACATATTACCGAATGTTCATAACAACAAATAAACAAATACAATATATGTTTATGTTTTTTAATATTCATTTGTTTATTAAGCAAACAAATATGTACGAAGTTTTTATGAAACAGTTAACAAGTCGTCAAATATTTAAATATTTTAATTTTTTTTACCTGTCTAAAAATTTACTTTAAACAAAAAATTTAACAAAATGTTGATTGTTGATGAAGAAAGCTCCCGCGTAGCAGTCGGAGCCATTTTGTCCCAACAGACTCCGTCTTCCGGACTATTATCAGTTTCCCCGTCTCTTCCGCATTTCATCGAACAAAAGGTACTCATTCCCACATTTGATCTCAATGCGTCCCTTCGTTACCAGAATTGCTGGATACGATGGCTTCTCGAGACCCCGAGATCGAAGAAGGTGGCGGAGGCGGCAGCCTCAAGAAGCCGCTCCTCCATACCGGAAGTTGGTACCGGATGGCCGGTATGAGCTCCCGCCAGTCCAGCATGTTGGCCTCTTCTGCTCAAATCCTTCGAGAATCTGTTTCTATCTTCCTCTGCGTTTCCATTGTCGCATTGGGCCCGATTCAGTTTGGATTCACTGTAATCTCCCAGTCTATGCAATTATACGCCGCATATCTATGTTAGATCCGATTATGAATACATATGTCGTCAAATTTACGCTTATGTTTGGTTTCCTTACAGTGTGGGTATTCAAACCCTACGCAGGCTGACATTATAGCCGATCTTGATCTTAAGATCTCAGAGGTTTGGTTTTTAACAAATTCATTAGCATTGTTTGATGATTTTACTGGTTAAAGTGGGTTTGATTTTTACAGTACGTTATTTTTGTTGATGAACAGTTCTCAGTGTTTGGATCTTTAGCAAATGTGGGTGCAATGGTGGGTGCAATTGCAAGCGGCCAGATTGCAGAATACATTGGAAGGAAGGGGGTAAAAATAATATGCATCCGTCTTGCTCAATTTGTTGGATGCAATTGGTAATTGAATAAACATTGATTGGTGCAAATTTGATGTGTTGAAACTGCAGTCATTGATGATTGCTGCTGTACCTAACATACTTGGATGGCTTGCTATTTCATTTGCCAGAGTAAGTGACCTTTTAGTTATCATCCCTAGTAAATTCATGCTTTTTATTCAGTGAATGCGAATAATTCGTTCATTTTCACTGGTTTACTATCTTAATTGGTATGTTTGTTTTTTCATAGGATTACTCATTCTTGTATATGGGAAGGTTATTGGAAGGCTTTGGTGTTGGTGTAATATCTTACACGGTGAGTCTTACGTGTCTACTCATTTTGATATCCCTTTTCAAAGGGAAAAAAATATTTACTAGGAATATTTTTGCATATAGGTTCCGGTGTATATCGCCGAGATCGCACCTCAAAACATGAGAGGGAGCCTTGGATCTGTGAACCAGGTTGGTTATAATTCTGTCTTTATGACAGGGAATATATTGTCCGTTATCTGCTGTGAGTTAGTGTACCTCAACTTACCATGGGATTCGCCTTTTTTAGCTCTCTGTCACAATTGGAATATTGTTGGCCTACCTCTTGGGGCTTTTTCTTTCATGGAGAGCACTGGCAGTTTTTGGTGAGGCTTAATTTTCTGCTAGTTTGTTGTTTACTCGAGTCACATTATATATGATGTAACTATTAGCCGACTTATATCTTATATTAGGAGACATATGTAATATTAGGATAGGATCATAATTGATTTTTAATCATCTTTTCCTAACTTGTATATTGCAATTCCTTGTTTCTCCTCCCCTATATGAAGACTTATATGGTATAATAATAATAGGTACTTTTTGAAACCCCAATCTAGCCATCCCTACTATACCTGATCTTGTCATCGGCCTTTCATCACTCAATCTCCTATTTCCAGCCGTAAACCATCAATTCCCTATTCCCAGTTGTAAAGCATGATTGGTTTGAAATAGGACTCGTCCAGCTCCAACTCCAAGCCATGACACTACACCTGGCATATTTGATGACCAATATTCAAACAAGGCACCTACTCGTCTTGGACAAAACTTTTTATGCTTCATGCCATATTGCCATAGCTTATATAGTTTTAAAGCAAATTAATAACTCAAAACCCTCAGCGTTAACAAATGAAGGTTATGCGCAATGGTAGGAGATATACACCTGGTGCTGTAATGGATTTATAGTACCCTATATGTTGAACTTCTCTTCTGTGTACTCGACATTGACATAATTTCTCGCCAGGCCTGGATCAAAATTCAGATTGTGTTCCATGGTAACAAAGGTTCTCGGATGGCTGCCCTTGAAGGTGAGTCTTGCAATCTCAACCTTGGTGCTCGTCTGAAAATTATAGTCAAAGGCTTAAAGAGTTAAAGACCTTGCTGACCAACTCGGGGACATGGACAACCAAGTTTCTGAGTTCTTAACTGTCTTGCAGCTAGTGCATGGGTTTTCCACAAGAGTTTGATGTCGTGGACTCGTTTATCAATAAAAGCACGATTTGACGGGCATCACTTAAACACTGCTTGAAACATGCTTCAACTGGAACAATTGGTTGCAGCTCAAAAAACCAATTGCAAACCGTCTTAGTAGCCCCTTTTGATTAAAATTTGGCCCAACAATCCATTGATAATCACCAACCTTCTCAACAATATTATCAGGGCCATGGACATGGAAATAACCATCAGGGTCGTGGACGATCCAACCAACAGGGACAAACATTATAATTATTGCCCGGTTAACTATTTGTATCAATAACCCATTAACCCACTTGGAACAATTGATCCCTACCGTCAGCCCCCTATCTGACGTAGCCTGCTTCATTATCGGTCCCTTTGCACGTTGGCCTAACATCTTGACAACCGGCCCACCCTCTTCACCCCTTCAACAGCCTCAGACCATGTTATTCTACAACCTCCACTCGTAACGGCCCACCTCCATAGCCTACTTCTGATTTTGCCAGCCAAAATGTGTTTAGCCCAATTGACCTCACTCATACAACACATCACCTACATGACCAACAGTGGTACATGGACACTAGGGTATCCTCTCACCTTACCTCTGACCAAGGTAAGATTACTACTCCTATGACTTTGTCTCCTAATCGATCTATTTTCGTTGGCGATGGCAAGTCCATTCCAATATAGGGTCCAGACATACCACCATCGCATCCCAACCATATCAATAAATTAAACGATATCCTTTTCACACCTGATATCATTATAAAATAATATAACGTAAATTTAGCATTGATAGTTTGACCCTTTCGACTTTTAAGTGATGGATCTCAATTGTGGAACCTACCCTCCTGTCATGCCACAATAGCACGAGAGAGCTCTACCTCTTCACATCTCCATTCAACAAGTTTGTCTTCATAACTTCCCCTAATCAATGGCGTAACAAGAAGTCAAATTTAGATTTACTTCATACTCGTTTTTCAATTTCATGTAACAAGGCTATGGCCAATTCTTTGCATCATTTGATTTAATTCATTATGATATTTAAAAGTTTCCTTTTTAAGTAAGTCTGGTTACAAGTATTACATGGTTTTAATTGATAAATTTACTTATTATGTTTGGATTTATCCATTAGATATAAGTCCAAGATCTTCATAAATTTTACTAAATTCCACCATTTAATTCTTAACCAGTTTAATTGTAAAATGAAGACATTCCAATATGATCTTTGTCATGAAATTGATAATCATGTGTTCATGTCTTTTGCTTAACACATCATTGTGTTTCGGTCTCATGTCTTAACAAAATGAACATACTGAACGGATGATTCGTTGTCTTAACGACATCATCTTCACTTACCCACCCCAACTAATTTACCACCTCCTTTTTTGGTAGTAGCTCTCTACTGCTACCTATTTTCATAATATATTACCTACCAAACAACTCAATTTTTCCACACTAACTTATACCTTATAATGCAAATATCTACCTAGCACCTTCCACCATTTACGTGTCTTTTGGTGCGCATGTTACCCTAACATGTCCGTCACCTCACCTCACAAATTATATTCATGCAAATGCGTTTTTTTAGATATCTCGAGAATTTTTGTTGTTGCTGTTGGTATGACCTTTCGACTGAGAAAGTTCACCTTTCCAAAAATGCACCCTTTGATGTGTCGGACTAATCTTGTAATTATCAAATAGTTAAAGGTTTAAAAGTTAGAAAGTTATTTTAATTGTTTTGGTTATTCTTTTGAGTTTTAAATTTTAAAGAGTAGATTAGATTGTTGGTAGAGTTTGTAGGGATACAAACATTTGACCTTTTGTGTTTTGTTTTGTTATAAATAGGGGGTAAAGTATTAGGTTAAATTGTACCAAATCTTATATTCAATAGATTCTGTGAGTTCCCACAATTCTTGTTTTGATCGCATACCTATTTGAGTTATGTGCAAAGTTTCTGAGAAACAAAATCAAGGCAGTTGGGCTTCAATTGGTATAAGAGCCATTGAACACTCCCAGGCGACTTTGACGACGGCTCATCCTAGGCGATCATTGAAGGCTCATCCAGGCGACGATTGAAGATACGTTTCAGCCAAAATTGAAGGCTTCGATCATCTAATCGAAAGCTCCAGGCGACAATCGAAGGCTCGTTCTAGGCGATGATTTCGAAGGTTGATTCCAGGAGACGAAGGCAATCAAAGTTGCAATTTTGTGTGTTGAAATCGAAGGTGAAGAGGAAGTCACAGCTCGGATCCTGTGTGAAATCGAAGAAGGATCTGAGTGATCCAAACACAGCTCTGCGTGAGTTGGTGATTCAAGGGCAGAAGACGATCGGGGTGACAGATTTTGTGTGAATCACATACAGCTCTGTGTGAGCAGGTGGAGAAAAGGCAGGAAAGGATCCGTGTGATTGATTAAGGCTCT
This sequence comes from Mikania micrantha, assembly GCA_009363875.1. Classification (NCBI taxonomy): domain Eukaryota; kingdom Viridiplantae; phylum Streptophyta; class Magnoliopsida; order Asterales; family Asteraceae; genus Mikania; species Mikania micrantha. The sequence goes on along the minus strand of CM018690.1, from coordinate 22,528,418 downwards.
GGGTGAGCTGTAATCAGTTCTGGGTGAACAGATTATGTGTGAATCAAGGTAAAGTTCTGTGTGAACAGACCAGGAGTATGGCAGATGCAAACCAAGGAGGAGGAGGTGATGCTTTGGTGCCTGTTAGAGAACAAAGTCATGTTTCTTTGCAGTGCCCTAAACTGACAACCACAAATTACACACTATGGGCAATCATGGTGGAAATGATTTTGAAGGCACAAGGCCTATGGGATGCGATAGATCCAGTGACAGGAGCAACAACTAATGCCCAAAAGAACTACACCACAAAGGCCATCATCTTTCAGTCACTACCTGAAGACATCTTGCTTCAAGTAGCAAGATATGAAAATGCAAAGGATGTATGGGAAGCAATTCGAGTTCGATTTCTTGAGTTGAACGAGTACAAAAGGCTTGGTTACAAACACTTAGGAATGAGCTAGAGAGGTTGAAGATGAGAGACAATGAGACCATTGATGATCTCTCAGGAAAATTTAGTAGTATGCTAATTAAATTCTAGAGCCTTGGATCAAATATAGATGATGAAGTCATAGTTAGAAAGCTGCTAAATTCAGTCCCTAACAGGTCCCTGCAAATAGTAGCAGCCATTGAACAATACTCAAAAATTGATTCGATGCCTTTTGAGGAAGCGGTTGGAAGACTTAAAGCATATGAAGAGAGGATGAAAGGAAAGGACGAGGAAGAAGAAAGCCAAAATAAACTGCTGCTGTCCATTTCAAATATGAGGAACACTCGTGGAAGAGAAGCCAATGGGAGGAACAGTGGATGCGGTAGGGGTGAAAATAGCTTCAAAGTTCATGGAAAAAGGGCTGATCAATTTGAGCAGAAAGAGGGTGATGAAACAGGCTTTGAATCAGCTCATGGTCAAGAAAAAGGAAGAGGTTATGGACGTGGTTTTGGTCGAGGGAACTATAAAAGAAACTTAGGTGCTATGAATGTGGAAGGGCTGGGCATTTTGCTTATGAATGCCCTGAATTTAAGCTAAAAAGAAGGAAGAATTAAGCTTTGTTAACGTTCATGAAGATGGACCAGCTCTACTTTGAAGAGAAGAAGGGATATTACAAGATTAGGAGGGTGATTGTTGGACTAATCTTGTAATTATCAAATAGTTAAAAGTTAAAAAGTTATTTTAATTGTTTTGGTTATTCTTTTGAGATTTAAATTTTAAAGAGTAGATTAGATTGTTGGTAGAGTTTGTAGGGATAAAAAACATTTGACTTTTTGTGTTTTGTTTTATTATAAATAGGGGGTAAAGTATTACGTTAAATTGTACAAAATCTTATATTCAATAGATTCTGTGAGTTCCTAGAATTCTTGTTTTGTTCGCGTACCTATCTGAGTTCTGTGCAAAGTTTCTGAGAAACAAAATCAAGGCAGCTGGGCTTCATGATAAAAACTTCTTTCCTTTTTCTGATCATCCTCCTCTCGGGACCAACCCACACACTTATTTTTATGATTTATTATTCCATTTCCTTCCAACTGGTCCACCTGTCACCACATCCAGTCTACTGCACCAACTCAACCTTCCAAACAACCCACTCCTCCATTGCCAGAACCCACCCATCCACACACCCTTTCCTATCCTGCAGACACCTTCCCCGACACAAAGTCGCTTAATCTCATCTTGCCCCCACATTGTTTCAGTTATTACCACATCACCTCTACCCCCCCCCCCCCCCCCCAAAAAAAAAAAAAAAAAAAAAAACCCTACACTATCATATGACATGCCTCCTTCCTTGTTACCTACCACCTAGTCTTACACGGAGTCACATACCCTAATGGGAAACTTGTATGGAAAAAGAGTTTTAGTCTTTGTTGGATATCAAAATATGGGAGTTAATACTACACCCACTCGATCACCTGATCATACATTGCATGTGGCTCTATCGTCGTAGTTTTCGATTTGACATCTTTGACTGATACAAAGCTCAATTGGTTGTTTTTGGTATATCACAAAACCGGCTACCATGAGTATAGTCTTAAGTTTCGTTGTCTCCAGGTCATTGCCCATTCACCAATTAGATATTTAGAATGCATTTTTGCATGGGGACATAATTGAAACGATTTACATGCACAAACCTTAGTGTTTTTTTTTTTTATCCGTGATTTTCTTTACACACGTGCCTTCTTCGAAAGTTATTGTATGGGCTCAAACAGACATCTCATGGTATAACCGATTTGCTACATATATTCTTTCAAAAGGCTTTCATTGTAGTTTATGTGATGTCTCCTTGTTTGTTTATAATCAGGGCACTCAACATGACTCTTTATATCGATGATATAATCCTTACCGTTTCTAATTTGGGATTGCTAGAGGACATTATTACTACTTTGTCTGCCAAGTTTGCTATGACAAAGTTGGGTGTTGTCATCGCTACACGTAATAACAATGGTCTATTCTTGTCTCAAGCGGCTAGGCTGGAGACATCATAAAACGTTTGGGTATTGTTAAGCTGCAACAAAGTGGTTCTTCTGCTTCAGACTTGAACAAACAAATCAGAGAATAAATACACAAAACTAAGATCGAATTACTTGGAAAAGCTTCTGCTTAATTCATTAATTGAAAAACATAAAACCAATTACATACGATCATAAGCAAGGAAACAATAAAACCAACCACTACTCTACTAACCCACGATTTACCTAACAATCTGGAAAACATTGACCAAAGTAAATAACACCTAATTACTTGGAAAATAAAATAGTAAACAAACTAACACTTGTAAACACATGCACAACATGTGCCATGCAAAATGTAAACTTCTCATGCCAGCCACATAGATGTTGCAACTTTAATACTCCCTCTCAACATCTACTCGTCCCAGATTCATAGCTTTGCGCAAGTTGATTAGCTTGGGTCTAGACAAACTCTTCGTAAACACATCAGCAACCTGCTCCAAGGTATCAACTTGTTGCATTTCAATATCACCTTTTAGAACTTTCTCACGAATAAAATGATAATGAACTTCTATATGTTTAGTTCGCGCATGAAAAACCGGATTCTGCGCAAGTTTGATTGCTGAAGTATTATCACAGAATAGTTTCACTTGATCATTAACACCTTGACCCATATCTTTTATCAACTGAGTTAACCACACACACTCTTGAGCTGCCATAGCTGCAGCACGATATTCTGCTTCGGTTGTGGACAACGAAACTGTAGGCTGACGTTTACTGCACCAAGATATAGAGCTCGATCCATACATAAAAACATAACCAGTAGTTGATCTCCTCAAATCCATATCACCCGCATAATCTGCATCACAATAACCAATCAACTTCGGATCGATCTCCCTCTTGAACCAAACACCTTGTTCCACTGTAGCTTTTATATAACGTAAGACCCTTCGAACAACTATAAGATGTGGTCGTCTCGGACACTGCATATATCGACTCAAAACTCCAACCGCAAATGAAATATCCGGTCTTGTTAAAGTGAGATATATAAGACTTCCCATTAACTTCCGATATTCTGTTGGATTCTCAATTTCTCTTCCTTGATCAGCATACAACTTTGAGCTCGCATCCATAGGAGTTGCAGCCCCTTTACATTGAACCATGTTAAACCTATGCAATAAATCACTTGCATATTTCGACTGATGCAACAGAAAATCATCACCAACATATTTTAGTTCTAACCCAAGAAAATGAACAAGCCTTCCAATATCCTTCATTTTGAATCTAACACTCAAATTGGTTTTGAGTTGCTGTATCTCTTCATCGACATCACCTGTGATGATTAAATCATCTACATACACAAGTACTATGATCGCTTTATGCTCCACTTTCTTGACAAATAAACTTGTATCTGCATCTGTTAAAGCATACCCATTTTGTTCCAGAAACTCTCCAATCTTTCCAAACCACGCCCGTGGAGATTGCTTCAATCCATAAATTGCCTTCCTTAATTTACAAACATAATTTGGTCGCTCTTGGTCTTCAAACCACAACGGTTGATCCATGTATATAACATGATCAAGATCTCCATACAAAAACGCATTACTCACGTCCATTTGCCATAATTTCCGCCTCTTGCTTACTGCAACAGCAAGAAGAACTCGAACCGTGGTTAACTTAGCAACCGGACTAAAAGTATCTTCATAATCCAATCCGTATTGCTGAGAAAACCCTCTGGCAACCAGACGCGCTTTATATCTATCAACCAACCCATCTGGACGTTGTTTCAGCTTATACACCCACTTGCATGATACCGGTTTTACTCCTTCCGGTTTAGGTGTTAACTCCCAAGTTAGCCATCAACGCAGCCATTTCTTCTTTCATGGCACTCAACCATTCCTTTCTTAGACATGCTTCATCATAATCTTCTGGTTCAGCTAATTCATCAACCGTATCAGCATAATTTGCATATCTAGGATTGGATTTTCTCATTCTTTGCGACCTCCTCAATTGAATTTCTGGTTCATTATTTTCTTCACTTGGCAGCACCATTTCTTCATCCTCCATAATGTCTGAATCATCTTTATCAAACACCAAGCTAACTTTTGATGCTTCAAGTTCTTCTTTGAGTTCTTCAGAGTCTGGAAAAACTTGATTTTCACTTGACCACCGTGATGAATTCTCATCAAAGATAACATTTCTAGAAACATATATTTTACCAGTACTAGGATTGCAACATCGCCAACCTTTTCTCTCAGTGTCATATCCCACGAGCACACACCGAATAGCCTTCTTTTCCATCTTATGACGAAGATGATTTGGAACAAACACGTAACAAATGCATCCAAACACCCGAAAGTAGCTAACATTCGGCTTTATTCCATTTAATTTTTCATACGGGGATTGATAATCAAGTCCTTGAGATGGCAGTCGATTTATAACGTACCCAGCCGTTCTCATAGCTTCTGCCCAAAATCTTCCAGGCATGCACTTATCATGAAGTATACTCCTTGTTATCTCACCCAAGTGCCTATTTTTCCGTTCTGCAACTCCATTCTGTTGAGGCGTGTTTGGGCACGTTAATTGGCGTCTTATTTGTTTCAGCTTCAAGTAATTGCTGAACTCATGAGCAAGATACTCTCCACCATTATCCGATCGAAGGCACTTTACTTTGCGACCCACCATTAGTTCAACTTCTTTCTCGAACACTTTAAATTTTGTGAACACTTCATTTTTTCCTTCAGGAAATACAACCAAAGAAATCGAGAAAAAAAATCTATAAACGTTACCATATACTGCAGGCCACTAATAGATGGTTGCTTTACCGGACACATCGGAATGAATCAGATCGAGTGGAGCAGATGCCTTGTATTCGGACCTGTCAAATGGCAATTGCTTTGCTTTACCATATTGGCATCCCGAACATACAATACCTTTATTTACTTGCAATTTTGGAAGCCCATTAACCAAGTCTTTTTCTAACATCATGTTCAACTTTTCATACCCCATATGACCCATACACTTATGCCATAAATCTGCATTTTTATTCCCTTTGGCCTTTTCAACATACGCCGATTCTGCCGAGAGAGCATACAGGTTTTTATCTTTGTGTCCCTGCATAATAGGAATCGAAGAAGACTCAAAATGTTTAAATATTTTGACATCAGTTGGTGTGAACAGAACGTACAAACCATCTTCTGTCAATTGTGGTACCGATATTAAGTTCTTCTTCATCCCAGGGACATGATAGGCACCTTTTAAGGTTAGTTCACCTCTTCCCTTCTCTCCAGAGAATGCTACATCACCAATATGAGCTATAGAAAGCTTGGAATTGTCTACAATAACAACCACCCGACTCCCACCATACTTAATTGGATTCTTAATTCGAGTTTTATCCCCAGTCATGTGGTTCGAGCATCCCGAATCCAAGATCCAGTCATCTAGATTATTGGTTTGATGCTCAACTGTTGCTGTAAAAGCCACTTCTTCAACAGTTTGTGCGACAAATGCTTCAGCATCCCAACCTCCTTCGTTTTGAGCAGTTGCAACATTACCTTCTTCATTTTTCTCCGGACAATTCCTTGCCATATGACCCCTCTTTCCGCATTGATAACAATTATACGGAAATTTCTTCCCATTCGCCCGTTGCCTCCTTTCAGCATTACCAGACTCCTTCTGGTCCTTTTCGCTGTGTTTCTTTTCGAACGAATCAGGTGCCTTATGCTTCTTTGAATTTCGAGGTGAGACCTTGGCATAGTTTCCCTGTCTATACCTACCCACACTCTTTCCCGCATACAATGCTTCAGCCTCTTGTTGCGTAGAAGATGAAGCAGACAAAGACCCAACTGCTAAATTTCCCATCTGTTTAGCCAACGCCTCTTGGCTGGCTAACAAGTTCTCAAACTCACCGAGAGTCGGTTGTGTAGGCCACCCCTGAACTGCAGCCACGAAGCTTCTAAATTCCGCCTTCAAGCCATGGATGATAATTCGTTTCATCCGAGGTTCACCGATCTTAACTTGCGGGTCAAGTTCCCCAATCTCTCTACACAAGGACCTAACCTTGTGAAAATACCGAGGAATTGATAATTCCCGTTGATTTACTGATAGTAATTCATTTTCCAAAAGTTGGAGTTTGGCATCATTCTTTTTCGAGAACAACTCCACCAAAACATCCCATGCTTCTTTCAGAGAAATTGAATCACTAATATGATCCAGTAAATCGTCTTCAACAGTTGTTTTAAGAACAAACAAGGCCTTACCCGCTTTGATCCTCCACTTCCGCAGCACTCCATTTGCATCTTCGGTTGTTGGATGAACCGTCTCTGCGCCATTTACAACTTCCCACAGATCTTGGCCCTGCAAGTACGAACTGATGCACGTAGACCATGCGTTGTAATTTTGGCTATTGAGTTTCTTCACACCACCGATAACTTGAAGATCCGCCATGGAGACCGGCTCTGATACCACTTGTTAAGATGCAACAAAGTGGTTTTTCTGCTTCAGACTTGAACAAACAAATCAGAGAATAAATACACAAAACTAAGATCGAATTACTTGGAAAAGCTTCTGCTTAGTTCATTGATTGAAAAACATAAAACCAATTACATACGATCATAAGCAAGGAAACAATAAAACCAACCACTACTCTACTAACCCACGATTTACCTAACAATCTGGAAAACATTGACCAAAGTAAATAACACCTAATTACTTGGAAAATAAAATAGTAAATAAACTAAAACTTGTAAACACATGCACAACATGTGCCATGCAAAACGTAAACTTCTCATGCCAGCCACATAGATGTTGCAACTTTAATAGGTATGGCTGTCTCTAAACGTTGTGCCATCCTTGTGGACTTGTACACCAAGCTTAATGTTGCTTCTGGTGAGCTCCTCTCATGTGGAACATTGTATTGTACCCTTGCAGGTATTTTGCAATATCCCATGTTCACACGACCTGACATCATGCTGTGCAACAGATTTTTTTATTTGTGTATTCATTAGTTGCCTAATCTGATGCTAATTAGGGTGAATGTCCGCACACTTGACAATCTATATCGGGTTGCCATATTTTATTGGGTAACAACTTGATATCTTGGTCTCTAAACGTCAAACCATGATTTCTAGATTCAGTGTCAAACCCTGTTGTAATTGGTACCAGAATTTTCAGCAAAAGAACAAACAATTCTTTATCAGAAATCCTTCTCTGAATTCAATTAATTGATTGACTGATTACATCCATCAAAATCAGCTTATTAAATAGACCAAACATCTAACAAGAATACCTAAACATTAGGATCCTATCCCCTTCCTTCGGGATAACCTTAATCCTATAAACATGGTATTTATCTAAGATACCTATGACCTTCTAGATACCTTAACCAACAAAGGACAAAGTTACATTAATAGTCCCTCGACTATTTATTAATCAAGATTAGCTAATATTTTCCCCCCTAATCTTGAACTTTACTTTATCTTCTACTTCTGTGATTCTTCGATCTCTTCTACTCCAAGCATCTTCCTCATTTCAGCAAATCTCACCTTCGGCAGTGCTTTTGTAAGGATATCAGCGCATTGTTCTTCCCCACTAACATGTTCAACCCTTATCTGCTCCTTCTCAACACATTCTCTGATGTAATGGAACCTTATATAGATATGTTTACTTCTGCCATGAAAGACGGGATTCTTCATCAATGCTATAGCTGACTTGTTGTCCACTTTGATCACAACTTGAGCTTCCTCCTTCCCAATTATCTCAGCAATTAATCCTTTCAGCCAAATGGCTTGACAGGCTGCTGATGTAGCCGCCATAAATTCAGCCTCACATGAAGAGAGTGCCACTGTTGGTTGCTTCTGTGAGAGCCAAGTTATCGGCCTGTTATTGAAGTAAAACACCACACCTGTGGTTCCTTTTCCATCCTCCTGATCAGCTGAATAGCTGCTGTCACTATATCCCATCAGTGTGCCTTCTCCTCCTCTTGGATAATGAATTCCCAGATTTATTGACCCTTTGATGTACCTGAGAATGTGCTTCACTGCTTGCTGATGAGTAAATCTTGGAGCTTGCATGTAACGACTGGTGTACCCTACTGCATATAGCAGATCAGGCCTTGTGTGTGTTAAATACCTTAGACATCCGATCATTTTGCTGTATTCTGTTGCATTTACTTCTCTGCTGCCATCTTCTTTAGTTAACTTTAACTCTGGTTCCATTGGAAACTTTGTAGGGTTGCACTCCTCCAAACCAGCCATCTTTAGTATCTTTCTTGCATAGTTTGCTTGAGCTATTCTTATTCCCCCGTTGCCTTGAAAAACTTCCAAACCCAAGTAATACGATAGCAGCCCTAGATCACTCATTTCAAACCTTTTTCTCATTTGGGTTTTGAATTGATTGATCTCTTCAACATTACTTCCAGTTACTAGTAGATCATCCACATAAATGACTACTATTGTGAGGTTGTCTCCTGTATTCTTGATGTATACCGCCTGCGCCAACTTGCATCTCGTGAACTTATTTTCTTTCATTACCCCATCCAACTTCAGGTTCCAGGCCCTAGGGGCCTGCTTAAGTCCGTACAGGGCTTTGGTCAACTTGTACACCTTTTGCTCATGCCCTTTCTTCTCGAATCCCTCAGGCTGTTTGACAAATACCTCCTCATTTAGTTCTCCATGTAGGAATGCTGTCTTCACGTCCAAGTGATGAACAGCCCAGCCTCTTTGTGCCGATAGAGCAAGTACCAACCTCACAGTTTCGAGCCTTGCTACTGGAGCAAATACCTCTTCATAATCCACCCCTTGTTGTTGAATGTAACCCTTGACCACCAACCGAGCTTTGTGTCTAGTGATCTGGTCCTTCGAGTCTCTCTTTATCTTGTAGACCCACTTCAACCCTATGGGTCTGTGTCCAGCAGGCAAGTTTGTCAATTCCCATGTGTTGTTTCTTTCAATGGGAGCTATCTCACTTCTCATGGCTTCCTCCCATTCTTTCTTCCCAACTGCATCTGAAAAACTTGTTGGTTCTCCTTCGGCTAACAAAAGATCATACACCTCATTCAAGTTCTTGAATCCTTGAATTGGGGTGTTATCAAAGGTTTTTTCAGGTGCAGCTGATGGGTCTGACTTGTTGCTGATTAGGGGAGACCCAGTCATTACCGGCCCTCTTCCTTGGACTTTTGATTTTGGGCTGCTGAAGACTGAATACGGGGAGTCTTCTTCATCAGGTAGGCTGCGGCTTGGTGTCTGATCAGTTCCTTCTGAGTCTTTTGAGCTGCTCGCGACATCTTCAGGGTTGAAGGTCATTGGTGGACTATGTTGAACCACAAATTCCCTTTCGTGGTTTTGGTCAGAGTCTTGATCCGGCTTCCATTCCCATCTTCAACCTTCATCAAATCTAACATCTCGGCTTATCACGATCTTTTGATTTTCCACATCATACATCCTATAAGCCTTCGAGCTTGGTTCAATTCCAAGATGAACCATTTGTCTGCTGCGGGTATCCAGTTTCTTTATTTGGCCTGTAGGGACTTTTACATGTCCCACACAGCCAAACACTCGAAGATGATCCAGCCTTGGTCTTCTTCCATTTAGTGCTTCGTAGGGAGTCTTGTTCTTTAGTGCTTTAGTAGGCAATCTGTTCAGTATGTGTACCGAGTGTCTCACAGCCTCGGCCCATAGCCTTTGTGGCATATCCATTGCGCTTAACATACTTCTGGTGGCATTTAGGATGGTCCGATTCCTTCTCTCCACAATTCCGTTTTGTTGGGGCGTGTACGGTGCTGTCAACTGCCTCATGATTCCTTCACTGTCACAGAATTGCCTGAACTCCTTGGAATTGAATTCCCCTCCCCTGTCGGTCCTGAGGATTTTTATCTTCTTCTCATGTTGCTTTTCTGCCAGAATCTTGAATTCTTTGAACCTTTCAAGTGCTTCATCTTTAGTCTTTAGCATGAACACCCACATGAATCTGCTGTGATCATCCACTATTAGGAAGAAGTATATGTTTCCAGCCAAAGTCTCAGGAGTGATGGGTCCATAGAGGTCTCCATAAATTTGTTCAAGTGGCGCTTCTGCCCTAAAGTTTGTATGGTCAGGAAACGGTTGCCTTGCATGTTTCCCTGCTAGGCAGGCTTCGCACAGTTGTGTGGGGTGGTTTAGTCTTGGAACTCCTTCTACCAGATTACCAGCTCCCAAGGTTCTGATTGTGTCGAAGCCCACATGGCCAAGCCGGGCGTGCCACAGCCAACTTGGGTTGTCAAGTTTTGACAAAAGGCAAGTTGGTGTTGCAATCTTGAGGCTGATTTTGTACAGCCTATTGGCAGATCTTCTCACTTTCATCATCACGGTTCCATCAGGTTCGAGCAAGGTCAGCACACCTTGCTTGATTTCAACTTCACATCCTTCCTCGTCTGCTTGTCCCAAACTGAAAATATTGCTTTTCAGGAATGGGATGTAGAGGATGTTTGCAAGCAGCTTCTGGTCTCCGGTCTTGCATTCCAAAAGAATCGTGCCTCTGCCTTCTATTGTTACACACGAGTTGTCCCCAAATCTGACCAAACCCTCCACATTTGTGTCCAAGCTGGTGAACAGCTTCTTGTTTCCAGACATGTGGCTCGTTGCTCCTGTATTCAGGTACCACACTTGATCTCCTTCTTCAAGTGACTCATACTTAGCAGGAAACACTTTGTTTTCTGACAGATGTATCTGTTCCTTTTGACTTGTTACTGCCATTAGAAGTGTAGGACCCTCGGTGTTTGCATGAGCCAGGTTTGCCTGCTCATCGTTCTTCCTGGTTGGACAGTCCGCTGAGAAGTGTCCGTACCCATCACATCTGAAGCATTGAAGCTTCGATCTGTCCTTTTTGAATTTCTCAGACGGCTGTCCTCCCTCATAGTTTTCAGCGCCACGGCCTGCCCCTCGGCCGCGCCCACCTGACCGCCCACGACCTCTGCCTCTACCTCGTTAGTGTTCTTGGTCACTCCCTCGGCCACGGCCCCAGCCCTTGTCTTGCCTCTTCTTTGGGTCGTAGTCTTGTGCCAACAAGAGTTGATCTTGATTGGAGTTTGAGCTACTGGCCCCGATTCTTTCTTCATAGGCCTTCAATCTTCCAACCACTTCTTGGAACTTAACTGTTTTGAGGTCCACTAATTGTTCGATCGTGGCTGCTATATTCACAAATCTTTCTGGTATGGCAGTCAACAGTTTTCTGACAAGAGTGGTCTCCTCAATTGTAGATCCAAGAGCTGCTGATATTGAGGAGATTCCGGCTAGCTTTGCGGCAAAGTCGTCTATCTTCTCGTTGTTCTTCATCCTTGCAGCTTCAAACTCAGCCTTGAGCGTCTGCAGCCTTGCCTCCAGGACTCGTTCTACTCCCAGGTGTCGAGTTCTAATCGCCTCCCAGATATCCTTGGCGTGTTCGCAGTGTGCGATTTGCAGCACCAAGTCTTCTAGAAGTGATTGATAGAGGTAAGCGATGGTTGAATTGTCTTTTCTTGGGTCCACATTCGTTCCAGGTTCAATCGCCTCCCAGATTCCATGTGCCCTGAATATTGCTTTGATCCTAAGCGACCATATTGGGTAGTTCGTGGTCGTTAGGATTGGGCACTGGAATGATAGATTGGAGCTCTCCTTCGTCATCACCAGTTGCTTGTTTGGGTCCACCTTTTCCGCCATTGAAGTCTTCGATTTCTTCTCTGGTACAGCAAGCTTCGATCCGGTCCTCTGAATCGTCACAGATCCCCTCGACTCCTTGCGCTCTGATACCAATTGTTGTAATTGGTACCAGAATTTTCAGCAGAATAACAAACAATTCTTTATCAGAAATCCTTCTCTGAATTCGATTAATTGATTGACTGATTACATCCATCAAAATCAGCTTATTAAATAGACCAAACATCTAATAAGAACACCTAAACATTAGGATCCTATCCCCTTCCTTCGGGATAACCTTAATCCTATAAACATGGTATTTATCTAAGATACCTATGACCTTCTAGATACCTTAACCAACAAAAGACAAAGTTAAATTAATAGTCCCTCGACTATTTATTAATCAAGATTAGCTAATAAACCCAAAGATCGTGATGTAGCTAATGTCTTGGCAGGATCCACATGGTTGGGTGATTTGTTACTCGAGTTGCATGTCCCACTTCCAAAAGCACTATTGTTTATCGTGACATTGTTTCAACAGTTTATGCATCTGGCAATTAGGTGCAACATCAACATACAAAGCACATTGAGATCTACATTCACTTTATTTGTGAGAAGGTTCGCATGGGTCATGTTCGGGTCCTACATGTACCGTCCTCTTTGCAATACACGGATATTTTTAGCAGGGATTATCTCGTCAACTTTATTAAGAGTTTCGCTCCAATTTGAACGATCATCAACCTTTTGCTTAAACTTTGAGGGAATATTATCCGACTTATATCTTGTATTAGGAGATATATATTATGAGGGAGGTTCAAATAAGAAGAATATTTTGCCTAAGAACAATAAGAACAATTTAAAAACAACATTTGACAACCCTAATGAAATCCGATTGAACTAATTCCGGATGCTTTTGAACCGTCTCGTCAAACTCTACGATCTTAGCATTTAGGTTTAGCTTTTAGGGTTTAGAAATCTGGTTTTATAATTTAGCTTAACATTTGGCCTTAAAGTTTAGCTTTTAGGGTTTAGATTTAGCTTTTTAGGTTTAACTTTCGGATTTAGGATTTCTTTTCAGGGTTTAGGTTTAGTTTTAACGTTTAGGATTTAGCTTTAAGGTTTAAGATTACGGTTTAGCTTTTAGCATTAGGTTTTAGGTTTAACTTTAGAGTTTAGCTTTAGTTTTAGCTTTAGAGTTTAGATTTAGTATTTAGCTTTTGGGTTGAGGATTTAGCTTTAGAATTTAGGGTTAGGGTTTAAGTTTCAACGAGACGGTTCTAATGCATCCGAAATGAGTTCAATCGGAGTTCGTTAGAGTCATCAAATGTCATTTTTAAATTGTTCTTATTGTTCTTAGGCAAAATCTTGTTCTTATTGGATCTCACCCCTATATATTATATCAGGATAGGATCATAATTGATTTGTAATAATCTTTTTATAACTTCTTGTATTGTAATACCTATATCCCGTGTTGTTAAAACTGAACCGTTCTAGGAACTAGTGGCGTAAAGGTGTTCGAGCCGCTCCTAGTTAAACCAGCCGGTTATCAATTGAACCGGCAAACCGGAAGGTGGTTGGACCGGGTTTTTTTCCCTCTAAAATCCAAAGGATAAAACACTAAAACTAAAGCTTGTATTTTTTTAAAAAATAATTATATTTGTTTAAACATTAGTTATGTTTGTTTAAATGTTTTTATAATTCTGTAATTCTTTTGGTATTTTTTGAGTATTTATGATGTCATTCGGTTAGACCAGTGAACCAAAAATTCGTCCAGTTCAATGTCTGGTTCAGTTATGGAAACATTGCTTTTATTTGCTCCCCTATATAATATTGTTTGACCTCAATGACAAGCAAGTAATTGAGTCATACTATAAACACGTTTAGTAACATCATAATTAGTTTAGACAGTAGGAATACGTCTACTCTTCTAGGACAATTTATTCAGACACCGTTTAAAATGGTACGTTGCTAGATATATTTTCAGCCTATCTTCTACCGAATATAATGTATATATGTATGGACCCTTAAGGGGCAAAAGTGAAATTATACTAATTTTAACTTTATTTTGTGAAAATAACGTTAAAAGTGTTGGGATGATTAACTTCAAATGATAACTTTGAGCCGGGATTCCTTCAGAGCAGCCTCTCTATCCCAACTGGGATAGGGGTAAGGTTTGTCTCCATCCTCCCCCCTAGACCCTACTGAAGAGTAGGAATATACTGGGTAATTTTGTTTGTTTGTTTCCTATCTTCTGCCGAAATGATATTTTTTAAACATGAAATGTGTCCGCTTGTGGATGAATCAAGTAAATATTATTTTCAAGATTGATTCATCTTCTTGTCAACAGGAACTTTGCCATGCATCTTGCTGATACCTGGTTTATTTTTCATCCCTGAATCTCCTCGTTGGTTGGTAAGACTCATAAATTTGAATTTAGGTCATTCATTTTATTAGTGATAAATTTAGCTGTATTGCTCCGTTTTTGTCTGCTTATTTGTTTGTTTTAGTTTCAATGTCTTACATTCTGTAGGCCAAGAATGGGTTTATGGAAGATTGTGAAACCTCTTTACAAGTTTTAAGGGGATTTGATACAGACATTTCCTCTGAGTTAAATGAGATCAAGGTATAAGATTTAGTTAGTATCTATTGTTTTTACAAACTGATTGATTACTATATCATAATTTCACCAGAGATCTGTGCCAACATCAGGCAAACGAGCTACGATTCGATTCTCTGAGTTCAAAAGAAGAAGATACTGGTACCCCTTAATGGTAAATCTAAATACTATAACTTTCTAACTTTTTTTTTTCCTGTTGGAGGCTTTACCGAAAAATATTATAAAAAAAATGGATGACACCATCTCAAAGCCCTAACCCCCCTGGCCATCCATCCCTCCCAAACAAACAATGGGAGGCCACCAAGATACAAAGACAACTAAGCAACACAACTTTCTTTTAGCTCTCAACATTTAAAATCTGTTTTCTGTTATTCTCTTGTTGGTTTATGTCATGCAGGTAGGAATAGGGTTGCTTCTTCTTCAACAACTCAGTGGTATAAATGGTGTTCTGTTCTACTCTAGTAACATCTTCCTGTCAGCTGGTTAGTTCATGACATAAATTGTATCCACCCTGCTTCAGTCCTAGTTATGGTCAATTCAAATATTCTTAATCCATAGTGAATATTAAATTCTGGCTTCCCAATTTATTGCTATTTTCATATATCTTTCAGGTAGCTATTAATCCACCTTTTGAGATTAACTTTGTAATCACATTCTGAACAGGAATTTCATCCAGCAAAATTGCAACATTGGGGCTTGGTGCAATTCAGGTATTTATTAACTAGTCTACATGGGCTTTAACGCAAAACACTTGTCGGTCAATTGTCAGCACCTGACATCTATGTAGGTTGCTGCTACTGCAATTACAACATCTTTGGTGGACAAAAGTGGTCGCAGAGCTCTTCTACTGGTAATAACTTGCGGAAATTTTAGCCAAGACTTATTATTACCAATTTAAGCAGGAAATTAAAACTAATTCATTGTTTTCATATTGCAGCTGTCTTCATTTCTAATGGTTTCTAGCAGCCTTCTTGTTTCAATGAGTTTCTTTTTGAAGGCTAGTAATGCTTTATGTTTCTAGTTGCATATAATGTTCCAAGAGTTGTTAAACTATCTTCTACACTTGAATTTTATTTCAAGAGTCTTCCTTGTTGCTTCCTTATGTTGAATTTCAGTTTTTGGTTTCTAAAGATTCATCTCTTTATGGCTTCTTGGGAATCTTATCACTGATTGGACTAGTGGTATGTTTTGCTTGAATTTACCTTTAGTTCCACTTATATAATGTATACATATGCTGAATCGTTGCTTTTGATTTAACGGATTCAGATGATGGCGACGGGCTTCTCTCTTGGGCTTGGACCTATTCCTTGGGTTATAATGTCTGAGGTATGCATGTTTACACCAAATTCATGCTGTTTAAGAATATTTTTTTCGAACTTACTCAAAGCAGAAGCAAATAAACATAGAATAGTGTCAAGAAGAAAAATGGCATCTTGTTGAATGCCTGACCATTACATCAAGCCTCTTTTATAGGACAGGTCTGAAAATATGACTGGTCAAGCATAAATTGAAAAACTAGAATTGACTATCAAAATATGAAAGTGACATTCTAAATAAACACATGAGTTACTCGAACAAAAAATTTACATGTTTTTGTACATTGAAGAAAACAAATAAAGATTGGTAAAATTGGGGGAATTCTGTGACTATGATGGAATTCGAGTCATGCTCTTTTTAAGTTAGGCCCTTTTCTATCCTGTTTGCTATTGTCTAATGATCCAGGCATGAGTTTGTTAGCTCGTGGATCTGTATAAACACTAAGTTAAGTATTCACTTGTTTTGAAACTATTTTCATCTCAGATACTTCCCGTAAATATTAAGAGCCTTGCTGGCAGTGTTGCGACACTTTTTAACTGGTTAGCAGCATCAATTGTTACAATGACAGCACCGCTACTATTGAACTGGAGTAGTGGAGGTACATATCTTTTGTGTGTGTGTGTATTTTGTAATGAAAGCCTACTGAAGTGCCACCTGTTATACAGGAACCTTTATCATCTATGCTGCCGTGTCTACTTTCACTCTAACTTTTGTGAAATTATGGGTTCCTGAAACAAAAGGAAAAACTTTGGAAGAACTACAATGGTCCTTCAGATGACATTGTTATGGTCTTCTAGCATGATCTTTGCTGGACACTTTAATTTTTCAAGAACTATATGGCATAGAAAACCACCATTTCATGTCAGCAACATCCATATCTTTAACACGTTTGATCATGTGACACGCACATATGATATATTCTTTTTCTTAAGATGCCATGGTTGGTCATGAAGAAAATTGGCAAAAGAGATGAACAAGGTGTGAGTTATGCCTATATTAAGGATTGGTTGATTTTAAATAAACGCGTTTATGTATACAATATGTTATTATCCTTTTTATATATATGTGTCCAAATAATACTAAGCAAATACTTGATCAAACAATGAGAATGCTTGCTCTGGTTATAAGATAGTGGCTGTTTGATATAGACTATACATGTTCATCACTACATATGTTCTTCAAGTCTCAGGCCAATCCCTTGTGCTTTTGGTTGATGATAGAAAGTATCAATGATCTTTTGGCCTTTTGGATCCATCCATGTTAAGGGCTGAGTTAGTCTTCTTGTATTGAGCAGTCTAGAAGTGGGCAAAAAACTCGGTTTTGGAACAGGAACCGGGAACCGAACCGGTGGGTACGGACGGTTCCGGATTCTCAGAGAAATTGGAACCGGAACCAAAAAAAGCGGAACCAATTCCACCTTAACCTGGCCAAACCCGAACCGGAATAGGCCAAAAACGGTTGGAACCGGCCAAAAACCGGAACCGGTTGTTGACTTTGTTGACCGGAACAGGTTTAAAAAAAACGGTTTGCCCACCTCTATTGAGCACCTGATCATGTTACAAACATCAAAGGAAAACCAATTTAAGAGGATCTGAGATCAGATCAGAGAGGACCACTCTCTACTAATCAAGTATCGGGTGAGTGTTGGGACTCAAGTGATACGCTGTGAAAGCAAACAACACACATACCATCAAGTATTACACAAAAACGAAAAATAAATGAACATAATGATAGTACGTGATTCGATCGATGTGGCCTACGTCTACGATTGCAACTAAGGTTTCTTTTATTACTCTAAAGTGCTTAATATTATAATACATAGCATGATTAGGGTTTTAATAACTTGGAGACTAGAAAACACGATCAAAGTCTAAAATAGATTAACCAAAGCTGGTCCTGTTCTTTGTTCTTTTTGTCAACCGTACAAAGCTCAAAGGCTTCATACCCATGAGTGAGTTCATAATAATACATGTATGTTTATCTAGTGATCTTAGCGCATTGATAGAGTAGAAGTATGAACAAGAGATGGTTGGTAGAGGAGTGGGAGTTTCCTTCTTTTTTATTAGGGACATGTGAGGATAAATTCAAAATAATTAATTTTATTGCTAAAAATAGATGTGAATCAGTTGTATAATACATGTATGCTTATCTCATAGTATAGAAGTGTTGGGATGAAAAAGCAAAGTATAACCTAAATGTGAGCCCATCATTTCTTTGACCCATTTTAGGTTTTAAATGAAGTGGGGTATGGAATCAGCATGGTTTATGTTGATAATGTGTTGGAGAAAGAAAAAGGGGAGAAAAAGAAAAAGAATTCACATCACCCCTTGACCTAGCTGCAGTCTCCATCAATTTCCAGGAGTATCAACCGTTAGATCATTTCTGTTTTTTTTTTGTCACGGCAGCTTCACCACATCGGGGTGAGCTTGTCCAATGGGGGGTTTCGTTTAATTACCTCTGGAAGTCAGGTTTTGGAGCATTTGTTTGCATCTGCAGATTTTGTGGTGATTTCCCATTTTTGTCTTCGATTTTTTTCCATATGCTTGATGTTAATGTTTTCAAGTGTATGATGGTTGTTGTATGTCTCTAGCATACCTAGTAAAGACTTTGTGTTGCTCTAATTTTGGTGACAGAGGATTTGAAGCAGCTCTAATAGTCATGTGTTTTTACTCTTATTTTAAGAGGTTTTCACGCTAAAATCTAGTGTTTTTTTGTTGTTTATAATTCTCTATTTGTTTACATCATCTTAGGTTCATTGGATTGGTAGAGTTTTGTTAAACGAAGATAAATTTTACATTTGTTGTTTATCGTTGGTGACTGTGTCGTGTTTTTCCCATCAAGAAATATGACCAACATAGGAAGAGAGAGTTAGGGCAGAAGAGAGAGTTGTGTTCTCTTTCATAGGGAACATTGAGGTCAAATTCAAGAAAATTTAATTGTGTTGTCCAAAATAGATATGAAATGTTAACAACTCCTCGCTCTAGTTTGATGTGATATAAAATTATATACTATGCTAGACTTAAATTATTAGTGGTTTGTGTCTTTTACTTCTCACCAGTGCTTCTAATTCATTTTATATAGGTGGATGTTTAATTTTTATTGGTTTGGTATTCAGTTTGGATTGTGTTTTAATTTGGTCACAACAATAAATCAAATTGAACTAAAAAACTAAATAAGAAATTCGAATTGTCAAATATAAAGTACTTTTACAAAAAAAATAAATAATTATGTCTATATAATTTTGCAGTTGGACATGGTGGAATTTTTATATTTTTTTTGGTAAAGTATTATGTGCATCAAATACATCATTTTATTTAATAAAATTATTGTGTTGTTATAACTGAATTTAAAATTTGCATAGCATAAACCCAACAAGTTAATTGGTTTTAGTTACAAACCAAATTGAATTATCAAATAAGAATTTATTTTGGTTTTTCGATTTTAGATTTCGTTTGTTATCAATTTAGTTAGTTACAAACAAAATAATGAACATATCTTAGACATGTGATGTCTCATATGTTGAAATTTGCATGCTTTTGTGTTGATAGGAGTGTTTAGTTGGTTGGTTGGTTGATGTGAAATATATCATGTTTGGTCTAAGGGCATTGTAACATTTTGTTGTGATCCTTCATGATTTGTCTTTGCTTTCTTTCTTTTTTAAAAAAAATAATAATCCAAACTATTTCAAATACTACACCCACTATAATGGTTAAAGTAGTGCAAAAAAATCATAACATTTGATACCTAATTTGTAATCAAACAATTCAATTAGGTTCAAAATCAAATAATAAAGTCTCGAATTGGAATGAAGACTTAATGTAATTAGTCAAGAGATCAAATCCTTGCATATATACATGAAAACGATTTAATATACATGAAAAAATCAATGTCAGTGTGTGAATTATAGTTTAATAAGAATCTTCTAAAAACAACATCATTTTTTGGAAACATAATGTCACATATAATACATTGCGTACCATATAAGATGATCAATGCACAAGGTCCTTTCTAAGTTCGTAAGATGACTTCCTGATAATTTGCATGCATTGAGTTGACATACCCAATATGACATTAGTTTTACGGGACCTGTTAGGGAGACGCTAGCCTGGCTCAACATACACCATCCATACGACTCGTATTGGCCTATACGGGTAGTATGGGTTTTTTATTTCTGACAAAAACTGACACATCAAATTACAGTTCTGACACACCCCATACGACCCGTATACATTCTCGATCAAATAAGAAAAATGAAAAAGTGAGAGAGAGAAAGATTTAATGTGTAGAGAGAGAAAGATTTTGCACGCTACCCCAAAAAGTATGTGGCTATTAAATGAAAAAATAATATTAATTTATTAAAATCCCTTTGTTTTTTCAAAGTTCAAACTGAGAGCTAGTACCCTACTAGACTCAAATTACGCGTGTTGTCCATCAAACCATCATTTCACTTTTTAAGATTTTCCTTCCTTTTATAATTTAATAATTAACCTTCTTTTAAAGTTATATCTGGTTACCTTTCTTTCTTCTCCTCATCGTAACATTCTTTTTTCTTCTTAAATTTTCTTTATCCCATAAAATTGTTTCGTTTTATTTTGGTTATGATTTTGGCCTTATACGACTCGTATAGGGCCATACGGCCCCTATGTACTTTCAACAGTCAGACATTTACCTGAGACACCCATACGACCCGTATAGGGTCATACGACCCGTATGGGCCTAGGTGGTGTTAACTGATCCATAGGGGGTGTCCAAGTAACATGTCCCTAGTTTTACATATACCTAATGTCTTAAATATGACTTACATAAATTATCAAATTCTTGATTGACATGTACTTACGGTATATCTTTATTAAGTTGATTTGATTTGTACATGACTATAAAAATTCATAATACACCACGTAACCTATCATTTTACTTCATACATTAAATCATAAATTCATACACACACATGCATGTGACACCCTGATTTTGTTTTACGAGTATTTGTACTAAGAATTAATAAAAAGAACTTATTGGTTATTGTTAAAAAAAGTGTTTTTAAGAGGATTATAATGACTTATGGTAAATAGCAGTTCTCCTACAACAACAATTACCATACAATGTGCATCATTAAAGGCGTTGAATGAATGTAAGTGTCTATTTCCTCTATGTTAGGCTGATATTAAGGAAAGTCAATTAATTTGTCCAGATATTGTTCAAGAAACGACTGATAAGATATTCAAAATCAAAGATCGTCTAAAATCCGCAAGATATCGGCATGAAACTGTTAGAATTTGAATACGAGGACAAAGTTTTTTTGAAAGTGTCACCCTAGAAAGGAGTTGTATGATTCAAGGGAAAGGGTAAGTCAACTCATAAATATGCCAAAACATTTAAATTATAGAAACATTTGGTTTGATATTCTACAAATTACAATTACCCGAAGAACTTAGCACAAAACATAACGTTTTTCAATGCAACATGTCTTATGTGTTAAATAATATGTTGTAACAAATAAAAAAATTAAGGTTTTATAACCAAGATTTCGGCCACATATGTAGGTTGTTAGTAAGGTCGTCCCAATGGGCCAAGCAACTCAAACAAGGGCTTAGGACCCCAAAAAATATAAAGCCTCCAATTTATAAAAAAAATTATATGCAACGAGCTTTTTTGGTTTGTATATATTTTTAGCTTATAGGCTCTGTAAGAATAAGGAAATACAATAAAGGCCCGCATATAAACATTATAATATTCAATTGAAAAAGACTTTAAAACATTGTTTATAAACATTTTATTAAATAATTTGCATTAAAAAAATTAGAGAAAAAAATCTAATACAAACATTTTATACATCTAAATAAATATAAACAATTTTTTTAGTTCCATCATACATAAACTTTTACTTTATTCTTATCGGTCTCAAGCCCGTATAAAAATGATGGTTTTAAAGATAACCGTTAGTTTAGGGCCCCATATTTTTATTTCGCTTAGGGCCTTCAAAATGGTTAAGCCGACCCTGAAAGCCTCATAACTTATGAGGCTTTCTATGTCTTCACATTTAATCATCATCAAGTTCTTCTTTAATCTCAATCAAGTTCACCCTTCCATATAATCTTCTTTGATGCAAATAATTCCATCTTTATTCAATATACGCGGAAAACATAGCCTATCATCTCCATTTTCTTAAAACCTCAAAGGAAGAACAGTCCATTAATGTTTTATTCCATTTTTACAAGGTGTTGGTAAGATTTAGTTTATGTTCTTTTTATTAGTCTAATCTTGAATAATTTTCATGTCTTACTAGCACACATAATGGTTTATATAACCATATGTGTGTGTTCAAAATCATCATTTGTTGGTCTATATGTAACACCCAAACAGGAGTCCTAAACAGGAGTCCCGACTACCGATACCCACCCTTCCAGTTAATACATGCTCGTCTTACAACCTAACTCTAACGAGATTATGAAATCAAAGATCAAGTATGTGTGTTTTGAAATTCAACAAAATAACTTAATGAAATTTCATCTTGAAACATATGAATAAGAATGTAGTCTAAGCGTGAAACTTTTAGAATTTAGGGTAATAGCGTAATTATGAATGATATGAAAGGTATGAGCACATATAGAATAAAGGTAAAATCAATTAGCACGTACTTGGCTCTTATACTGTGACACCTCGCAAATTCCAGGTCACAAATTAATTTATTTTAATAATAATGTGCATTATTATTTCATACGTGGCACTAGAATAATTGCATTTAGTGTGACACGTGGCACAACGGACCAAACACACTGATAATTCGAGGAATTATCGCACAACACTCGCACGTGTCTTGAATGACGAACGTTGGTGAACGGATCAAATCACAGTACACTTTCACTACACATTAGGTTCCGAGGAACCTAATTTAATTAGTACAATGCCCACATATCGAGAAACGATGATCGTAGTCGGTTCAAACGCGAAAATCGGTCCAAAACTATTAAATTGGGCTTATTGGGCTCAACCGAGACCCATCGCGGTACGCGATGGGCACTCATTTGGGCCTTCGCGGTACGCGACACATAGGCGGGAGAATTTGAATTCTCCGAAAACCTTTGCGGTACGCGACGACCGATCATCTTCCACCATCGCGATACGCGGCGTGTTTCGGGAACCGAATGATTATTTTATTCGTCGCGCTACGCGACGGTGCTTTTTGTCAGGCGTCGCGGTACGCGACGAGCCTACTTGCGCAGAAATCTTTATAAAACCAAAGTTAATCATTCTGAAATCTTTTACACCCAATCCTCTCGACTGAAACTTTTCTTCTCGACCATTTGCCCTCTGTTACACCCTATAGCCCCTCTAGAAGCCATTGCCATCATTTGAGGAGGACCATTGAAGCTCTTGAAGGCTTGAGGCAAGCTAGGAGCATCACCTATCATCTTGAACGATTTGGAGCTGCTGTGGAAGCAATCCCAGAAGTTCTTGAAGCCCTCCACCTCTGTTCCATTGATATCCAAACACCCAAGAAGACTCTTGAGGTAGTTCTAGCCCCATTTTGTGTTCCTAGCACTTAAAATCACACATGCAAGCCATTTTGGCCACATGCATCACCATCACCACCTCAATCACGAATTTATGATCTTGTGAATCTGATTTATGATGTTATTGCTACTGATTTGATGATATTTAGATTATCCATGGTGATTTTTATGTGATATGATAATGATTTGTTGATTTCACCATGAAATAGGCACTTTAAACAACATGCATGAATGATCTAGCATGATTTACATGATTTTTGATGGTGAAATGTTGTTATAAGTGTTGTTGTGATGCTCTACATAGTTTAGAATGATTGATTTATGTCAAGATATGACTATTTGGTGATTGTTGCTAATAATGGAAACTTTGATATTGTAAGATTTGGGGTTTTGATGAAATGGCTTAATGTATGTGTTTAGATCCATAAGTTATGCTTAGAATGATGATATTGAACCAATGTGATAATGATTTGATGCACTAGAATGGTTAGAATCGTTAAAAGCCATGATTTTGAGGATGTTACTATAAATAGTAACTTTATTTGTGCAAGTATGTAAATAGATGAGTTTATAACCACATGAATGTGATTTAAGCTAGAAAGGATGTTTTATGATATTACTTGATGTATTAAGATGGTTAGAATCATCAAAGGTATGATATTTAGGAATGTTACTATAAATAGTAACTTTTTGATATAATGATGCTAGGAATGATGATATTGATGAATGTTAAACGATTAACATGCTTAGTTAAATTAGTTATGATGAAAATAAGTGATATTACGTTCCAAGATGGTTGAAATGCGCGTTTTGCCATGAGTTACTATAAATAGTAACTTTTGAACGCGAAGTATGCTAATTCGGCTATGTGTAATTATGTGATATGTGATAACATGCTTATTTAGTGTAGGATTCGGTCTGCCCAGGATACATATTAAATTGATGTGGCTAGTGTGATATGATCCAAGTCGGGTCATACCCAATAACAAGCTAGACAAACACCTGCAATATTTATTTATTGATTTGATCAGTTAAATAAATAACAACACTAAGAACATTTAGAAAAATGGTTTTCTAAATAAGATGCACTTAAGAAATTAATAAATAACATGGGTTTATTTATTTTGAGAGATAATTTTATAATTGTTATTTAATGGTTAAATAACATTTATAAAAATGTAACATGACTTGTAATGTATTACAAATTAATTAAATTGGTTTTAATTAGTGTCATGTTAAAGTTAGTTGTAAATACAATATAATTTTGTAAGTGTCACAAATTTATTTTGGGTATTAATTTAAAACAAATGGGTTGGAAATCATGGCAAGCAAGCCCGTTACATTGGGGCAGAATTTTCAGCAAAAACGGGGCTGCCATAAACCCCTCCCAATGGTTTTAAAGATGCTTATATAAACATACAAGCAAGCCCCATGCAAGTAATTTTTTTTCTCTCAAGTACAAGAGCATCTTTCTCTCTTTTTCTCCCTTGTTTTTTTCGGCAAAAACAGCAAAAAAAGGAGCAGATTTTCAGCAACTTAAAGAAGTTTTAAAAGCTGAAATTTGTGTTGTTGAATCCTAGCATTCAAGGGTGGTTGTTGGTGGCTTTGGGTATACAAGCTTGAGGTTTTCTTGGTTGAAGACTTAGTATTCAAATCATCATCTTTACCTTCATTCTTCACGTGTTCTAAGAGGTAATTAATGGTGTTCTTGAATGTTTTGATAGTATGTTCTTCCATGTAAAGATCCTTGTTCATGGGTTTTGTTTTAATCAAATGTATATGATGCATAAACTAACTAAACTCAAAATCGTTTTTGATATAAACTCCGCTGCGTTTTACATGTTAAATGGTTAATATGGCTTTGATAAACATCTACAAAACCTAACATTTAGGATAAATATGCATGATAGAATAATAGGATTATGATTTCTTGCACATCTTGCCTAATGTGGAAACTTTCCTGAAATAGAAACTTACTATAAATAGTAAGTTTCCTCACGAAAGTGGTTTTGGTATCTGTACACATCACACGACACTAAATCGCACATTAAACGAACACTTGATCCAAAACCGTCACCAACGGGTCGTTAGGTCAAACACGGTCAACTCGACCCACATAACAATGGGAACTTCATGGATTGGTACCGAAACTTGAGAATCGTTCTCAAGCAAGAAAAGAAGTCCTATGTGTTAGACAATCCCATTCCCGATCAACCCGATGAGGATAACGTCGAGGCCTTTAACGATTGGGTCAAGTACGTCGAGGACTCCATGCAAGTCTCATGTCTAATGTTGGCGAGTATGACTCCCGATTTACAAAAGGACTTTGAGAACCACAATGCTTATGATATGATCACCCAGTTGAAGGAAATGTTCCAACAACAATCTAGGGTGGAACGGTTCGAAACGGTTCGAGCACTTCATGCATGTCGGATGGACGAGACCCAATCGGTTTCATCTTATGTTCTCAAGATGAAAAGCCACATTGATCGCCTCGAGAGACTTAACTGCCGTGTCTCCACTGAGTTAGCTACGGATTTGATCCTTAACTCCCTATCCAAAAGGTTTGAAACCTTTGTTATGAATTATAATATGAATGGATGGGACAAGAGCATTGGTGAGCTTCATGCAATGCTCAAAACGGCCGAGGCGGGCATGGGTAAAAAGGTTTTACCGGTCCTAACGATCAATGAGGGTGGTAGTAAGAAAAGGAACCACCCCGACCCCAAGGCAAGTGTTGCCAAAGGGAAGGGACACGTTAAAAAGAAAGGGAAGGGTAAGGCTAAAGTGGAACCCAAAGAAAAGAAGCAAAAGGTTGCTAAAAATGATCCGTGTTTTGAGTGTGGTGAGATAGGCCATTGGAAACGAAACTGTTCGGTCTATCTCAAAGAGTTGAGAACCAAGAGGGATGTGGGGCAAACCTCAGGTATGACTTTTATGATACATGTTGAGCTAAATATTATTTCTTCTAACACATGGGTATTGGATACCGGATGTGGAACTCATATTTGCAATTTGTTGCAGGGGTTCAAAAGAAGTAAGCATTACAGCAAAGGGGAAATTAGTCTCTTCATGGGCAATGGAGCAATGGTTCATGTTGAAGCCCAAGGAGACTATATTTTGAAGCTTCCAAGTGGTTTGGAAGTTATTTTAAAGAATGTTTTGTATGCTCCTAGTTTGACTAGGAACATTATCTCTGTTTCCCGTTTAAGACAATGTGGTTTTAATTTCAAGTTTGTTGACAATGATATCCATGTTTCTTTAAATCATGTGTTTTATTTTAAGGCTATACCTTGCAATGGTATTTATGAATTGGTTCATGATAACACAACATATGATAGCTCAATGTACCAAGCTACCACCAAAAGGCTCAAATTAGATTTGAGTGATTCCTATCTTTGGCATTGTCGCCCTGGACACATAAACAAAAATCGCATGCAAAAACTTCAAAAGAATGGACTTTTAAAAACAAATGAAAATGATTCATTTGATGTATGCGAGTCTTGTTTACAAGGTAAGATGACAAAGGCCCCTTTTAGTGGGACTAATGAAAGGGCAAAAGATTTATTAGGGATCATACATTCGGATGTATGTGGACCTTTTAAACCGATGGCTAGGAATGGTGAAAGATACTTCATTACCTTTACCGACGACTATAGTCGTTATGGGTATGTGTACTTGTTAAGGCACAAACATGAATCTTTTGAAATGTTCAAAATCTTCAAGAATGAAGGAGAAAATCAACTCAACAAAACGGTCAATGTAAGCCCCAAACCCACCAACACATGCCACGTGTGTTTAAACGACAAATGAAAATAGGTCCCAGATTTTTCAAACCGACACATGTAATTAACACCTTAAACACCTCACTTGAATGGACTTTACAAAATAATTGATGTTAATTAAACATTCAATAGCAAAAACTACATTAGAGTTATTCACCAAAAACCTTTGTTTTAAACCAACAAAGAAAAACCCCAAAAGATGTTTGATCCGAATCCTTGCGAGGCAACCCGATCACAACCACGTTCAACCCTTCCGTTCACCTGAAAACACCATAATTAAGTCACCATTAGTTCATTAGAACTAAGTAAGATCACCATGCCCACCCACACGAGCTTACATGACCCAAAAAGTCAATTTTGGTCAAATACTACACTGGGCGTATGGTTTGGGTGTATCTGGGGCGTATCACAGACAAAATCCAAAGTTGGAGCTGAAGGAGGCGTATCATACGCCCCCCCTGGCGTATGATACGCCGGGCACCACCTGCACGGCTATTTTTGCTGTTTTAAGCCATCTTGACCCCTTTCGCTCAAATACGACCATTCCAATACCTCCATAAACATTATATAACACCATATAATCATATTATACACCTTAATTCACCAAATTATAACCATCATAGTCATAATATCAAACGATTTACTAACGGGTCGTTTGCACCCAAAACTCCATTGAAATCTTATTCCACAAGATTTCTCAAGTTAAGTAAACCACACCACTTGTGTTTTACTAACTTGATTTCACCCAACAAAGGACATTCACACACCATGTGAATAATCCAATGTCATGATCACACCACATGTGATTCAAAACACCAATTTGAGTTGATTTCAATTACAATTCACACACCTTGTGAACTAATTCAAATCATTCAACACATATACAATTAAACACCAAATCAATCATGAACTAGTATTGAAACACCATGTTTACAATAATCAAGCAACATATATCACCTATTGCTTATCATTGTCTAACAACAAGTACTAGTTCACCTATCCACCATAAAGTCAAATCTTCAACAACATTCATACATGTACACACCTTTACACATAATAAGTAGAAAATTTAGGTGACTTACCTTATTTCAATGAGCTATCCTCTATCACAATTTCCTTTCCGGGTCGTTTGGTTTCACCCACACCTTCACTATCAATTCCTATTATCACAACTAATAGGTTTAATATAAAGTTTGACCACAATTAGTCAAAATACACCCATTCACCCCAATGTCACCATTTTCAATCTAATTTGCTTCCAAATGACCCTTAACCATAACAATTCACCCTTTTTGATGTTATACACCACATACTACATCTCACCATTTGTTTTAAACAAATTTTAAGTTAAATGCTCTACTTGGCATTTCATCAAACACCATGTATGCACAAGTTCATGTGCTAATGATCATTCATCATTAACACATCCATATAACTCCATTATTTGTTTATAAATGATCAATTTCATCATTTTCACAACAAACTATAGCTATATAGTGATAATCATCAACTTCAAACCTTTAAACACTACTTAACACACCATGTTCATCAACTCCATGAAAACCCCAATTCCCCCATTTTCATAACATGTAAATCATGAAAGAAAACAATTAAAAGTTGTTCCTACATGATTATCAACATCATTAACAACATTTGACACTCTCAAAACACCAAATTTGAGGGTTTTACCCATCAAACCCACACCCCCCATGGAGACCCACGAAAATCCCATCAAAAACACCCAAAAATCTTACCTAGATGTTGTTTGACGCAAGGGGAACTCCAATTTATGCTTGCATTCAAGATCAAATCAACATTCAACCTCCAATTTGATCAAATTTTGAAGTTCTTGAGTTTCCTCCTCCTCCCCTTTTCTTGTTCACGTTTTTCAGCAAAGAGATGGTCTTATGACCAGATTTGACCAAGTCAACAACTTAACCCACCATTTACAAGTTTCAGCTATTGACAGTTTTGGTCCCTCTATTACTAGTTAAAACTAACTAGTTATAACTAACTAAGTTAAGTTAGTAAACACCCAACATATTGTTAAAATAAACAAACACTCTTAAAACACCCACCAATTGGTTATAATTAACAAATATTAATAAAACACCCATCAAATTAAAATAAAACATAATTTATACACCAATTACATTTTACTTATAATAATTTCCCCAAAATGGGTTGTTACAGTCAAGATTCTTCGTACCGATAGAGGAGGTGAATACCTAAGTAGTGAATTTCAAGAGTATCTTAGAAGTTGTGGGATTGTCTCACAACTTACTCCACCTGGAACACCACAACATAATGGTGTGTCTGAGAGGAGGAATCGGACTCTATTGGATATGGTTCGATCTATGATGGCTAGAAGTACACTACCTATATCATTTTGGGGTTTTGCTTTGCTCTCCGCGGCCCGTATTTTAAATATGGCCCCAACCAAGAAAGTGGAAAGGACACCTTTCGAAATATGGCATGGAAAGGTTCCATCATTGTCATATTTAAAAGTTTGGGGGTGTGAGGCTTATCCTAAGCAATACACTCAAAACAAACTGGAAGCCCGATCCACTAAGTGTATCTTTGTTGGATATCCTAGAGATTGTATGTGATATTATTTAAATGATCCAATAGAGCAGAAAGTGTTTATTGCTCGAAAGGCAGAGTTCTTGGAAACTAAGTTCCTTTCGGAAGGAACTAGTGGAAGAACAGTGGAACTTGAAGAGGTTCAAGATTCACAAGACGATACACATTTGGTTGATACTAGCAATCAACATGAGGATGTTGAGAATGATCATGTGGATGATCAAGATACACAAAACGTTCGCAGATCTGGTAGAATTAGTGTTCCTCCTGAGAGATATGGATTTTTCATGGATGGATGCTATGTGGTGGATTCTGATGAACCAACCACATACCGTGATGCAATGTCAAAACCTGATTTTGACAAATGGCAAGAAGCCATGAACGTTGAGATGCAATTCATGTATGATAACCAAGTTTGGGAATTGGTTACACCACCTCTTAAATCCAAGGTAGTTGGAAGTAAGTGGGTTTTCAAGAAGAAAACCGATATGCATGGAAACTTGGATACTTATAAAGCTAGACTTGTAGCAAAAGGTTTCACTCAAACTCAAGGTGTTGATTATGATGAAACTTTCTCGCCTGTGGCAATGCTAGTCTATCAGGATATTGTTTGCCATAGCTGCATATTATGACTATGAGATTTGGCAAATGGATGTCAAAACTGCTTTCCTTAATGGGTATCTTGAGGAAGATGTCCATATGGAACAGCCTGAAGGTTTTGTCGATCCAAAACATCCTAATAAGGTATGTAAGTTAAAGAAGTCAATCTATGGATTGAAACAAGCATCGAGAAGTTGGAATCATCGTTTTGATGATGAAGTAATGAAATTTGGCTTCATCAAAAACCCTGACGAAGCTTGTGTATATAAAAAGGCTAGTGGGAGCATCATTACTTTCCTTGTATTATATGTCGATGACATTCTACTATTTGGAAATGACATTCCAACCTTGGAAGGTGTAAAAACCTGGCTTGGAAGCTGTTTTTCCATTAAGGATCTTGGTGAAGCCGCCTATATTTTGGAAATAAAGATCTATAGGGATAGATCAAGGCGGTTGATAGGTTTAAACCAAAGTGCATACATTGACAAAGTCTTGAAAAGGTTCAAGATGGAAAATTCTAAGAAAGGTTTAGTACCTATTCAAAAGGGGACTATATTGAGCACGTCTCAATGCCCTAGTTCAAAGGTTGAGCAAGAAAGAATGAATGGAGTCCCGTATGCATCTGCTATAGGATCCATCATGTATGCAATGATATGTACAAGGCCGGACGTGTCATGTGCTCTAAGCGTGACAAGTAGATATCAACAGAATCCTGGTAATAGTCATTGGATGGCTGTTAAAAGTATTTTGAAATACCTTAGAAACACTAAGGATATGTTCTTAATATATGGATCTGGTGAGGAGGAACTCGTTGTAAAGGGTTACACGGATGCGAGTTTCCAAACTGATCGAGATGATTCACGATCACAGTCGGGATATGTCTTCATTATGAATGGAGGAGCGGTCTCTTGGAAGAGCTCAAAGCAAGATGTAGTGGCACTATCTACAACAGAATCAGAATACATCGCCGCTTCATTGGCAGCTCAAGAAGCTGCATGGCTAAGGAAGTTCATTGCCGATCTAGGGGTTGTTGCTACCATTCAAGACCCCCTAGAGATCTTTTGTGATAACAAAGGGGCCATTGCTCAAATCAAGGAACCTCGTGCTCATCAAAAGACTCAGCACATCGAACGGAGGTTCAACTACATAAGGGATGAAGTTGAAAAGGGAAAGATATGTATTCGCAAAGTTCACACCGATCAAAACATTGCGGATCCATTCACGAAGCTCCTTGAAAGGACAAAGCATGAAAGTCATACTTGTTCCTTATGACTTCGATATTCTAGTGATTGGAGTTGATTAAATTTTGTATTTGGATATCGGAACTTATGTAATTTGACTTGATTATATGGTTATAATTTTCATTTACTGTTCCATTTTAGCATGTTTAAATCCATGAATAAATGAGTTATTCTAAACGTCCGTAGTCGGTCATATTTGTGGGAACAACTATGAATGTAAGACTATTATAAACTTGGATTGGTTGATATTCACAAGGTATGAATATAAAGCAAGAGGTTGCTGCCAAGGTTCATTGATATCTATGGGATATAGATATAGGACTGGCCCGCTCTCAAATATTTCTTCATGGAATCTTTGTGATTAGTCATAAGAAATATTGAGTAAAGGCGAATATCATTGTGTCCTCAGACCTGAGATACATATTGGGTCTGGCCAAGATACATATTAAATTGATGAGGCTAGTGTGATATGATCCAAGTCGGGTCATACCCAATAACAAGCTAGACAAACACCTGCAATATTTATTTATTGATTTGATCAGTTAAATAAATAACAACACTAAGAACATTTAGAAAAATGGTTTTCTAAATAAGATGCACTTAAGAAATTAATAAATAACATGGGTTTATTTATTTTGAGAGATAATTTTATAATTGTTATTTAATGGTTAAGTGACATTTATAAAAATGTAACATGACTTGTAATGTATTACAAATTAATTAAATTGGTTTTAATTAGTGTCATGTTAAAGTTAGTTGTAAATACAATATAATTTTGTAAGTGTTACAAATTTATTTTGGGTATTAATTTAAAACAAATGGGTTGGAAATCATGGCAAGCAAGCCCCTTCCATTGGGGCAGAATTTTCAGCATAAACCCCTCCCAATGGTTTTAAAGATGCTTATATAAACATACAAGCAAGCCCCATGCAAGTAATTTTTTTTCTCTCAAGTACAAGAGCATCTTTCTCTCTTTTTCTCCCTTGTTTTTTTTCGGCAAAAACAGCAAAAAAAGGAGCAGATTTTCAGCAACTTAAAGAAGTTTTAAAAGCTGAAATTTGTGTTGTTGAATCCTAGCATTCAAGGGTGGTTGTTGGTGGCTTTGGGTATACAAGCTTGAGGTTTTCTTGGTTGAAGACTTAGCATTCAAATCATCATCTTTACCTTCATTCTTCACGTGTTCTAAGAGGTAATTAATGGTGTTCTTGAATGTTTTGATAGTATGTTCTTCCATGTAAAGATCCTTGTTCATGGGTTTTGTTTTAATCAAATGTATATGATGCATAAACTAACTAAACTCAAAATCGTTTTTGATATAAACTCCGCTGCGTTTTACATGTTAAATGGTTAATATGGCTTTGATAAACATCTACAAAACCTAACATTTAGGATAAATATGCATGATAGAATAATAGGATTATGATTTCTTGCACA
Organism: Mikania micrantha; assembly: GCA_009363875.1. Classification (NCBI taxonomy): domain Eukaryota; kingdom Viridiplantae; phylum Streptophyta; class Magnoliopsida; order Asterales; family Asteraceae; genus Mikania; species Mikania micrantha. Next base: position 22,495,268 of record CM018690.1, on the reverse strand, counting down.
TCTTGCCTAATGTGGAAACTTTCCTGAAATAGAAACTTACTATAAATAGTAAGTTTCCTCACGAAAGTGGTTTTGGTATCTGTACACATCACACGACACTAAATCGCACATTACACGAACACTTGATCCAAAACCGTCACCAACGGGTCGTTAGGTCAAACACGGTCAACTCGACCCACAGAACAACTCGGAGTTGTTGAACACTAACACGGTCCTGTGAGACCCACACATGTGAACACAAACTCATAGTACCTATGTGATATAGGTGACTACTAGCCGGCGAGCTACACTATTTCTGTTGAGCAAACGCTTTACTCAAACTCAGGTGAGTTTTACAGCCCCACTTTTACTCTTATACTGTTTTACTTAACTTTGGGGTGAGAATACTATGCAACTGTTTTAGATATAGTACTGGTATGTTGTGAAAACCATTTTCGAGTGTAACTATTATTGCTTAAAGTCCTCACTTATCCTTACCGTTAGTTGTAACACAAACGAGTCGTAATTACGTAGTACTACTGGGTTTGACTAACCCCACTCGACACCAATGTTGACTCGAGGTCATAACGAGTGTAATTTCGATGTGAATGCGGGTTCAGCGATGACCTGCGGAGGCAAACGGGAACAGTCTAGCTTCGGTAAGATGAACTGACACACTCCACGGATCGTAGTATCCAACAACCAAACTTAACATACCCAGTATATGTCTGTTTACTTTTCAGTCTGTCTAAACCTGTGAACTCACCAACTTTTTAGTTAACACTTTTCGCATGTATTCTCAGGTAACTAATGGAGCACACGCTAGGACACAAAGGAGGAGTACAAGAGAGTCTCATGCATATTAGACTCCTAGGCTTTGTGTTGATGAGCTGACTTTGAAAACAATTTGATTTATGTAGTGTTTGATACAATTTACTTTCCGCTGCAAACTTTGTTTACTTATGATGTCTAAAACATTTTCCGCTGCTTACTAATAAAAATCATGATTATTTTACAAACATGTGTGATTGTGTAACTCATATAGAGTCGTTCTATATGACCATGAGCTGTGATCCTGGCCACGTCACACCCACGTGGACTGACACCACAAGTGGGAATTTGGGGGTGTGACAGACTGGTATCAAAGCCTTGGTTATAGGGAACTAGGTTTGCATATAGTAAACTTAGACTATAGCCACTGCTCTACACTAGACACTACACTTAGAATTCGCACACTGATATTACCATTACTATTGAACTGTTGTTTACTAACTTGAGATTTACAGGAATGGCCAACAACGACAACGCCAACAGGAACCCGGGCAGACGCTCGGCAACAGATGACCTGACCGCTGAGAGTTGACGGCGAGTCAACGACATCGTGGCCCAGGTCGACGAGGAGATGGACAGACGGGCACGACATGCATCACGAGCCCGGTACTGGGGATGGATCCCCATGGTGATACGGGACTGGATTATAGGAGAGAGGGTATTCGCCACGGTATCCTGGAGACGCACCGACCGACCACAGACTACCACCACTGGGAGTGCCGATGGAGCAGGCATTCGCGGCTCACGTGGCTTTCTCCCGACGTGAGGCCATGAGGAACGGCGAGCTATCGGACGAGTCCGAGTCCTTCGAGAGAAGAACGATCGCCTCGAGAGGAAGAATGACAGGTTAGAGGAACAGGTAGAGACTCTGCGTCTCCAGGTGTCCCAGCTGATCGGGCAGCACGGACAGATAGTGGATGTCATGCAGGAGCATGACGTACGCATCACGGAGAATCGAGTCGCCAACGAGGAGACTCAGGCGATGGTCCAGGCTAGCGATGCCATGCTTAACGCGTGGGTCGCACAGTTTATTGAGGAACCACCTCAGGATGATGGACCCCAATTCGAGGTCAATGACCTCGAAGAGGGAGACTTCGACGAGGATCCTGAGGAGGGCGAGGATGATGGAGATGCTGATAGTGACGTTTCACACGTCACCATGGACTCAGATTAGCCGAGTTACTTTCATTTATGTTTCTTTTCCATTTGCCTAAACGAGCGGGATGTGCTCGTACAAGCTTATGTTGCTATTATCTTTTGAAATCATTGTACTTCAAGTTATTATTATTAATGGAATGATGTTTTGCTTTATTTATTATATCTTGACTATGGTTGAATGCTAACATGACACCTAACTTGACTTCTGACATGACAATCGGCTAACACTCTAACTCATGCTAACTAACATTCTAACCCTCCCATATAGAACATGTCTGGAAGAGGATCCAACGCCCGCAACCTCAAACGCAAGGCCGAAAAGGCAAGAATCAACATGATGGTCGAACGTAAAGTCAACAAGGTGCTTGCCGAATACGAGGCAAACCGTCACACCAGCGATACTAGTGACACCAATAACGGTACTAACCCTTGTTTAACATGACTAACTTAGTATAGACAACGATGACACTAACACGTGACCTTGGACTCCTATGCACAGGATCTCAAGGGAGTACGGCAAAGGGGTGCCCGTTTAAAGCCTTCCTGAGTTGCCACCCTCACAAATTCCAAGGTACAGAAGGAGCAGTCGGACTACTCCGCTGGATTGAGAAACTGGAATCGGTCTTTGCTATGGCCGAATGCTCGGAGGAGAACCGAGTAAAGTATGCTACCGGGACTCTTGAGGGACCTGCCCTCACCTGGTGGAATACACATGTCCAAACTCTCGGACTTGAGACTGCCAACACCATTCCGTGGGAGGAATTCACCAGAATGCTTCACGAAGAATACTGCCCACGTGACGAGATCAGGAAGCTTGAGGAGGAATTTTGGGTGCACAAAATGGTGGGATCGGAAATCGAGAAATACTGCACTCGATTTCATGAATTGTGCAAGCTGTGCCCGGCAATGGTGACGCCGGAATACAAGAAAATCGAGCAATTCATCAGTGGATTGCCCGAGCAAATCCAAAGTATGGTGACTGCTTCTGACCTCTCTACCATCCAACCACTAATTCGCTTGGCACACAAGTTGACAGACCAGGCAGTAGCCCAGGGGAAACTGCCTAAGAGGGGTGAACATCTGAAACCCCAGGAAACCAAGCGGAAGTGGGAACCCAGCAATAACCGTACCTTCTCACCACAACAGCCGGCTCAACACCGACCAGCACCTGCAAAGGTCTTCACTGCAACCCAGCCAAGCACTCAAGGAAAGGGGGTATCAGGGCAACAGCCCAAAATGCAACAACTGCAACTACCACCACTTTGGCCCGTGCAAAAGGACCAAATGCACCAATTGTGGCAGAAACGGGCACTTGGCCAAAGGATGCCGATCAAACCCCAACCCCAATGTCAACAAAAATGACACCTTAAAGGGATGCTTCACTTGTGGGAAGCCAGGGCATATGCGCAGAGATTGCCCACAAAACAAGAACACAGGAGGCAACCCGGCAAGGGGCAGGGCATTTGTCATCGGGTCAGGAGAAGCAAAAGATGACCCCAATGTCGTTACAGGTACGTTTCTTTTAAATAATGTCTATGCTAGACATAGGTTTAAACTATATGTAATATAATTGAGACTTTTGCGATTTATATGTCAAGGTAGATTCCAAGCATGTATGTATAAACGTATGTATGATCAGACCTTTGTTGACTTGACACTCGACTTGAAAGTTGCGATTAGCATGAATTGGTTTCAATCATCCAAAGGCCCTCATTAGGGTCAAAACGATGGATGGGCGTCACCCAATAGATCTATTATTGTTACCATTGGCTCATAGGGTTAGTGATCATAGTAGACTTAGACTTCGAATAGCACACACATAGAATCATAGTTTAACACATATGACATAGTATCATACACATAGACATAGAGTTTGAATCCGCAAGTTTTGTGAAATGGAATTTGAAATTGAATAGCGTATACATGTTGCACCCAATACTTTGAAATGAAAACGTGCTACAAATACTCACATAGTATGATTGATGATTGACTTCTTGATTGTCGTTTATATGAAAACTTATAACTTGGTTCCTATAACATAATGAGTTGTGAACTTGTTATAGTTTATGTAGCTGTATTTGTGTTTTGTGTTTCGGGGTTTATTTAAAATGATTATGAATTTAACTTGCATTTGAAACCTTATTTGATAATGCCTTGAAATTACTAAGTGTCGGATTTTATAAAAATTTCGTCATTATAACACATTTTGGAAAAATTACCATTTTGCTTAGCAACTTCAAAACTCATAAATTATATGAACATATATAAATATATATATTTACAAGTATATACATATATCACATAATTAAAGTGTGTATATGAAATATATACACATTTATATATGTGAAAATAATTAATATTTATGTAAAAATGTTTAAGTTTATAAAACTGCTTTTGGACAGATTATGTCCGGCTTGTTCGGATGAACTTTAAAAATAGAATTCGTTTGAATAAAATTATGAAACTTCACATTCTACTATTTTAAGGTGTTTTGAACAACCCTTATTTAGAAAAATTTTCGTGATTTTGCTTGTAAATGGGTCAAAACAGTCACACAAATATAAGTCCTTGAAGTTTCTCTTTTAACAGATTTAGTCCACTGAGTTTAGATTCGTTTTTTACATAGTAAACCTTTGAGTTAAATTATTAAACTCCCCAGTTTACTATTTTAAGATGTTATGAACAACTTTCATTTAAAATTTTTTTATTATTCGGAACTTAAGTAGGTCAAAACAACAGCACAAATCAGTGGGTACAAATCCGCACACTAATCTTGTGAAGGCTGTTTGAGGTATCATTTGGTCGAGTTAGAAATTTGTATAAGTAGTGCATGGAAATATAACATGATGAACTTAGTTATGAAACTTGAGTTTGTTCCATTTGAAGTTGTCATGACCATTTTATGACTTTTTTAAGTCATGACAACATTCTGCCAGAATTTTGGAATGCAAGATTATTACTTAATAAGAGTTTCACCAAGCTTTAAATCACCGAACGTCAATGTAATGGGACTAAGAATGTGAAATCATTCCTTGGCATCAGCTATGGTTTTTAGATTATTCCTAATTTGGATTCATATGTGTAGATGCATACATATAGATATATATATTTACCATGCTCACACATACATACATATGTGTATATATACGTATACATGCATGAATGTATACATAGTATCCTTACACATACATACTATTATATGTATATATGTATATATGCATGCATTCACACATCCAAGAGTAAATTTAAAATAAAATGGATGGTATACCTTTGAATGATGAAAGCTAGAAGAAAATGAAGCATGTTCTTGCACCAAGCCTTACAAAGGTCTTTCAAAATCACCAAATGGGTAAGGGAATGGTGGATTTTTAAGAGAAATATGTATGTATATATAGATGGGGGAGGGAGAGAGAGAAAGGGGAGTTGAGTGTGAGAGTGGATGAGGTGATGATGGAGTCTAAGAATGGTGAAAAATATTTGTAAGGTTTTTTTATCTTTTCAAAACATCATAGATATTCTTGCAAGGATTTTATATATTTGATTCCACACTTGCCCTATTTTGGTCATTTACAGATTAAAACATGTATATTCTGAGTATTACAGTATTTGAATATTGTACCGGGTAATTATTTTATAAACGATTTTTATTCGTAAATTATTAAGATATTAAAAATTACTTTAATACATAAGTTTTAGCAAATAATAATAATATTATTAAATGATATATGATATATTGTGTCTGTCTTATTCGGCTAAACACATATACTTTCTGTTGTCTGGAACCTTAACGCGTAAAATTGACTTTATGGTTTTTATTTGTTAATTCAAATTAATTACTTATGAATTACAATTTCGTGTTAAATTAAGTATACTGACTAAATTCGTTAAGTGATTTTTCATAAATATTCGTTTTAGATTGTTTAGCGTAAGACGGTGTCGAAATTACAAAAATTACCAAATGCAAACTATGCACTTTAAATATTGTTAAACTTTAAACGAGAACAAAAATTTTGTTATTACATTTGTTGACAATTCCATCGTAGTTAACATTAAATATACTAACGGTGTTAATAAGTCAAATTTGAAAATGACTGATGTCACACATGGCACACAAGGACTCCGCTTCTTATATTTGCACAAATCATCATTTTGACCCGTTAGTGAAAATACTTGCTCTATCCAGTTGTAAGTATCTTAAGACACTTCTAGCACACCCATTTACGTGTTCCTAATCAACTAGTACCAATCATCCATGTTCATTCCACAATTTGACTCAAATCAAATTTATAAAACTTAATTATTCAGTGTTGCACTTTCTAAGTAGCAGCTTTTCAAGGTGGTTTGTGTCCCTTTTAAAATCTGAACCAACTCGAGATATTCAAATACAAATTGCAGAATACTTAGAGAGCTTTCCGTGCATATAAAATACACCTCAATCGGAAGTAAGGTTGATTTTATACAATATTTACAAAAACCATTCAGCAACTTTATTTTTTTACAATTCAGATTGCTGAATTTTCTGTGTTGCTGTTGAAATCACCACTTTTGACCACTTTATGATTTTACAAAAACATGACAACAACCAATTTCATTTCCAATCAACACCTATTTTCATTTTGTTTCAAGCATTTCTACAAACAATTGGTATGCTGAATTTATACTTGTGATTGTTCACCACAATTAGTTATTTCTAAACCTCCATTTATGAACCAATTTCATAAAAATCAAATATTTGCTCATCTACAAACAATTTTCTACACACCATAACAGTTTACATATCCTCCACAAGGATTTTTTTTCATCAAGTTCATGTTTTATGAAGAATTCTACATAGCCCATCAATTTGCCTAACACCCATATCAACATCAATTGATTCTATATGCTAGAATCTATGTTTGAGTGCTTAAATGAATATTAAACAATCAAAACTAACAATATTTTGCTAGTGATAACAAACAATTTAAGATTTGATGAATACTCATTCAAGTTCATCTTCCAAAGGGTTTTCAAGAACTAGAATAAAAACCTCAAATTCACTTACCTAGTTGTTGAAGATCACCAAAGGAAGTCATTTAACTACTCAAACTTGGATTAAACCTCAAGATCACCACTGATTTTGAAGCTAGGTCACGTTTTCTTCTTCTTCTTCTTCTTCTTCTTCGGCTTCTCATGTACAAAACACACACATGCACATAGTAAGGATATGTGAATTTTGACCAAAGTCAAATACATATCCCCAACTCACAAGTTTGGGTAATGGACAACTATAACCCTCAATCTTTCAAAACATATAACTATGTTAACTAACTTAGTTGCTAATTTTACCAAACAACACAATTCAAATACTAGTTAAATAAATATTTAACAGTAATTTCACCCGATCAATTATATTATAATATTTAAACAAAACGGGTCGTTACACTATATAAGATAATATATATACATATACACACACATATAGGGGATGGTTTGAATGTTAACCATGTCTTAATGCAATAATTGTATAACTAAATTCTAATTGCTTAAAATAAATTAAAAAAATGATCCAATGGCTCAGAATAAAATGAATTTAATATTTGGATTCTTTTATTCAAAAAAAAATAAAAAAGGCAAAATAGGAATTTTGTATCCATGAAAAAGTTACAACAAGAGTGTTTCGTCAAAAGTTTTTCCTAAAAATACATCTTTACTCTCTCTTCATTATTACACCAGAAATGTCATCATTGTACTTAAATTTGAATAAATTTTGGATACACATTTTTATTGAACATGCTCGATGGTTTTGTTATATATTTAAAGTAATACTAAATTGTGTTAATTAAAAAAACATAATATAGTAAAAAATGTTATAAAGATTTTAAAATAAATAAACAATTTTTTTAGAACAAGAAATAATGTAAGAATGTGTTATAACACTATAAGTTGATGTAAGTTGTTGTTACAATAATATAAGTAAATATTACATATACTTGCTTGAATAAGAGTTACAACAAAAAATCAAATCAATATAACCTACAATTACTTCAATGTAAGTCAAGAAACAACATATTGCATCAATATAATCAACAATTACATTAATGTAACAAACCATATATTGATGCACGTGACTATATAAGTTTTCTGTAAGTGACTTTTACTGTACTATAAGTTGATGTAAACTCATGTTAGTTTGCTGTAAGTTGATGTAAGCTCGTGGTAGTTTGTTGTAAGTTGATGTAAGCTCGTGTTACTTTGCTGTAGGTTGATGTCAGCAAACTTTTAATGATCTAGACTACAAAACCAAGGTGTTCCAATGATCTAGACCATGAAGCCAAGGTGTCCTGGCTACAAATTTCAACTAAATGAGCTTCATTTGCAAATCCAAAAAAATGTTTGTAAAATACTTGAACGTAAACATAAAAATCCAAGAGCATAAATGCAAATTTAAAGACAAACCAAAATTTTGTGTTATTGAAGTAAGATATTATGCTAAGGTGAGTAACCTGACATAATGAAATCATAAAAAATTTGACCAAAGGTTGATAAAAAAATCCAAACCCACAAATATCATCACATAATCTATGAGAGGAAACAAAACCTATAAATGTTATGGCATGATTTATATATAAAAAAAAGAAACATTTCATTTTTTTTATCCTTTGTACTGAACTCAGATTCATAGTGAAATTAAGGTTTTGATTACTCAAGAAAAAGAAGAGAGGTAAATCCCCACGTCAAAAAATTAATCTCTTTTGAATTCTTTCTTTAACCGTTTTGAGTATGAAAAATCAAATGACCATCTTCAAAACATAAGGAACATATGAAGACAAAACCCTCACCTCCAACCTTGTTCATTGTTTCTTTTGCCAGTGGCAGTGACAAAACAAAAAGGAAACAACAAGAACACGACAAAACACATTAGGGGGAGAACAAATTTGCTGGAGATCGCTTGGGCTATTGTCGTTGACCTCAGGCGATCGCTTGCGATCTTGTTTCCTGAATCTTCCTCCATAGTTCGGTGATTTGGGTTTTGCCAACACTGAGGCGAACACACCCCTGATGGTGATGGGGGCGACGGTGAAGATGATGGGAAGGGGGAAGATAATGGGGAGGATAATATAGATGCCAGTCAAATCTTTATTATAATATAAATGGTGCTCACGCGGAAAAAATAAAAAGTTGTACCACCATGTCCACCATGCATTTAATGCATGAGGCAAAATGTCCATATTACCCTTATAGGTAAGAAAATAAAGTGGTGATGTGTCTGATTCTTATTGGCTAAGAAGAGTTACATGGTTAACGCAATAACACAAAGTTAACATTTGATCCTCTCCATATATATATATAGGGAGAGGTTCAAATGTTAACCCTCCCTTATATCGTTAACATGTGTTAACCCGGCATTTTTTGCGGGAATCTTTGTTTTTTTTTTCATGGTTTTTGTTATACATAAACATGGGGTTTCTTTTTTGTGTTTTTGCTAATTCATCACCGTTTAGAAATTATTTACAAGTGTAAGTAAGTAACTTACACTTGTTAATAATTTATAAACGATGATGAATTAGCAAAAACACAAAAAAGAAACCCCTCTGTTTATGTATAACAAAAACCATGAAAAAAACAAAGATTCGGGCAAAAAATGCAGGGTTAAAACGGGTTAACGATATAAGGGAGGGTTAACAATGGAACCATCCTCTATATTAATGCATACGGTACAACATATTAATGCATGCTTACTTTTCCATCTAGCATCCATTTTTCTCTCTCTCCTATCATTTGACCATCCATCAATCATCTCTCTCCTGTCATTTAAGCCGATTTCTCATACTTCTCTAATATTATTATATTAAATTATTTTCTTATATTAGATTAATTGTTTTATTATTTTTAATATAGTATATAATTGTTATACCAAATTATTATGTTTTATCACATGCTCAATTGTATTGTTATGCAAAATTATTATATTAATTTATTTGACTAATTAAAGTTTTTAAAGTGGTATTTTATTAAGTATTTTTTGTTATCGTTTCCGGTGTATTTATGCTTCTTAAATTTTACGATGAAGAGATAGTCACTTTTATTACGAGATATGATTTACGTTTCTTGCGACTTACGATAAAAACAATTTAATATAGTAAAAGAAAATAATATAATATGTTAAAATCACTATTCGTAACCATTCATTTTTAATATAGTATATAATGTTTAAAAAGCAAATTATTTTTTAAAATATTGTAATTGGTTTATTACTTACATTATTATTATTATATATATTAAAAATCAAAATTTTACTCTCTCACACAAATTACTATTCATTTAACCGCCACTAAAAAAACGCGTCTAAAATATGGAACTGCGTCTAAAAATATGGAACCGTGTCTAAAGATCAAAAGAAAGCTTTCAATTAATTTGAAATTTTCAATTATAACCCTGAACTTTAAATTTTTATTTTTAAAGTCCCCTCTCACTTTACTCACATATTTTTAATGTTCACATGATTTTAACACGTCATTAGGTTATCGGATAAAAGTCATAATTATATTAATTTGATCGCAATGGCCTCATGAACGTTTATATAAATCTCGAACCCAAACGGTCACAGAAATTTTGCACGTTGTTCACATGCCTATAACGCATCCGTACATTATCAAATATTTGTATCGTTTATATCATTTTGATCGTAATTAGTTCACAAACGATTTAGATTTAATAATTTTATAAACCATGAGTATTATATATACTACATATATATACGATTTGCATTTAATAATTTTATAATATTTGTATCATTTATAAATTATACATTTATGCATGGCCTTTTGTTTAAGTCTTTTGTAATCACATTCTTTACTATTAAATGAGTTCTTAATCTTCAACCGTTAGTGTCAAAGCTTACGTTATAGATGTTGTATAGGGTCTTTTTCATGCATTTTATTGTACATGATTTTAACATCATGTTCTGTTGGTTGTTTTAACGTCAGTATATCAGATCCCGTCGCAACGCGCGGGTCCTATATACTAGTTTGTATTAAACCACAACACTTCAATCCTATCCAATTTTCTAAAAGTGAAATTTCATCAAAGAGCTTCGATTCATCTAATCTGAGTGATTATGATGAATGAGAATCAAGAATTTCTCAACAAAATCAACAAATCGATAATATCATTAGTGACTTGCTCATTAACATACCATATATGATGAGAAGAGATCATCCTCCAACAAGAAGAAGGAGGTATCGTGACAGGGAGCGTGAAATAGGTGAGGAACGTCTTATGAAATACTACTTTGTTGACAACCCAACATATGATGAAGCAACCTTTCGAACTAGATTTCGAATGCAAAAACCACTATTTCTTCGTATAATGGCTGCTGTTACAGCCAATGATGCCTATTTTCAACAAAGACATGATTGTACGGCAGACAAGGTCTTTCATCATTGCAGAAATGTACTGCAGCTATGTGGGTGTTGGCATATGGGACATCCGCAGATGCGCAAGATGACTATTTGAGAATGAGTGAAACTACAACGAGGACTACTCTTACAAAGTTTGTACAAGGTGTAATTTCATGCTTCGGTCAGTAGTACCTTAAAAGGCCCAATGATAATGATTTAGCAAGGTTACTCCATGTTGGCGAGGAACATGGATTTCCATGAATGATAGGCAGCATTGACTGCATGCATTGGCAGTGGAAAAACTGTCCAACCGGATGGGCAGGGCAATATGCAGGTAGAAGCGGTAAACCAACAGTCATTTTAGAAGCCATTGCATCTTATGACCTATGGATATGGCAAGCATTCTTCAAAACACCAGGTTCGTGCAATGACATTAACGTTCTCCACCGATCACCTCTTTTTGATGATGTATTGTCAGGTCGAGCACCAAATGTGAGTTACACTGTGAATGGTCGGGATTACAATATGGCATATTATCTCACTAATGGCATATATCATTCTTAAGCCACATTCGTCAAGTCAGATAACTTCTCCACAACTTCGGAAACACAAGTTGTTCGCTAAAATACAAGAATCAGTTAGAAAAGACGTTGAAAGAGCCTTTGGAGTTCTACAAGCTCGTTTTGCATTTCTTCGACACCCATGTCTTGTATGGGACAAGGATATGATGGGAAAAATGATGATTGCATGTATAATTATTCATAATACGATCTTTGAAAATGAGCGTGACTCATACCTCAACTACTATGATCCATCAGAATTTCTAAATGACATGCCTACAAACCAACAAAGAAGAAGCTCTAGTGAACATATGAACAATCTTTCCAATACTCTACTGAAAGAATTGGAGACTTATCTAGTTATATGACCAACCAGACACAACTTCGAAATAGAGAAATTCATAACGCTCTAAAAAATGATTTAATTGAGCATGTATGGGAAAAATTTTCCGATGATGAATAATTATAATTGTAACTTGGTTTATCTATTATATTAAATTTGGTTTATGAATGTAATGTTTTTTTTTGTTTTTGTTTTTTTTTCAGATGATAATAAATATTTTGTTTGAGATAAATTATTTTTTTTAATATTTTACAAACAAATATTAGTCATATTTATATAATAAATATATTAATAAAACTTGAGTTGAGTTGGGTTGTTAATGTGTGTGATAAATTTAATTAGGTTGGGTTGTGTACTTGTGTAGGTTGAAGATAGAGAAGTTAATTTTATAATAAAAAGTTGGGTCGAGTTGAGTTGCTGATAGTCTTAGACAAAAAAATAAAATAATAATAACAAAAATGGGCCTGGGTTTAGCTTCGTTAGTTCGCCAGTCCGAAAGAGGCCCATTTTATAATCTTCGGTTACAACTTAACTTGAAACCCTTAAAAAACCGCCAATCGTATTCTCTCCACCGTACACGCCAAGCTTCCGCCATGGCTGCTGCCGAGGAGTACACAGACACCATGAATTTAAAGGTAGCAGAGCTAATGAAGGAAGTCCAACTCGATTACTCCTCTACAACTTCTAAACTCATTGATGATGTCGTCTTCTCTATCAAAGAATGTATCAATAAAATCCCTGAAGATATACAGGTCCTTAAATTTAAACCTAAACCTGGAGTTTTCATTTTTAGAGAACTACAGTATAGCAAGTTCATTTGTTGTTTTTTTTTTGAATTTGATAGGTCAAGGCTGATTTGGCACCGAAATATATCAGGGATATTGGTGCAGACAAAGTTGAGTTCAAGTTCAAACGGCCTAAATCGATTCAAATTGGTGGAAGCTATTCGTTTCAATGTGTAGTGAAACCTGATGTAAATGTTGATCTTTTCATCCGATTGCCGAAGGTAATTTTTATCTTAATGTGCTAATAGTAAGGTGTCTGTGAGTTTATCTAATACAGTGCTAGAGAAATAATACGTATAAAAATGTTGATTTAATTATAGTGCAACATTATGTGATCGGATTTTCTCAGTATTTAGGTTACTATGTCAGTCCAATGTAAAGATGTGGCTTGAATTAGATTATTATTAGATTTTCTATTTGTCTCCGGCAAAGTTGCTGTTAATTGAATATGTCTAGGTTTGGCTGCAACCAAAATTAAAGTAGTCAAAGGTGCACTTAAAAGTGGCACATATTATAAACAGACCATTTTTTTTGGGCTTTAGATATGTTTTGGGGCTGGTTTAGGGCCTTAGTTTAGGCTGCTTTATCAGGTCATTTTTGAATATTTCAGACCAGTTATAGCCATTCAGACCTATTTAGACGTGAATTTTGTCAGAATTTGCAGAACCTGGCTGAAATCAGGCTCGGGGTGTGTTGATGGCCGCCAGCCGGTTTGGCCTTGACTCCTTCACTTGGGCGCCTAGGTGCTCCCCTTTGGCACCTTTGACTTTGGCTGCAACGCTGGATGAACTGATATTGGTATTGCAGGTTAACTTTAGCAATGCAATGAAATGAGAAAAGCAACAGGCTGCAGACACAATGAAAATATGAAATCATAAGTTCATAACATAAAGTATTTAACCAGCTTGGCACTCCTTTCATATTTTCTGTGTCACTATAATCGAGCTCTGATATGAACTAGAGACCATAGATTTGTTTCTTTGTTTTCAAGGAAAAATGATAGGAATCATACCATATTCAATGTCATGATGCTGATCTAGAAAATTTTATAATCAGTAAAAAAATTGCTGTAATCTGGTATTTTAAATGGATATATGCATATTACTAATATTGTGTAAAGTATTATGTCAAGATTGTTTTTTTCTTATATTTTCTTTTGTTTCACATTCGATGGTATTTGGGTTTCACAGGAGTGCTTCCATGAGAAAGACTTTTTGAATCATCGGTACCATGGCAAAAGATGTCTGTATCTTTGCATTATCAAGAAGTATCTGGAATCTTCTTCTCTAGCTCAAAAAGTAGAATGGTCCTTCTTTCAAAACGAGGCCAGAAAACCTATTCTTGTGGTATATCCTGGTCAGTAACTTGATTTATCGTGTTTTTTTTGTAGCTACACTGTAATTTTGACATAATTGTTTTTACTGGAAGCAACATGTGTAATGTAATCTACATGTTGTAGTTGTGAAGTCTGCTGGACTTCCAGGGCTTTCTGTAAAATTAATTCCAACAGCAGAAAATCGTTTCAATGTCCAAAAGTTGAACATAGAGCGCAACAATCTTCATGTTTTGAGTGAAGGTAGCACTTTTTAGTATTTGAACACAACTTAATTAATTTTTTTAGCCTTTTTTGTAATTCCTTTGCTTTTGTGATTATACTCACCTGATGAATTTATGTGCTCTTAAGGTGTTTCTGAAGCTACCCCTGTGTACAACAACAGTTTATTAGAGGACATGTTTATGGAACATAATGCAGAATTTATTAAAAAGGCTTTTACAGGATGGAAGCCTTTACAAGATGCTTTAGTTTTGCTTAAAGTATTCCACTGAATCTTTTAACTGTTAACACATTATAGACTATTATACCCATGATACCATGAAAAAGAAAATTAGGTTTATTATAATGATTTAGGTATGGGCTCGGCAAAGAAGTTCTATATACACTTATGATTCCTTAAATGGGTATCTTATCTCAATCATAATGGCATACCTTGCCTCAGAATCTGGTAAAGCCCGCCTTAACAAGGCAATGACAGTAATGCAGATCTTTCGTATCACATTGGACTTCATTGGTATGTGTAGTTTCTTAAAAAATGTTTTGTTAATACTTAATATTTTGTAATAGATATAACATATAGGGACTTATTTGTTATATTGCTAAAATATCGTTTTTCGGGTTTTGCAGCCTCTTCTAAGCTGTGGGGCAGTGGGATTTTCTTCAAGTCTGAGGGTGTAAGTGATATGTCTAAGGAGGTATGTTGGTGACATTACTCTCATTTTCTTGATGTTTTCTTATTGGCTCGAAAATTGCTGAATTTTAACCTTTTCATTTTGCAGGAAAGGAAGAAGCACGTACAGTATTTTCCAGCTGTTATATGTGATTTATCAGCACATTTCAATTTAGCATTCCGGATGACAAAGGGTGGTTTGAATGAGGTATATCTGGCTTCGTATATCATGATAAGCTTCATTTTGTGCTTTGCAAAAGTAAAAGATATTTCCCCAATTTTTTTATTAATTTTTTATTTTTCAATGTTCAGCTTCAAGCAGAGGCTGCTTTGGCACTTAGATGCATTGATAGGTGTAAAGAGGGAGGTTTTGTTGAGCTATTTATGACCAAGATTGACCTTCCTGCTAAATTTGATCACTGTATGAGGTATTACAATTATTACTGACACAGCTTATGTGGAAAATCTTGTTAATAATTTTCCATATACATTTTAAGGTTGAACTTGAAGGCAAAAGCTGAAGTTTCCGCCCAAGGGTTCTGTCTGGACAATGAATGTTGGAGACTTTATGAGAACAAGGTACATTCTTTACTTAAAGAAGGCTTAGGAGACAGAGTAAAGTTTGTACGTGTAACATGGCAGAATGCGACATCTACTTACAATATCAATGACGTATGTGATTTCATGCAAGTGAATATATACTGATATACCATCTTTTCATATTTATTATTCAAACGACTGATTAATAGGAAATTTTAGGGTTTGTCAGTGCTTGACAAAGAACCATTAATGGCTGGAATTTCCGTTAGCTTGCCAGAATCATTGGATCAGTACACGAGGGGTCCTTTCTTTGGGAACAAAGAAGAGGTTCTTGTACTTGTTTTTGTATGTTAATCTTATGAAATCTGTTGGCACGCATATTGTATTCATTTTCTTCTATAGGCTCTGAAGTTTCGGACGTTTTGGGGAGATGTGGCCGAGCTGTACCAATTTAAAAGTGGTACCAGGGAATGTGTTCGTAAGTAACGTGCTTCCAGTTATCACCACTTCTTAAGCTTGTTTGTTTTCTGTAATCATTAATTGATTTTTTTAATTTTCACAGTTTGGGAATGCAAGCCTGCAAAGAGATATCTTATCGTAAAACGGGTCACCGAGTATGTGCTTAAGCGACATCTATCCTTGACAGAAGATAGGATTATGCATGCTGTTGATCAACTTGATTTTTCGTTGGTTTGTGATGGTGGAGGTATTTAAATGAATTCATTTGTAACTTATATATTTCTTGTGTTTTTAGAGACCAGTATTGCATTTTTTATGCATGAAATTTCTTGGATGCAAAATCATTGAAATTCATCATGTGATACAGATTTGGCTTCTGATGAAAGTTTGCTTGAAAGTTTCGGTACTTTGTCCAAGCGTTTACGTCTTTTGAGTGATGTTCCTTTGGGAATCTCTAGTGTGCAGCCTCTGGACTCAGGTTTAATACCGTCTATTGTTTGGTTTCTATTTGTTTGCATCTTATAAAGAGAACATATATTGAGACCACTTGCATGCAATTAAGTACTATTCAGGCATATTAAAATGCCCATGCTTACCTTGATGGTGCTGCTTGGATGATGGATTGTGATTCTGGTTTTGACTTATAAGTGAATGCGAATCGATGTTGGATTTGTGGGCTGGGTTTTATTCCGTTACTTCAACATGTAGGGTTGATAAAGTGACGAACTGAGGATGTGTGGTGGATTTGATAATGAGTTGAATAGGGGATTAGGTTTGAATGGGTCTTTTTATGCCAGTTTGGTTTGGGTTTCATTCACCTGCAAACATTTTTTTGTTGGTTATTTTCTTGGAATTATTAATAATATGTGTGTGCATATATTTATATATATCATGCTATGAGTGTGATTTGATGGGTATGATTGTTGGTATATATATCATGATAACCATATTTTTAAATTAGTAATCTTATATTCTTGAATAAAGAGATTTAATTAGTTACCCATTTGACCTGTTATACATGTAAAATATAACCTGCTACTCTGCTAGCTTGCCACCTTTATCTACATGAGATTCAATTTAGTATATGCAACTATTTATAGCTCACTTCTATATCTTATGCACTTTTTTTATGGCTATTTACAGCTTTCCGACACACATCTGTTTTTCCTCCAAAGCCTCATTCATTGGCTAATGGAAGAAAATCTAGAGATAGAATCAGATCAACCTGTATACAGTCTTTGGAAGTTATGATTCAGGCATGCTAGCTCTTAATTTCCTTGAAATGATCTGTTTTAAATATTTGTAGCATTTTATGGACTAAGTTCATCTTTTTAATGTAGTTGGAAGGCTCAGGGAACTGGCCAATGGATGATGCAGCAATAGAGAAAACGAAAGCCGCTTTCTTGCTAAGAATTGGACAATGGTTAGTTGATGCATGTTTTGTTTGTATTATCATAAAAGTAATATCTGATTTTCTTGCAATGCAATCAATAGCCTGCAAAAGGATTATGGAATGAAATATTGTCCTT
The DNA here is from genome assembly GCA_009363875.1 of Mikania micrantha. Taxonomy (NCBI): domain Eukaryota; kingdom Viridiplantae; phylum Streptophyta; class Magnoliopsida; order Asterales; family Asteraceae; genus Mikania; species Mikania micrantha. Next base: position 22,477,479 of record CM018690.1, on the reverse strand, counting down.
CAGAGGAAGGTGTGGATGTTTTCTTATCTGGATATGTGTTCCGCCTCAAAATTTTGCATGAAAGGGGCCTTGACTTGTTAAATGGACAAGGTAAAAAAAAATTCTTATCATTATTTGAAACACATTTAATATGAGTTAGGTTGAAATGGGTCGTTAGTATTTGGTTATGTATGTGTGGAGGTTTGAAATAGCCGATTGGCCTTAATGGGCCTTCACATGGGCCGGGCTTTGCTCAGGTGTTATGCAACTGACCCTAGATTAGTATTTATAAATATGTCTCATCTTACTTGTAATTCTTGGAGCACCTGAATAAAATATAAACAGATAAACCTTAATTGCAACCTGCGGACGTAGCTTACACTGATCGAATTTCTCTTGTTTATTTGCTTTTATTTGTGCTTAGTGTGTATGTGTGTGATACCCAACAACTGGTATCAGAGTTCATGTTCTAATTTATTCACACCACCAGTTAAACACCTGTTGCTTGAAATTGTCGCCACCATTTGCCGGATCCTGGTAAACACCTTAGTTGTAATTTGATCGCGTTTAGGGTTGCTCATCGCCACATCGCAAGGTATTCAGTTCCGTCTGACGCCTCTATTTAGGGTTCTAACAAACCCTCCTGTTGTTGATCCAGCTGCATCCTAGGGTTTTAACCATTGCCGCACAACCTATTTTTGACTAGTTATCAAATTGCTACGCTGTGAGATTAGGGTTTTGACGCATAAACAAGCATCACACTTGGTTTTAAAAAGCTCGAGGCGCTACAAGGCGTTTAGGCCTCAAACGCCGAGGAGCGAGGTGTGAGGCGAGAGCCTCACGTACACATGGCTATTGACTGAGTCAACAACTACCAACATCCGCTAATGTCTATTTCTTGTTTATCTTATGTTTGTTACTGATCTTATCTGAGTTGGCCGGCGAGACAATGCCCTATAGATTAGTTGTCAAATTCAGGCTACTATGTTTATTCACTGCTCTCCATCTTGATTTGATAATTAATAGTTTTGTAAGTTGTTACGATGGCTGAAGAAAATAAAGTGAAGTTGGAGAAGCTTAATGGACATGATTATGAGTATTGTAGGAATGCAAATGAAAGATCTTCTTAGAAGAGTTTATATCTTTCTATGTTGACTCGTAGACCAAGTGAAAATAACAAATGCTCTCATTTGTGAAGAGTTAGACACTGATAATAAATGATGTAATGAGAGTTTAGTTGAAGCCTGGATTCTGGATTTTGGAGCTTTGTTTCATGCGTGAATTTGATCAATAATATGTGGACAAGTAATCCTAGTAAGGTTCGTTTAGCTGATGGTCAAACTTAAGGTATTGTAGGAGTTGGTGATATTGACTGAGAACTTTGTTAGGTATTGTTTGGACATTGAAACATGTTAGGGTTATTTCTAGTTTGAGAAGGAAGCTAATTTTAGTTGGGAAGACAACTTGGGTTATGATGTGAATTTTAGAAGTGGTTAGCGGAAAATCAAATGCAAATCGGTACTTTCATATGACAGAAATACCTCCTAATGGTGTGAATGTTGTCACACCTGTCATCTGGTATGAATCCATTTGATTTGTGGCACCAATGACTGAGGCACATGAGTGTCAAGGGGATGAAGATATAACCCGACAAGGGTAAGGTTCTAGGTCTAAAGAAAGTGGAACTAGGGTTTTATGAATCTTCTAAAAGTGGTAAACATAAAAAGGTTTTGTTTGTGAAGGCCGAGAAGACTTCAAAGGCCCAAAATTTAGAGCTTATTGATGCAGATGTGTATGGATGACAAGAGTGTCTTCACTCGAGGAGTAGTTTACTATGTGTCTTTCATCGATGATGCCTCTTGAAAGGTATTGATTTACTTTCTGAAAAATTAATTTGATGTTTTTAATACTTTTAAGAATTGGAAAGATGAAGCTGATTTGAAGGGAAAATGCTTAAAGTGAGATAGGGGAATACATCAACTAGGTATATCTTGATTATTGCGCCCAACCTTGATTTTAAACTGCGAAATGCGCTCTGAAGCGCTTGGTCCAAAAATCCGATGTGTGATACGCAATGCGAGCGCATCACATACGTGAGGTGCTTGTTAAAAAAATTATCAAAAATTATATATACATAAAAATATCTAGTTTTACAATAATTTAAGAAACAAAGTCCAACTCAGTTAGACACTTAAAAAAGTTAGAATATAAACTTAAATTATTTAAGAATAAAAGGAACTTGAATCGTTCATTAAAAAAAGTCCAACTCAGTTAGACACATCAACAGCTCATTATGCGTTCAATTTAAAAGCAAGCACTCAACATGATCAATACAGTCCCAAGCACTTCTCAACAAAATGGAGTTGCATAACAAATGAAAGACCACTAAATGAGAGGGTCATAAACATGATATTGAATTCAGGGCTTCCTAAGATGCTCTAGTTTGATGCTGTTGGCACTTCAACCTATTTGATTAATCATGGGCCTTTAGTTCCTTTGTATCAGAGGAAGAAATGCAAGGAAAGAAGGTAAAATCTCATACACCTTTGAGTCTTTGGTTGTTGTGCTTACAATATGTTGAAAGATGCTGACAAGGATAGAATGGACTTAAAAGCCAAGAAGTGCAGTTTCATTGGTTATGGGCCACATAGAATTTGTTACAGCCTTTGGGGTTTTAAAAGCAGAAAGGTAAGTAGATGCAAGCATTTCACTTTCCATTAACCAAGATATACAAAGACAGATTAGAAAATTCAAGGAGCAGAAAGCACATGATGAATTTGATGTGGGTTTAGACAAGTTTAGAGAGTCTGTTACTACATATATTGTCTTCGAGAGTGAAACACAAGTGGTGTTCCATCTGTGGGAGCTTAGATAATGATTTAGAAGATATGGGTTCAAATGGTAATGAAAGTGAAAAGGAAGAATTTTTTTTTACTTTTTTAGTTTAGGCTGTGGCCCAGGATGCCAACAATTGAACCAGAAAAGTAACCAAAAAAGAAAAGAAAGATGAAACAGAAAAAATGGTGTTTGATCAAACCATGATCGACTCTTTTTATTGCAGCTTCACACACACTTTATCAAATCGCATAATACATATTTATAGCCTCTAACCTCTAAACAAAAAAAGGAAAACTCCTAAACATAAGCTTACCAAATATAAGACTCATACCAAAAACAAAATAGTAATAAACTCATAATTATTTTGACCAAAAATAAACTCCTAATTTCCAGCTGCTAATTCCTTCAATTTTGCTGTGAACATTATGATTAATTCCAACAATCACCCCCTTAATCATTAAATGTTCACACTTGCACTTCACAATAATGCTGGATTCCCATCATCACCAAATTGAGCAAGATGAGCTGCTTCCTCCTTCCACTTGGTGCACTCATATGCAAAGTGACCAAATTCACCACATTCATAACACCTAAACTCACCTTTGTTTTTATTCACTCGACCTCTTCCTCTTCCTCTACCAAAACCTCTTCCTTGACCCCTTCCACGACTTTGATTGTTATCACCCCGTCCCTTTCCATAATTCCAATTTTCTTGGTCACTTGAACTTGCTAGTAGAAGTTTGTTTTGATCATTCCCATCCGGTTCATCATGACTCATGATTCGTGCTTCAAAAGCCTTTATTCTACCCACTGCTTCTTCAAATGGCATCTTGTCAACATCAGAATATTGTTCAATAGAAGCTATGATTGGTAGAAACTTCTTTGGCATTGAATTCAATAACTTTCTCACAATTACCTTATCCTTAAGGAGTGAGCCAAGACTTCTAAACTTTGCCCTTGCACTACTCAACTTACCGGCAAACTCATCCACAGTTTCATTCTCCTTCATCTTTAAAGCCTCTAGTTCACTCCTTAATGTATGTAAACGTGCCTTTTGAACTAGATCAGCCCCCAAGTATCGAACCTTAATAGAATCCCATACCTCTTTTGCACTTGAATATTGAGCAACCTGCATCAAAATATCTTCTGGCGAAGTTTGAAATATCATAGCTTTTGTTGTTGCAACTTTCTTTTCATCTATTCCTGCTACTTCCGTGCTTGCTACCTCCCAAAGGCCATACGCCCTTAGAATCTGCTCCATCAGAATTGCCCATGTGGTGTAATTCGAATCAGTCAACTTCGGGCACTGAAGTGACACGTTTCCCTGCTCACGGATTGGTACCACTGCATTATTTTCTGCCATATTTTTGTTATTTCTTGCTGTTCTTGCTTCAAACTTGCTACTTCTTGCTGTTCTTCCTTGCTTCTTGCTGTTTTTCTTTGCTTCTTGTTGTTCTTGCTTATCTTACTGAATTTCTTGCTTTCGTTGCTTGCTAATCTTTCTTCCTTGCTTGATGTTTTCCTTGCTGAACTTGCTATCTTTCTCTTGCTAAACTCTCTTGCTTCTTGCTTTTTGCTATCTTGCTGATCTTGCTGATCTTGCTGTTGCTAATCAGGAACGCTAGGTTTCTGATTTTCTTGCTTCTTGCCTGATCCAATCAACTTGCTGTTGTTGATCGGGTTCTTGCTGCTCTCTTACTTTTCCTTTCTTTCTCAGCCTGATCACAAAAAAATTGTGATCAACTTCTGCTCCTGTTTGTGGTCTGCTGCTCACGAAACACACACCTGCTACCTTCTTGCTTCTTCGATCGATTCTTCTTGCTGCTGCTTTCTTGCTACGTCTTCCTGCTGCTACTTCATATCTGATATCAAGAGCCCCTCTAGCTCTGATACCAATTGTGGCCCAGGATGCCAACAATTGAACCAGAAAAGTAACCAAAAAAGAAAAGAAAGATGAAACAGAAAAAATGGTGTTTGATCAAACCATGATCGACTCTTTTTATTGCAGCTTCACACACACTTTATCAAATCGCATAATACATATTTATAGCCTCTAACCTCTAAACAAAAAAAGGAAAACTCCTAAACATAAGCTTACCAAATATAAGACTCATACCAAAAACAAAATAGTAATAAACTCATAATTATTTTGACCAAAAATAAACTCCTAATTTCCAGCTGCTAATTCATTCAATTTTGCTGTGAACATTATGATTAATTCCAACATAGGCTTCGTCAGTCCCTGCTCTTCACCAACACCCAAACCTTAACAGTTTGTCTGTAAAAAATCAGCCAAAATTACAGCAGCGCCACATAAGTATTATCCATGTACTAATTTTCTGTTGTCGGCAGAGAATGGAGAACCTTGGTGATATGATGAAGCCATCAATGTTCATAATTATTGCGTGGAAGGCGCCTGGTAGCCTAGGCGCACTCCGGTGACTTTCCGGCGAGATTCTAGTAGAGTCCTGGAAAATCCGGCAAAATTAAAAAAAAATCCAACCATAAACTTGTCTAAAACAACCATAAAAAGGTTTTTATATTTTAAAAACTCTATATAACTAGATTATTAATTGTTTTACGGTTAGACTTTATATATTTTTAAAAATATTATTAGCCTAAAACATATCAAACCTCTAAAAATGGTAACTTAATAAGATGCGTCTAGTTTAAAAAAAACCCTCGCTTTTTTTGTGCCTAGGCTCCGGGCGCGGTTTATGGGCCTTGAGTGTGCCTTGTGTCTTTGACAACTATGATTTCTACACGGTGACCTTGATGAAGCCATTTATATAACACAACCAAAGGATTTTTCAGGTAAAGGGCAGAAAAAACTTGGTTTGTAAGTTGAAGAAAGCTTCTAATGGTTTGAAATAGGTGTTCATACACTGGTACTTGAAGTTTGACAACTTCATGGGCAGAAATGGCCTCAAAATATGTAATTTGGACCACTTCAATTACATGAGGAACTTTGACAAGTCTTATATCATTCTCCTCTTGTATGTAGATAATACACTCATTGCTGATTCAAACATGAATGATATAAAGAATTTGAAGAAACAAAATAGTTTGAGATGAAAGACACGGTCATGCTAAGCAGATACTCTAGACGAGTATTATTAGAAACAACAAAGTTGGTTCTTTGACCTTATTTCAAGAGAAATACATTGGCAAAATGTTAGAGAAGTTCAACCTTAATGATGCTAAGACCATAATTTTCACATTTGGTAGTCACTCTAAGCTTTCTAAAGTTCAGTCACCTCAGACGAATGAAGACATAATAGATATGGCTAAAGTTCATTATGCATAGCGGTTGGTAGCCTCAGGTATGCAATGGTGTGATATATACATAATCAGATCTTAGATGATGTAATTATGAACAATCCTTCAAAAGCACTACATGGCATGTTTTCAAAGGGCTGTTTGTTTGGGTCTGAATGGGTTTGAATCCGAATGGTTCAGATTCAGACCATTTGTTTCGTGGAAAAAACTCACGTCTGAATGGGTTTCATGTCTGAATAAGGGTCTGAATCATTCAGATTTTAGACCAAGTTTGAATGGGTCTAAATGGGGGATAGAAGGTCTATGTGTTTCGAACATCGATCCAACCACCAGCATCGATGACTCCTCTGAACTAGCCACCACCATTGCGCCACCACTGCTGCTCCACCACCACTCACCGATGTCCTTACCGAAGACTGCCGCTCCACCGGCATCGGTCAATGAACGAGGCTCGACAGTGTCGATCATTGCGATGGTTCGAACATCGACAACCGAGGATGGTTCGAACATTCGACCACTGCCGCTTGATGGTTCACAGTTCACACCACAAGGGACGACGACGGAGGAGGCTACAGTGGGACGTGAATGATTCGATGATGGGATGCGAACGAAACCCTAAAATCGACGAAGATGGGATGCGACCTTGCAGCTTCGTCGCGACGCCGATGGGGTTGGGTGTGAAGGCCGAAGGGGTAGACGAGGACGGGTAGGGTTTTTGAGAGAAATGGGGAAATTTATTATTTTTATTCAGATGTTTGAACCAAACACTCTTAACTGGTTCAACAATTAACCATTCAGCACTTAATGATTCAGACCCAACCAAACGGTCCCAAAGTCGGAGGCATTGCTGTTAGTTGGATGCCAATGCTCCAGTCTTTAGAATATAGTTGCTCTATCAACCATAGAAGCAGAACACAACAGTTGCTCAAGTCAGCAAATAACTTATTTGGTTGAAGAACATTCTTGAAGAGCTTGACAAGAAGCAGTTGGATATTATGATATCAATTCTCACAAACTGATTACTTCATTCATAGAATTAAGAACATAAATACTGAAAAACAAGAACCCACGACTGACTCCACATGCCAACGTTCAAATGAACTTCGGCTAAAAACCAGGACGACTGCTACCATACTTAACCAACTACCAAGTAAACCGAAAAAAAAGTGCGAACAAACAAAACAAACTATCCGGTTTAAAACAACTAAACCGGATTACATACGTTAATAGACTCAACAAATCCTTCCCTAAACAAGTCAACCTCAAGCTGCTTGTTTACCTTCACGAACTCCAAGCTGGTCTCTCATCTTCTCAAACGAATCCATCTTCACAGGTTTGGTTAACACATCAGTTAATTGATCAGCTGATCTGCAAAACTCCAGTTTTATCACATCATCATTCACCAAATCTCTTAAGTAATGGAACCTCACATCTATGTGATTGGTTTTTCGATGCATCACAGGATTCTTTGACAATTTGATTGTTGAACTGTTATCACACCATATTCCAATAGTTTCTCTGATCTCACTTCCCAATTCTTGCATCAGCCCTTTCATCCACACACAACGACATGTAGACAAAGTCACTATCTCTTGCTTTCTAGAACACCAGCACACTCCAGCTCCACTCATTAGACACACATATCCAGAATTGCTTTTCCTGTCTTCCATATCTCGAGCATAGTTACTATCAGTATACACCTTCACTTTAACTTCATCCTGATTTACATAGTGCAGCCCATAATTCACTGTAGCCTTGATATACCTCAACACTCTCTTTGCAGCTTCCCAATGTTCTTCCCTTGGACTGCTCATGAATCTTGATAACAAACTAACCACATACATCAGATCCGGCCTAGTCAGAGTAAGATACATAAGACTTCCCACCAGGCTCATGTACATTGTTCCATTTACTTCCTTCCCTAGTCCTGATTTACTTAGAGATGTGATAGGGACTATAGGATTCCTTACTCCATTTGCTTCCCACATATTGAACCTCTTTAGAATATCTTTTGCATACTGAGCTTGACTGATTTCAATTGAATCTTCTTGTTGCACCACTTCTACTCCCAGGAAATACTTCATCCTTCCCAAATCAGTTATATCAAACTCAGTTTGCATAGATGCTTTGAAGGTATCACACATCAACTGCTGACTACCCACATAAATTAAATCATCTACATGCAAGCAAACTACCATGATGTCTCCATTTTGTTTCTATATGAACAATGAGTGATCATACCTGCCCCTTTTGAATCCTTCACTAAGAAAATACCTCTCTATTCTGTGATACCAAGCCCTGGGTGCTTGCTTTAGACCATATAATGCTTTCTTCAACCTGTACACCTTCTGTTCTTCTCCCTTTTTAATGAAGCCTTTGGCTGCTCAACATAAACCACTTCTTTTAATTCTCCATGCAAGAAAGCACTTTTTACATCTAACTGATGCACCTTCCATTGTCTTTGAACTGCCAGAGCCAATACAATCCTGATGGTATCCCATTTTGCAACAGGAGCAAATACCTCACTATAGTCTATCCCTTTCTTTGAGCATAATCTTTGACCACCAGTATGGCTTTCAGCTTATCTATGATCCCTTTTTCATTTAACTTAGTTTTATATAGCCATTTCACACCAATTGGTTTTAAATCCTTAGGCAAATCCACCAGTTCCCATGTGTCATTTCTTTCAATTGCTTCTATCTTAGTGCGCATTGCCTTGACCCATTTGTGCTGCTGACTTGCTTCTTCATATGTTACTGGATCATTACAACTAAACACTACAAAACCAATTTCTTCTTCTTCTTCTTCAGAGGTTGAGCCTGTATAGTAATCATTCATCCAGATTGGAGGTCCTCTTACCCTTGTTGAAGGCCCAGCTTGATTGTGCACAGAAGATGAACCTTCATCAGGGTTACCTTGTGAGTTAGAACCTTCCACTAGATGTGTTTGTGGACTTTCTACTGCTGGTATCACTTGATTTGGAGTTTGAGGACTCCCTACTTCAACATCTTCTGCTGGAGCTGCCATTGATGGACTGTCTTCACCATCTACAATTAATTCTTCCACTGATTTCTCTTCATTTAACCAATCCCAATAGGCATCTTCATTGAATATCACATCCCTACTGATTATGACCTTATTGTTCTTGGGGTCATATAACTTATAGGCCTTTGATTCTGGACTTATCCCAAGAAAGACACACTTTTGACTCCTGGTGTCTAGCTTGGTTCTAAGTTGAGATGGAACATGTGCATAGCACACAACCCTGAACACTCTGAGATGCTCAACACTTGGTTTGTGCCCGGACCATTTCTCTTCTGGCACTCCATTGTCCAAGCTCCTGTTCACACACCTGTTCAGAATGTGGCATGCCCATTTGGCTGCCTCAGGCCAAAAATGCTCAGCATTTTTCTATCATTAAGGAGGCATCTAACCATATTCATCAAGGTCCTATTCCTCTCCGCCACCCCATTTTGTTGGGGGGCAGTAGTCAATTGCCTTTTTATACCTTGACTATCACAAAATTCATTGAATTTTGTGGAAGTGAACTCCCCCCGCCACTTCTAAGGCATTTAAGTTTGAGATCAGTTTCAGTTTCAACTGATTCCTTAAATGCCTTGAACACATCAAAGCTTTCACTCTTGTGTGTTAAGAAATATACCCATGTTTTCCTGGTATAATCATAAGTAAGTGCCATCATAAACTGTTTACGAGTAATAGATGCCGGAGAGATTGGTCCACACAGGTCAGTGTGGATCAGCTCCAGTCTTTCTTTGGCCTGCCAACTGCTTTTCTTGGGTATTGCTTCTTTATGTTGCTTGCTTATTACACAGACCTTACATAGTTCATGATTGTTAGTCAATGAGGGCAGCCCATTTACCATTCCTTTACTCACCATAGATTGAATGGCTTTTTGATTTACATGACCAAACCTCCTGTGCCACAACTTGGTTACCGAATCTTCACATACTTGAAAGCATTTCAGTTCTACAGGCTCCTTTGTTGCTATAATAGGGAACATCTTGTTCTTTGACGTGTGAGGTGAAGATTAAATCTTTCACAGGGTGATACACCTTGCATACTCCTCCCTGTATCATGAAAGCTTTCTTGCATTCCATCCACAGTCATTCGAATATCGCCTCTTCCTTTTACTTCTAGTCTGTGCCCATTGCCCAGCTTCACTTTGTGATAATAGCTTTCATCCAGCTTGATGAACCAATCTCTTGCACCAGTCATGTGGTTGGAACATGCAAAGTCCAGGAACCATATGAGGGCAGCCCATTTACCATTCCTTTACTCACCATAGATTGAATGGCTTTTTGATTTACATGACCAAACCTCCTGTGCCACAACTTGGTTACCGAATCTTCACATACTTGAAAGCATTTCAGTTCTACAGGCTCCTTTGTTGCTATAATAGGGAACATCTTGTTCTTTGACGTGTGAGGTGAAGATTAAATCTTTCACAGGGTGATACACCTTGCATACTCCTCCCTGTATCATGAAAGCTTTCTTGCATTCCATCCACAGTCATTCGAATATCGCCTCTTCCTTTTACTTCTAGTCTGTGCCCATTGCCCAGCTTCACTTTGTGATAATAGCTTTCATCCAGCTTGATGAACCAATCTCTTGCACCAGTCATGTGGTTGGAACATGCAAAGTCCAGGAACCATATGCTCTTGTTTTCATTCAATTCTTTCTCGTCAAGAGTTGCCATCATCATGTTGGTTTCCTCTGCATGGCTTTTGACATCAACTGTGGCCATAAGTATCAACTCCTCATTCTCCTCATACTCGGTGAAGTTAACTGCCCTTGCTTCATTTGGACATTCATATAAAAAATGTCCCATGTGATGACAGTTGTAACATTCTACTTTGATTTGTCAAATGGAGGTCTACTTGATTCCCCTTGAGTGCGTCCTCTACCTCGTCCTCTACCACGGCTACTGGACCATCTTCCTCTTCCACGTCTAAAGGCTTGATCTGTTTCAACTTTCAACACCTGCTCTTCAGTTGTCTTTCTTTTGATTTTCTGTTCATGAATTAACAATGAACTTTGTAGCTCCTCAATTGTCATAGTATTCAGATCCTTCGTTTCTTCAATTGTGCACACCACAAAGTTAAAGTTCTCAGTCATGGTTCTGAGAATCTTTTCTACTATGGTGACATCTGTGAGATTCTCTCCAACATTTCTCATATCATTTGCAATAGTCATGACTTGGTTCACATAGTCAGTGACTGATTCACCCGCCTTCATTTCAAGCAACTCAAACTCTCTTCTGAGTCGCTGCAATTGTGCTCTTTTGACCCGAGTGTTCCCATGATATCGAAGCTTCATGGCGTCCCATATCTGCTTTGATGTTGCTTTGTCAGTTATCGTTTTGAGAATCGATTTATCAATTGATTGGAAAAGATAATTACAGGCCTTTAAATCCTTTAGCCTGTTTTCTTCAAAGTGCTTCTGTTGAATCGCCGTAGCCTGCTCCCCAGGCCTAATGACCGCGTATCCTTCTTCCACTACTCTCCAGTATTCCTTTGATCGGAGTAACGTTTCCATGACCATGCTCCAATGATCATGATCTCCATCAAACTTTGGTACGCTTGTCGTTTGAAACTGTGTTGTTTCTTCTGTCACTGCAGCGATCTCCTACTGTCTTCCTGCTTTCCTTTTCTCACTCAATTTGTTGTATTTCGCTCTGATACCATGTGTTGTAACTTACACAATGATATCAATTCTCACAAATTGAATACTTCATTCATAGAATTAAGAATATAAATACTGAAAAACAAGAACCCACGACTGACTACACATGCTAACGTTCAAATGAACTTCGGCTAAAAACCAGGACGACTGCTACCAAACTTAACCAACTACCAAGTAAACCGGAAATAACAAAGTGCAAACAAACAAAACAAACTAGACCGGTTTAACACAACTAAACCGGATTACATACATTAATAGACTCAACACTGTGACAATCATAGTGTCATTCATTTGTAGAGAATCCGGTGTTTCATGGAAAGACAAAGCATATTTAGTTGAGATATCACTTCATCAGAAGTGTGATCAACTTGTAAAGATTACATGTTCAAGGAATCTAGCAGACATGTGGATTAAGGTGGTCACTAGATAAGGTGAAGGTGTGTAGTTTCAAGCGTTCTTCAAGTTACTTGATGAGGAAAGCCGCTACAATTAGTGGTAAAGAAATATTATAGAAGTATAGAGTGATGGCGGAGCTCATTTTAAAAATTGTCAGAGCCTTCAAGTAGGAGATTATTAGGTTATGCATGTGTGGAGGCTTGACATAGCCCCTAATGGCTTTCACACAGGTTGGGCTGAGCTTAGTTGTTAAGCAATTGACGCTGCATTACTCTCTTTAAATATCTCATTGTACCGGTAATTCTTTAAGCACCTGAATAAAATATAAACCCTAGTTGTAGCCTGTGGACATAGGTCACACTGACCGAATAATGTAATTCTCATGTGTCATGTATTTGCTTTGTGTGTGTGTTACCAAATAGTTAGGGTATGGGTGGGGTTGGCTTGACTCACGAACAACTTTTTCTTTGTTATTAGTTGCACAAAAATATTTATAGTGCAATAATATTCTAGATCTTTGAACAAGACACAATCAAGAAGGTTGTTTGCATTAAAATCAAACTTTAAGCCACATTCATCCTGGTTTAGGCGTTCCTCTTTTAGCTGTGGTTTTTTAATTCACCATTTGAGATAAAACCAAAAAATTGGTCGAAATGCCACTTTTATTAAATATGTTCCAATATTGAATGATATTGGTTTCCTTTTAATGCAGCTGAAAGTTACCAAGTAAAAAGAGTTTCACCAGCAGACAAATATCTATTCCTGAGAAGTCAGCATTCTAGCATGATTAATGGTCTCTCTGGTTGCTATCCATTATATGGACCAGTTGTTCAGTGAGTATTTTTGAACAATAAACTTCTATTCTGTGTTTTGTCTCATTTTCCAAGACAAGGGACAAAAAAAAGAAAAACCTTACCTTTTTAATTGCAACTTTGTTATTATTGTGAAGGTTGGCAAAACGTTGGGTTGCTGCACACCTCTTCTCAGCTTCTATCACGGAGGAAGCGGTTGAGCTAGTGGTTGCATATATCTTCCATAAGGCCTTACCATTTTCGGCTCCTTGTTCACGAATTTCCGGGTTTTTAAGGTTTCATCTCTTTTAATTAGAGAAACATATTTGTTCACAACCGAGGCACTTAAATATTTGAGACAAAAAATAATGTACCAGTATTACATATATGGTATATATAAAATAAGAATACAAGTTTTGAGAAGTAATTAATTTGTAGTGGGCATAAATAATAGGGTTTGTTTCCACTGTACAGATTTAATATATAACATTCTATTTTGTGAATTTTATCTCTTCTATATTTAAAAAAAATACCCCAACTGCATTATTGTAAAAATCGGCCTAGTTGGCCGATTAAGTGTGAGTCGGTTAGACATCGATTAATTTTTGGCTAATTGGTCAAAAAATTGGCAATCAATTAAAGTCATCAAAATCGGCTAGTCTAGTCAAGTCTAGTTGGCCGGAATTCAATAATATCCGATGACTTTTGAACTTTCAGTGACTTATGAAATTCTGGATGCTTTTTCTTGCGACTTTTGAAATGCCGGCACATTTTCCGACGGTTTTTGGAATTCCGGCAAGTTTTTTCAGCATGTTTTGGGATTCTGACGAGTTTTTTCTGGCTACTATTGATATTCTGGCAATAACTCCAGCGATGTCTGGCTATTTTTTGTAAAGTTTTATATATGTGTGTGTGTATATATAAATTTAACATTTTTATAAAAATTATTTAGAAAATTTGTATATATATATATAACTTTGAAAAATTATACATAAATTTTCCAATCTAATTAATTCCGATTAATCTCTAGTCCTTACCCCACCGCCTAAATAGCGACTAGCGATTGCTAGAACACTGCCCAACTGCCCCTATGGTTTCTGTTACTCATAATCTTTCTAGTTCATGGTCAACAGTTGAGGTTCTTTGAGATGTATTTTATTATTTATTAATTGTTTAACTTCTTTTATACATTATTTTTTAAGATTCATTTGGTAAACAGGTTTCTGAGACTGCTGTCTGAACATGACTGGATGTTTACTCCTATGATTGTTGATATAAATGAGGATATGACACTAGATGATGAAAAAGAGATCAATGTAAGTGATAAATTGTGTGCCTCCGTAACTAATTGGCTAATTGTGGAAGAATAAATTAGTAAGGTAATAGCCATTCCAATTTTCAGAATAAATTTTTGTTAAGTAGAAAAGCTTATGAAGAAGGAACTGGAAGTATAATAAGTGCCATGTACTTGGCCACGACTTATGACAAGGGATCTGAAGCCTGGACCAGCTCATGCCCGAGCATAACAGTAAGTACTTCTCTTTAACAAATATGGTGGCATATGATTTACTTTTATAAATGTAGGATTTTATTTGCTTCTTATTCCCTGCATATATAACAAAACAATTTTCTTAGTAAATGGGCTCATTTTTATTGGTCACTTGCACAAGAATTGTTCATCTTTTTTCATCTAAAATCCACCTATTATTATTTTTGTCACTATAGTTTATTTTGTCTGTTATTATGTACTGAAATTACAAATTTATTAGTATATTCATGAACAATGAAACAATCTAGTTTAACTAAACATATTTAGCGCATTTATAGGCTCTTAAACTGCTTTATTTTATTTATAGGCTTCTCAACATCTCTTCTTATTCAAGTTGCTCTTTAGTGTTAATATTCTGTCCTTGGTTTGAATTATCTATAGGTGGCAAATTCAGCCCACTTGCTTGGGTTGATTCTGCTTTTGTTTTATGTCTAATATGTCAAATGAATAATAAAAAAAAAGATGGCTTAAAAAGAAAGGGTTTGAAAGTTGTGCAGTTTGTACTACTATTACTTGAAACCACATAGCTCATTTTATTCAAAATATTACATTTCTCTTGAAATATTGAAATTTTTGTAATGATAGTTGACACATCAATTATTTATCAAAAAATAGGTCGAGAAGTGTGTTTTGGTCAACCTGTGCCTAGCCCAAGTAGTACAAAATTACCCATTTTCACATTAGTGCAAAATTACCCAAATCTACTCATCATAAGTATACAAATATTATATATGTGTATATAGAGGATTACATATGTCTACAAATATCTAACCATCTATTATTAGGTAGGATTGCATATATGAACCCAAACACACACATGAAAGCAATAAATAACTCAAGGGTTTATCGTGGTTGTATCTAAACCTACCTACGTTCACGGGTGGTAACTAGGATCTGAAGCCGGCTGCCCCATGGTTTAAAAGAACGGAATCGCGCCTCGAGGCGTTTTCACTCTGCCTCACGAGGCGTACGCCTCAAGGCGAAACGAGGCGTAAGTCCGAGGCGGTAGCAAATAAATAAATATTTTTATAATATATATATCAAAAAAAAATTAAACATCAATTAAAGAGCTTTTATAACTAAGATCAACATCATTCAATAAATATAAAAAGGACAAAGTCTATAAAACACAAAAAGACTTGGAATGTTTAGAAAAAGCATCAGCCCATATAGACTGCCTCAGCCTGCCTCGCTCCAGTGAGACGTGCTTTTCTTCAGGTCTTGTGAGGCACCGCCTCATACCATTTTTTTAAACCATGATATCAAGATTACCCACCACAAAATTGATCATCGTAGAAGCTTGTTTCTTATGAGATGTGATCACTCAAATATTTTCAACCTTTCATGTGATAGGAGCTCAAAAGGTTGGCAGTGTATGCTAAAAGCAGTTCAAATTTGCTGACTAAACTCATTATGCAAGGTCAGCAAGACTCTTATGGCTGGGAGGTGAGCTTGACTTTCGTAATGAATCTGTTAATTTTATATGTTTTTGTCTAGTATTGAATTCATTGGCATGCATTGCTGAATATGCTGTCTAATTACAGTGCATATTCCGGACTCCATTGAACAATTATGATGCAGTTATTCTTCTTCATAGAGACAAACTGTCTCACCCTGAACATCTTCTCTTTCCTTCTGAACTTAATCAAGGTACTATGAATCTTGTGGAATATTAGAGGAAACAATTTTGAACCCATATTCTTGTAAACAGGCTGATTAAAGAACATGCTCTAATTGATCTTGTGGGTCAAATTTAAGAAACTTAGCTAGAAACCAGTAGGACCAAGCAAATCAATATGATTAAAAGTCGCTTAAAATGGTATTCAATTGTTGTTAGTCTTCTTAATCGGTTTCATTTGTGTAATAATATTTACATTATTATTTGCAAAAGCAAAAAATTATTTTGTGAAAATAACGTTAAAAGCGCCGGAATAATTAACTTCAAACGACAACTTTGAGCCGGGGACTCCTTCAGAGCAGCCTCTCTATCCCAACTCGGATAGGGGTATGGTTTGTATCCATCCTTCCCCCCAGACCCTACTGAAAAGTGGGAATATACTGGGTAAGTTTGTTTGTTTGTTTATTTGCAAAAGCAAAAAAAATTCAGACAGAGAAGTGTTGATTGGCCAATGCAACCTGATATTGATTAGTACAAGTATACTTTTGACTCAAAACCCATTTTGTGTTACCCAGACACATTTTGTCACCTCAATGAAACTTGTCCCACAAATAGTTCTTATTAAAAATCATGTAAAATGCAGGGAAGCTTGTTGCACAAGGAAATGCAAGCAAGACTTTTCAGCCTTTTTTGCCGACTAAGGGTAGTACAAAGGATCTTCATGATCAGTTATATATAAATTTTGATCCATTGATGTGTTATGTCAAAGATTTAGAGGCAAGTGTAACATATTTTTGAAATAATTAAGCTTCATACTACTAACTTAATAACCAACACTTCACACTTGACTGTTATTGCAGAGTGCTTTTCCCAACACATTCAAGTTGTGGTATGATTCTTTTGGTAGTGATGCGATCGGTCTTACATGGGAAAAAGAAAACCTAAAGGTACTCAGTTTTGAACCAATCTTAACTGTGTTTGATCTAAATTCTATCCTTTTATTTAAACTTTAAAGTGTCCGTTTAAAGTTGGTATCATGTTCACGTGCCAACATTATCAGTCTAAATGAACCAAGCCGAGGTGAGCTTGGCTTTGCTTGTTTTGAGCTCTATTTTTCAACTTGAGCTTAGCTTGTGAGTAGTTTTTCATGATCGATCTTGGATGCGATTCGTATATTATGTTTTGGTTACTTGATTTACACACACACACACACGATAATGAACAATTAAAAACTAATGTTATTGAGAATTAAAAGAAACATTTATAGCCACATGTTTAAATGAGACATAAAAGTAAAGGGAAATACTTTTGTACCTATTAAATCATGTGGCTATAAATGTTTTTTCTAGTTCTTTACAACTTGTTGGTTCTCATTTGGATGCATTTATATATATATATATATATATATATATATATATATATATATATATATATATATATATAGAGGGATATTCAAATGAGAACTATTGCAACTTGAGAACTAAAGGAACCATTTCTAGCCACAAGTTTAAATGACATAATAGTAACTTCCCCTATTTTAAAGGAAAATTACTTTTAAACCCCTAAAAACATGTGGTTCAAAATTAGTTCTTTTGGTTCCTTCATATTTAATGGTTCTTAATAGAATAAGCCCTATATATATGTATATATATAGGGGTTGTATCCTGTGAAAAGTAGATCTTGGAGAGAAAACCCTTAAAACCTATATGAGCCATTGATTTTGAAATCTTGAAAATAAATATGTGGTCCATATTAAGCCATATTAAAATTAATTTGATTATTCAAAACTCAATTTTATATTCAGGTTTAATGTAGGTCACATATATATTTTCAAGATTCCAAAATAATGGCTCATATATGGTTTAAGTGTTTTCTCCCTAAGATTGGGTTTTTACAGGATACAAACCCTATATATAGATATAGAGATTGATTCTAATAAGAACCATCAAGTTGTAAAGAACCACATTTATAGCCACAAGATTTAAGGGGTATAAAAGTAATTTCCCTTGAAAAATAGGGAAAGTTACTTTTATGCCCTTTAAACTTGTGGCTATAAGCCTATAAATGGTTCTATTAGTTTTTAACAAACATTGGTTATCAATTGAACATCCCTATATATTCGAGAAAACTTAGAAAACTAATCCCAATTGTTATTAATCAATTTCGTTTTTCCTTTTTTATTTTACATTTTGTGTTATTATAATGTTAGATTTGTTAACAAAAAGAAAAAAACTATATGTAATTCATGTTATTACATATACGTAACTTCGTGATCCAGATATTTTTATTAAAATTTTTTTCTTGTTTATAACATTTCTAAGCTACTAATAAAAAATCATGAATTTTTTTTTTTAAAATTGATTGGTTAGTAGGAGTTTTCTTAGTTTTCTCCAAAGTGAGGAGTTTTCTTTTGAACTCTCCCCTATATATATATATATATATATATATATATATATATATATAAGGGATGGTTCCATTGTTAACCCTCCCTTATATCGTTAACCCGTGTTAACCCGGCATTTTTTGTCCGAATCTTTGTTTTTTTTTCATGGTTTTTGTTATACATAAATAGGGGGAGGTTTCTTTTTTGTGTTTTTGCTAATTCATCACTGTTTAGAAATTATTTACAAATGTAAGTAAATGTAATTTCTAAACGGTGATGAATTAGCAAAAACACAAAAAAGAAACCCCCCCTATTTATGTATAACAAAAACCATGAAAAAAAAACAAAGATTCGGGCAAAAAATGCCGGGTTAACGATACAAGGGATGGTTAACATTTGAACCTTTCCCTATGTATATATATAAGATTGAGATCATATAATAACCCACCTTAATTGTGGTAACCCATTAACCCTGGCAAAATTCACCCAAATCTTTGAATTTCTTTTTCATGGCCTTTATTATACATAAATAGAGGGGTTATTTTTTTTTAATGTTTTTGCTAATTCATCACTGTTTAGGATCTTTAGTCGGTATAAGTTCCGTAAAAATTAATATAACTTGCAGTGTAACGCAAACTTACACTTGTTTTAATTTCTAAATGCTTGTGAATTAACAAAAACTCATAGAAGGAACCCCTTATTCATGTATAAAAAAGGCCATGAAAAAAATTTCAAAGATTTGGGTAAATTTTGTTAGGGTTAATGGGTTACCTCAATTAAGGTGGGTTAACAACCGATCCTTACCCTATATATAGGATCGGGAATAAAATATAACCCACTCTTATTGTACTAACCCAAATAACTCTGTCAAAGTCGATTCAAATCTTGGTTTTTTTCCAACATCATTGTAACAAGTCGGTTTAGACTGTTGGTCTTCGGCAGCAGCATGAGTGGACCTGGATGGAGTTGGGGGACGTTGAGGAGGAGTCCAAGGAGTGGGTGGCCAGCCAGGGTTAGTTGGGTACGGGCAAGGGGGTGCTGATGTCCACCAGGGAGGCCAGTATGGCGGAGTTGGAGGCCAGAAATTCGGTCGAGTGGGGTTGTGGGATCGGTTGGACATTTGCTTGTGGCGCTGGCCGTTTCTGGAATTGGAAGGCAAAGATTGGGAGGGAGCAGATGGATTAGGTCGGCGAGACTGATGGCGACCAGACTTTGGTTGGTCTCTGCGATATCCAATAGATGGTGCAGGGGATGGTTGTGGTGAGGCCGGAGGAGGGTGTTGCGCAATAGCAGCAACAGCGGGGGATGAGGGGTTTGTGAGGGAATCCCTGGTTGATTGGCGTTGAACTTCGAGTTGAAGCATGCTGCAGGCCGTGTCCCAACTGGGAAGAGTTTGATGTATGTACGCCCCCACAACATCGAATTCAGTAGGTAGACCACTTACCAACTTTAAGACAAGCCTCTGTTCAGTCACCGGGCTGTCAACATCAGCCAATTGTTCGCTGATGTCCTTGAGTTTTTGACAGTATGCATCAAGGTTTGGCATGCTTTGGAGGTTGAGTGTGGCAAACTCATGTTCCAGGGCAGCGGCTCGTGAGCCTTTGTTGTTGAGGAAGAGGTTCTTGAGGCGTGTCCAGGCCTCAAAGGCAGTAGACTCGGTTTGAAGAACTCGAAGCAGCCATTCATCAGACAGTGTTCCGTAGATCCACTGTAGGACAATCGAATCAATTTTGATCCAAGAATCATAGTTAGGAGAATCAGGATCCGGAGGAGTGCCATCGATATGGTGCATGACATCATACCCTCGGGCATGGAGTTTGAAAAGTTTCACCCAGGATGAGTATGAAACTTTAATGCCATCAAGGATTCTGACCTTATTTTGGATATTGGTAACTGAGTAGACTGGATGAAGGGAAGGCTGATCAGGTTTCTTCGGGTTTTCATGTTTGTCAGCCATGGCCGACGAGCAGGTAAGGGTTTTGCCGAAGCAGGGAACAAGCAAGCAGGGTTTTGGCCGAAGGATTTAGACTCGTGATACCATGTTGAATGATAAACTCCCTTGGAGATTTCTCATTGATATCAATAGAATATATACACAAAAAGAATCCGTAAACTAGGAAAGTAAATCTCCTAAATACAAGCATGATATATACAATAAATACAAAGATATTCAACTATCTACACTAGAATTATATCCGCTAATACTAAATAGTTACAATGATGTAGGTCAAAAACTTACAACAATGTTAATTCTTAAACGGTGACTAATTTACATAAACACATTAAAGAAGAAAGTGTTTTACATGTGCTATAATGATGTTCAAAAAAATCAAAGATTTGGCTTGATTTTAACGGAGTTATTTGGGTTAGTACAATGAGAGTGGGTTATGGAAATGTTCAATTGTTAACCCACTATTATTGCGGTAACACGTATAACTCCGCCAAGATCAATCCAAATATTCGTTTTCTTTTTTGAAATTTCATTATTACACAAACAACTTCTTTTATGCATGTGCGTAAATTTAGGGATAACTTTGTAGAAATGTAACAAACTTTTCATTTTGTTCCAATCAAGTCACTCAAACTTTTTTTTGTCCTAATTAAGTCATTCAAGTTACTTTTGTGTTTGAATTCTATGTTTTTAACTTGAATAGTAAGTAATACATGTTGATATAAGTTTGAGTGGATAATTAAAAAATGACTGATTTGAGTCAATAATTATTAATTTTAACTAATATCTGACAAAGAACAAAAATTTAATAATTACTTATTCAAGTTAGTCATTTTAAAAAAAAAAAAAATTCACTCAAACTTATATCAACATGTATTACATACAATTCAGGTTAAAAGCATAGAATTCAAACACAAAAATAACTTGAATGACTTAATTGAGACAAAAAGTTTGAGTGACTTGACTGAAACAAAATGAAAAGTTGATTACATTTCTATGAAGTTTTCCCGTAAATTTATCACTGTTTAAGATTTAAAGCAATGTAAGTTTAGCTTACATAGTATCAAAAATTATAAATCTTGTAAATGTCCATTAGATTCATAATGGCCTGTAATAAACCAGTGCGATTGTTGCGTTGAATATGTTAACTGAGAATCAATTTTTTTGGTTTTATAGAAGAGAAAACGAGAAGAAGATGACAGTGGCAATTTCAAGAAAAACATGACGGAAACTCTGAAAGATGTCGGTAAAACTGGTAAAGGTTTTGTGAAGAGTATATATCTGCTTAAAGTGCCAAAGTTAGCAGATACCTCATGATCATAATGTTTTACCAACTTTTTACTAAGCAAGCCCCAATTTTGTGACGCTGAAGGGGAGAATTGTGACTTTATATTTTAGACATGTATGTATATTCTTTCCTTGTTGTTGGCTATGCGGCCATTTTTTAAGGAACTTTAACTTCTGGTCCAAATAATGTTTGGTTATATTCAAGTATTGTGCCTCCCATGTAATTTATCTCATTTTCTGAATTATAAACTTGTAATTTAGTATATTGTGTTTTTGTCACTTTTTGACGCATCTAACAAATTGTTTATTGCCAACACGAAATTTTTTTATGGATTTTAAGATAGCTAATATGTTCAAAATATTAGTTTTTGGTATTAATAAAAATCTAAAAAATTACATAAATATCAGGTTAAACCATCAATTTTGTCTCTAGTTATGAATTCAGCCCTAGAGTAGTTTTGTTGCCACTTTGATGGCTGATTATTTAATTTCGTGCCATTCATGTCTTTTGGCCTAATAACAGTGTTTATTTTTGTTAAACGAGCCACCAAATGACCCAATTTCTCCTACAATTGCTAATAACTAAAAAGTCTAAAATGAGAATTTACAACTCACCTGCTAATTATCAATAATAGTAACAAAGCGACTTTATCGTATTACAAAATGTCAAGGAGACAAGGGGTTACAAATTTACAAACAACCACCAAAGTTCATAATCAATCAAATTGTTCAAACCAAAACACAAATCGTCATTTTTCATAAGTATAGATAATTGTGACCAATATATATATATATATATATATATATATATACACACACGGTATAGATAATTTGAAAACCCCTCCTTAGTATGAAAATTATGAAATCATGTAAAAATCATGTAAATAAACGTTTCTTTTTCTGAATTTTTTTTGCAGGTTTGTTATATTATTTGTCACATTTTTATAAAAATAAAAATCTTGTACAAAAAAAATATGTACGAAAATCAAAAATTTAGTACAAAACAAATAAATCTAGTACAAAAAATAAAAATATAGTATAAACAAAAATACGATACAAAAAACACAAAAATCCAGTACAAAATAAATACAAAACAAAAAAAGAAATCTTGTATAAAAAATAAAAATATATTACAAAAAATAAGATGTTATACTTAAATTATTATAACACATGTTAAAATTCTATTAGTTCATATAATTTTTAGGCAAAAATATCTTATTATTTGATATTTCCCTATATATATACTATATTATTTTTACTTTAAAGCAGGGCCGACACATTAGCTTTATCGGGCCAAGCTAGGGTTTGGGGTAGAGGTGCTCAAACCGGTTTTTTTCTCCAAACCGGTTCGGGTCCCAAACCGAACCGGTTTCATCGTTGGGTCACACAAATCGGTTCTTCTCCAAACCGGTTCGGGTCCTAAACCGATTTCGAACTTGGAATAACCGAACCTATTAAACCGATTTGGGTTATAAATAAACCGGTTCTGGAAACCGGTTTTTGTCTTTTTTTTAAACCTATTAAAACCTTAACCATTAATAAAAACTTAAACTAATAAAACCTAAACCTTAAATTAATAAAACCTTAAACTAATAATTAATTAAACCTTAAACTAGTCAAATCATAAACTAATAATTAAGGGACCTGTTAGGGAGACATCAGGACGGTTCAAGATACACCATCTATACGACTCGTATGGGCCTACACGGGTCGTATGGATATTTTATTCCCGACAAAAACTGACACATCAAATCACAGTTCTAACACGTCAAATCACAGTTCTGACACGTTCCCATACGACCCGTATGGGCCCATACGGCCCGTATTGATCTATATTTTTGCACTGCAAGTGAGTGGAAACATATCCTATTCAATTTAAAATTTGTCAAATCTAATAATACTTTATCATGACAGTATATTATAAAATATAGTTTCTGTCAATTCAACATCACACCACACCACTGTGTCAAAAGAAAAAGCTGCAACTTTTTGTGGCAAATAAAAAAGGTGCAACGATGATGCCTACCTATAATCTAGCTTTTGATTTTGACTATTTTGCAAATTGTCTTTCTCTGCAATTGATTTGAAGCCTACCGGTATAAATAGCTTTTGATTCTGACTCTTCTGCAAATGAGTACTTTTATACAATTTATAATTCAAAAAATACCACCTAATATGATGGTCTTGTCCGATAAAATTGTTTCGTTTGATTTTGGTTTTAATTTTGGCCCTATACGACCCGTATAGGGCCATATGGCTCGTATGTACTTTCAACCGCCAGACATTAATCTGACAAAGTCTGACAAAATCTGACAACCATACGACCCGTATAGGATCATACGACCCGTATAGACCTAGGTGGTGTTAACTGATCCATAGGGGGTGTCAAAATAACCTGCCCCATAATTAATTAAAACCCTAATAAAACCTTAAACTAATCAAAACAAATAATAATTAATAAAACCTTAAACTAATCAAATCCTATATAATAATTAACAAACACCCTAATAAACCTTAAACTAATCAAAACATTTAATTAAAACATTAAACTAATAATTATCAAAAACCCTAATAAACCTTAAACTAATCAAAATCATAAACTAATCGTTACTAAAAACCTAATATAACCTTAAACTAATCTTTAATAAATATACACATATAATACAGTTAGTTTAAATACTAGTTGTTTTTATTAGTTTAAGGTTATATTAGGGTTTATTGTAATGATTAGCTTATGATTTGTTTAGTTTAAGGTTTTATTAATAAGTATTAGTTGTTTTTATTAGTTTAAGGTTAAATTAGGGTTTATTGTAATGATTAGTTTATGATTTGTTTAGTTTAATGTTTTATTAGTTGTTTTTATTAGTTTAAGGTTATATTAGGGTTTATTGTAATGATTAGTTTATGATTTGTTTAGTATAAGGTTTTATTTGTTGTTTTTATTAGTTTAAGGTTATATTAGGGTTTATTGTAATGATTAGTTTATGATTTGTTTAGTTTAAGGTTTTATTAATTAAGGTTTGAGAATAGAAAATACAAGATAATTAACAAATTGAAGTTAACATAAATTAAATTACTTAAAGAGTTAAAGTCTTCAACAATTACAATAAACCAAATCGTAAAACATAACGATGAAATACATGCGTCTTCTTCACGTTTAGTTTTCTTCTGAGCTAACTTGATAATATGCAGCTTCTTCCTCATCGGTTATTCCTTCCGACAAACCCGCCTCGACATCCTCTTGCAATAGCTCGCTCTCGTAATCCATCTCGCCTTCAAGTGGAGACTTATCTTGAACTCTTTCCGCCGCATCCAAGTAATCCTTCAAGCAAATCGACATCTCTACCGCCGGAGGAGTGAGTCTTGTTCTTCTTAGTGAAATGACCCTGCCACTAACAGAAAACGCCGATTCCGAAGCTACCGTAGAAGCTTGGACGCTTAGTAGATCTCAGGACATAGCAGCTAGGATTGGGAATTGGTCTTCCTTACCTTTCCACCAAGCCAAGATATCAAATGACATAAACTCTTGAGGAGTCATGCCTGACAAAAAGTCGGTGGCAATATATCTTTCAAGTTCACTACTTGGAGTATTGCCTCTTTGCCTTTTACTATTCTCGTTCATTAGTAAATTAGAAAAAGCGATTTGTGGATCGGAACTACTAGAACTTGATGCCGCGTTTCTCATTGTTTGATGTATGGTTGATGTTATTCCATATTTTTGAACATAAACACATCAAACATATTTGAAAGTTGTTTATTAAAATTTGTTTGTAATGTTTGAGTGTAAAATGGATCTTCATCATGTAAATCTAAATCGTAACAGATTTTTTCAAGTAAAGTTTCAACCCCTGCAGCATTTACGCAAGGGTTTAAAGTGGCGACACAATAATAACAGGTGGCATTTCTTTGAAATATTTTAAAAGTTTTGAGTTCATTGGTGAAACCATATCACTTAAAGGTTTTGGTCTAAAAGACAATTCATTTAATTTTGAACTCATTAAATAAATTTGGTTAAGTACCAAAGGACTTGTTGGATAATAAACACCGGATAAAAATGTTGTTGCAGTTTTAAAAACATGAAGCATTTTGGCTATTTGTTCAATAGTTTCCCAACCCGACGGATTAAATGCTTCAACCCGACCCTTTTGCGCTAAAAGATTATGGTAAACAATCAAGCTATCTTTTTGCTGTATAGCTTTTTCAAACATGTTACATGTCGAATCCCACCTAGTTGTTACGTCCCAATTTGGACCTAGGTATCTAGAATTCGATTCTTTACAAAAAAGACGATACATAGTATGTCGTTTGGTTGAGCTAAAAACGTCGTGTAGCATTTGTTTAAATTTATCTTTTGTTTCTTCAATAGTTTTAATCCCGTCTTGAACCGCTAAATTAATGATGTGTGCAACACATCGACTATAAAAAAAAACACCTTCGCAAATAGGTTTGTATTTTAAAATTAGTTGTTGGACCGCACGCGTATTATTCGATGCGTTATCAAATGAGATTGAAAATATTTTGTTTTCCAATTTAAAAGTTTTTATAACTTTGTCTAAAACATAAAATAAATTCTCACCTGTGTGAGGATAGTCAAATAACTCAAACGCGACCGTACGTTTTATTAATTGTCACGTATCGGGTTGTACCCAATGAGTGGTAACACAAATGTACGAGTCGGGTGAACCATATGGAGCGGACCAAACATCACAAGTTAAACTAACGCCGGTTTGTAAGTTTTCAAAACCCAAAATAAGTTCATTTTTAGCTTTTTTCCTCATTTTTAAACAATCTATTCTAATGGTAGAACGACTTACGTGTGCGTAACGAGGTTGAAGAGTTTGTTGAGTAAGTCGAGTTAGACAAGGGTTATCGAAGTGGTTAAATGGCAAACTTTGTTGAATCACGAATTGCACCATTTGCTCCCGAACCACGTCGACACTATAAGCGAAAATACTCCCGTCGTTCGACATTGTCGGTTGACCTCGTGCCGCTTCGTTCTTCAAAGCTTTGCAATATTTGAACTCGTGATGGTTTTTCAAAGTAGTATTTGCGTCGTGTTTCAAAAAACCACCACAAAGCTTGCAACGAGCTTTATTCGGACTGCTCGACATCCTACACAAATCGTATTTTTCCATATTTCGGGATTCCTCTTCGTAGTAATAACTTCAGCAATTTCAAGGTTTGTTGAAGCACCACAACCAACGGAAGAGTTAGCATTTGATGAAGCCATTTGTGAGTGGGTTTGCGTTTTGAGAGTTTGGAGAGCGTTTTTTGCGTTTTGAGAGCCTTTTTTGCTTTTGAAAGTTGTGTGATTGAACCTAAACAACCACTACCTATTTATAGTGAAGATATGGGGTGTATAATTCCAAAAAATCATCAAAAAAAGGGTCAAAAATGCCTCAAACGGCTACTTTTTTGCAAAAAAATGGTCACAAGAAAATATTACCGTTAGAACCGGTTTGAAAACCGGTTTGGGCAACCGGTTTAGGAACTGAACCGGTTCGGGTCAGGTCCAACCCTATTCCAACGGTAAAAATGCCAAACCTACGGATCGGACCTGGTTGGAAACCGGTTTGGGCGGAACCGGTTTGAGGAGCAAAATAAACCGGTTTGGCGAACCACACCGGTTTATTTGTGCATCTCTAGTTTAGGGCCATCCAAAAAACAGGGCCCGTTTTTCTAAAATTTTTTAATATGTTTATATATTGCAGTCATTAGTTTTTTTTAGTGTTAATTACACAGATGATCCCTGTGGTTTACCTAGATTGCACGGATGGTCCCTAACTTCTAGAAATTACAACGATGGCCGAATACTTTGCAAAACCGTAACACAGATGGTCCCTGGGTTGAATGTCTGTTATCTTTTTTTGATAAAATTTTAAAAATGACCAAAATACCCCTACTCACCCACTTTAACCCAACCCTCTGTTCCCTTCCGGCGACCACCTTTGGCAATCACCACCACAAACCACCTCCGGTAGCAACAATGCCTTCACCTGCTCCCTACACCGTCGCCCCCACTGTTTTCAAATCACAACCACCGGCTATCACCTGCCACCCGTTTTCTTCTCCTTTCAACCAATTCTACAATTCGAGTAACATTTTTCTTCTCCTTTCAATCAATTCCACCGGCCATCACCTACCACCAGCCATTGAGACCACCACTACCCTGACAGAAGAGCCATCGGAGAATTCAATGCCTGTAGCTTTCATCCCAATGGCGTCGTCTCTATCTTCAAACGGTGTTGCCGGAGATGAAATCGTCCACCGCTACTAATGAAAAACTAGATGACGAACTCATTACAAATTCATTATCAAACAAGGAGATATCCACCACATCAACTTCCCACAACACCCAGTCTTGTGTAGCAGTCCGATTAGGCACATCATGCGTTATCGAGTTCCTCCACGGAGGTGTTCCGCCGTTCGCCCTTAAAAACTTCCCGTCAATGGTTCGGAGCTTCCCATGAAACGCATTCTCCTTTATCGGTTTGGGATTCCGGATACGAACTCCGAAGGTGGTGGTGGTGTGGCTGCCGGATATGGTGGTGGTGTGGCCGCCGGAGCAGATTGAGTGGCGGTGGGGAGGAAATAGGGATGGGTGTGTGTTTTTTTTTGTATTTTCAATAATGGAGGAGGGTGTTTGGGTGATTTCACATCCCACTTAACAACAAAAGATAACACACATCCAACCCAGAGACCATCCGTGTTCCGGTTTTGCAAAGTATTCGGCCATCGTTGTAAATTCTGGAAGTTAGGGACCATCCGTGCAATCTGGGTAAACCACAGGAACCGTCCGTGCAATCTGGGTAAACCACAGGAACCATCCGTGTAATTAACTTTTTCTATTAGTGGATTAGGCTTGTGTCAATAAAATATGGATTGATTATCAATGGGCTATAGCAACATGGGGTCCATACTTTCATTAAATAATTAATTCTGTTAAAAAAAGAAAGATGGACTAGGGGTGTTCAAAATCACCGAAAACCGTTAAAAACCGTTATCCAAACCGTATCCGTAACCGAAAAAACCAAACCGAATTCCAAATTCGGTTTTTGGTTCGGTTTTCAGTTACACTCTTTTTTTTGAATTCGGCTTGTTCGGTTAACCGTTTAAACCAAATATGTAATTAAATATATTAATTTACTAGCCTAGAAATCCATGTATTACCTTTGTTGAATATATATAATATGTTATAAACAATGTTTGTATAAACATTTATATCATACATATATCAACTGTGATTAAATAAAAAATATGAACATTTAAAAACTACCAAATAAAAAATAATAATATATATTTAATAATTTTAAAATTATACGTACATATAAAATATAACTGGAATTATATTATATTTAATTAATTTTAGTAAATTAGTAAATATTTTAATATGAAGATTTATAATTATTAATATTTAATTATATAATTTAATTAATAAAAATTATTAATATTTTTTAGGAAAGAGGCATGATTTTTTTTTTAAATTTCATCATAATGTGACATTATCTTCTAAAAATACTCTTTTTAACTTTCAGTTATATAATTTAATTAATAAAAATTATTAATACTTTTAGGATGGAGAGACGGGAAAACTTTTCTTATATTTAATTAGGAGATGAAATGTGTCACATAAAAATACTTTTTATTATAGTAGGAATATATATATATATATATATATATATATATATATATATATTATTGTAGGGGGAGGGATCAGATGTTAACCTCCCTTATAGCGTTAACTGATTAACCCTTAGCAACCAATAAGAAACTGCCACGTGGACCAGAACAATTCAAGCTGTCAAGGGTATATTCGTCATTTCCAGTGTTTTGTAATGAGCTAAATTAAACATGTATGTTTTCAACGGATAAAATTATATGAAAAGTACACATCACTATCACCACCATGCTTTTACCTTTTCCATCATGCCTTTACTGATTGCTTTTGTAAAAGCAAAATATAATCCATTTTTTATATATCCACACGTACACCCATCTTCTTAACCACACATATCTTCCGATTCCCATGCTTTTTACCTGCCAACATCTTTTGAGCTGATTGCTTTTTATAAAAGCAAAATGTAAAGCTTTTTGTATAAAAATCCACATGCAGACCCATTATTTCGATCCAAACATCCATAAAGCATTTGTTTCTTGTTCTTTCAAACATCTGGCACTCCTTTGAATGCTTTGAAGGTCCTTTCCACACTTTTCTCCTAATATTGCTTTAACATCAAACATGGGTGGATGTGATAAGCCGTTGGAGGAGTTTGAAGACTTTTTATCTCCTATTGTACGTGAACCAGAACCAGATCCTCTAAATGATGATATATTTTACATACTTACCGGTGACTCTCCTCTGGTTATATCGGTTTCGACCAGAAAGGTAAGTTAGAATTTGAGGTTTAAACGATATTAGTAATCTGTTGGTTTGATTTTGGTTTCCATGGTTCATGAGTATACTGTTTGTTTTTTTAGGTAGATTGAGACACAAGTTTGATTGACAAATTTATAATTTTATAAAATTAAAAATGGTAAGAAGAGCGGTCATGATATCAATTTTTAAGAAAATATAAAATAATGTTGCATTATTGCTCATAAAACCGTATAGAATGTATATAAGAGTAAGTGATTGTATAAAAAGGCTACAAATTTTTATACATATAAAAGTGATTGTAAAAAAAGGTTTGTTAGAATTTGAGGTTTAAATGATATTAGTAATCTGTTGGTTTGATTTTTGGTTTCCATGGTTCATAAGTCTACTGTTTTTTTTATGTAGATTAAGACACAAGTTTGATTGCCAAATTTATAATTTTATAAAATTAAAATTGGCAGGAAGATCGGTCATGATATCAATTTTTAAGAAAATATAAAACAAATGCTGCAATATTGCTCATAAAACCGTATAGAATGTATATACGAGTAAGTGAGTCTACTGTTTGTTTGTTTGTTTTTAGGTTGTCATAGTAGCTTGGTATACCAAACTCCTAATTGTAGTTGCTATTGGTGCCCTGATGTTAGTTCTTGGTTCAAGCCTGTGGTTGGAAAGGTTTTTTTTTTATCCTGGGATGAAGTTTACAAGATGTATGAAACATATGGAGAGATGTCTGGTTTTGGCATTCGTGTAGGTGGGGTATAAGAAGTGAAAAGGAGAAATAACGCATAGAGTTTTGGTATGTAACAAGGCAGGTAAACCTAGGGGCAAAATGGTTGATTCAGTGAATCCAACATCGATGGCTGGTGCCCGTGCTACTTCCTTCAAAGTTACCCGTTGCATGACACTTATTAGATTGAGAGCCATAAAAGGCTCTTCGAATTATGTGTTATATGAGTTTTCTGAAAATCACAATCATGAGTTGATTTCTTTTGAAAACATGGATCTAACGTATAAAGGAAAGCATCTTAACTTTGATGATGTGCACTTTGTTCATGCTATGAGTCTAGATAGGGTAGGTGCTACTATAGCACATTGGTTACAAACTTCCTTGAAAGATGGTCACCACAACATGCGTGGCACCAAGAATTCCTACAAGAATATCAGCCGTGAAATTAGAATGTTCATTGGTGAGCGTGATGTGCAGTTGGTATTGAAGAAGCTAGAGGAACGTGCTAAAACCTTCACAATTTTTCATTTGAAGTATATCATTCTGAAGGTGTTTTGCAGGCTATATTTTGGGTTGATGATGTTTCCAAACTCAGTTACCAGTTGTTTGGTGATGTTATAGCATTTGATGCAACATTTTCCACAAACAAGTAAGCCTTCCATGATATATTATGGCTATTTTTTTTGATATATTCCACGAACACTAAGCCTTTGGTATATGTTATGGCTATTTTTTTGATATATAAGTTAAGTTTAATTTTTGAAATTTTACTAGGTATAACATGATTTTTGTTCCCTTTACAGGTGTGGATCACCACAAAAAATGTGTCACTTTTGGGGCTGGTCTTATACACAATGAGACAGTGGAATCATATTGTTGGCTTCTTGAAGCTTTTCTGAAGATTCATGTTAAACATCCGCGATTAGTTTTGTCAGATCAAGATCCTGCTATGAGGATTGCAGTGCCAAATGTTTTTACTCAATATGTGCATCGTCTTTGCATGTGGCATATCATGAAAAAGTTACCATTTAAGGTATATATTAAGTTTATTTTATGATACATATAATTAACTAAGCAGTACAATACTAATTTTTTTGTTAATGGTAGTTTAGTGTTTATGTAAGTAAGGTGTGTATATGTTGTTTTTGTATTTACAT
The DNA here is from genome assembly GCA_009363875.1 of Mikania micrantha. Classification (NCBI taxonomy): domain Eukaryota; kingdom Viridiplantae; phylum Streptophyta; class Magnoliopsida; order Asterales; family Asteraceae; genus Mikania; species Mikania micrantha. The sequence goes on along the minus strand of CM018690.1, from coordinate 22,445,444 downwards.
CAGCTTACAATTATTTTTAGTATAGTTTGTGTTATTGAATGATTATTTTAATTTGAGTTGTAGTCTTGTATGATATTTCTAAGAAATATAGTAGTAACTTACATCAACTTACATTTATACAATAAGAGTCGGTAATTAATACAGTAGTTACTTACATCCACTTACATTATCTAATAAGATGAATAATTTACAAATTACATGAATATTCTTGTATTAAAATAGTTTGGGTATACATAATTTTGCAATATGTATAATAATGTAGTAGTAATTTACATTTATTTACACTGTTAATGATAGGTTACACAAATTTTGTAGTATTCAAAAGTTTATGTATCCATAATTGGAAGATGTAAAATAATGTAGTAGTCATTTAGATTTATTTAAGTCTACTGTTTACCTTTATTTAAACTGTTTTTTACATGTATCTGCAGATTTGATTCATAATTCCAATATATGGTCTAGGTTGCACAAGTTGGTTTGGAATGTTTACATTTCTCCTGTTACTTTCAAAGAAAAATGGCATAATCTCATGGCTGAATTGGAGCTGAACAACCACATTTGGTTAAATGAAATGTTTTCAATTCGTGAACTGTGGGTGCCTAGTTATTTCCGTGAGATTCCGATGTGTTGTCTTATGAAAATTACATCTCGTTGTGAGAGGTCTAATTCGATGTTTAAGGTTACATATGGTAGTACCAACACACTTGTTCAGTTTCTGATGTGTTTTGACATCGCTATAGACAATCAAAGGTACACAATTTCTCACATGGACAACCGTTATGACTTTGTCAACCAGATTAAGGTAATAAATTACGATGTTTTAATTTAATCAAGCATACATATACGTAGTCAACATTTATGTTAACAATTTTAATTTATTCATGTCAGGTTTCTGTTCATATGCTAGAGCAATCTTATGAATGCTCATGCATGGGATTTACTCGTGTTGGTTATCTTTGTCGTCATATTTTTTGTGTGTTTAGACTGCATCACATAAAAAACGTTCCTCATCGTTACATTTCCAACCGTTGGAGAAAAAGTACTCTTCCAAGTCGTGTCTATGGCCTTTCTCAAAGGCTTAGTGTTGATAACACCGATGTTGCGGTATTGAGGAACGAAGTGACAGATTGTGTTAATGCATGTGTCGATCAATTGGCGTTTAACGTCGATGGACTTTCCTCTTTTACCGAAAATATAAAGGAATTGAAGAAGGAATTAGTTGATAAATTCCCATGTTCATCAAGTTCACACAAAAAGCAATGCATTATTGAACATTTAGTCGGTCAACATGATGAAGAGACTATTGACCTGTTTCCCCCTCATGGCATTCATAACAAGGGTTGTGGTACAAATAGACGTTTAGTTGGACCTGGAGAAAAGGCTATTGAGAATTCTAAAAAGACCCCGAGGATGTGTCGTTCATGCAATCAGTTAACCTTCCATGATTCTCGCAACTGCAAAAAGAAGGCAAATGTTGGGGAATCAACATCTCAAAAGTAGGCCATGATGTATCTGTTTTTGGTTTGCCATGAAACGATTTTTGGGTAATATTACATAATATTTAAACCTAAAATATTACCTAATATTTTATGGTTAATACGTTTTGAAAATGGCTTGTTTTGGTACTAATGTTTGAAGGACAATGTTGTTTTAAGAATATGTTATAGTTGTGTAGTTTTTTGATCTTAATGTAGGTTATTGGTCATGTGATTTGTACAATCTTTCGCTATTAGCGTTATATGTTTCATGGGCAAATATTAATGTAAGTTATTGTAATTGTGATTTGCAAAAGATTCATGTTTTTTGGTGATATTAATAACATTACACTGTAAAAATACTAATTAGTAAGTGTTAAAATAATGTAGGAGCAGTTACATCTACTTACAGTGTGTTAAAGAATTTTATATTTCACACGTATCAAAATATATTATAAACTTACAACAACTTACAATAACATATAAAATAAGATTTATAAAATCTATAGTTTATTTAAAGTACATTAATTTAATTTTTTTTATAAAATCTATAGTTTATCAACAACTTACATTTTTCTTATTGTAAGTTGAAGTAATACTTTTTGTAATTAATTATAATGAGTTAATTATTTATGTAATTTATATAACTAACCCAATTTAATTATTACCTTTTTTATTATGACATACAACTTATATTTGTGTAACTTAATTTTCATCATAAAAATAAAACTGTTGTAATCTTTAATGGACATAAAAGTTTATGTAATTTACAATGCTTTACTAAGAAACAAAATATATCTCTTTGCCTACCACACGTTTTTTTTTTCCAATTGGAAATTGACTTTTGCAAGTACAAGAACTTGTACTTATCAATTTAATTTATGTATACACACTGGCATCCACTTTTGTAAATGTCAGATCCATTGTTGTCTTTATGTCAAATAATTAAACAAGAATACTTTTTTTATTGGTTATTTAAAGTACTTTTGTCAAACATCACTTTCCCACTTTCTCACATTCCCTAACCAATCCGTACATATATTCCAACCATATTAATGTTTCCTAGTTACCACTAGATGCCAAATTAACTTATGCAGAGTTAATATAATTTGATAAAAAACAAAAAAAACTCTTCACAAAAATATATATACTACCCCATACTTAGAATAAGCCAAGAGCGTCGCTTTGCCCATCAATAGCGAGAATGCCGCATCTAAGAACCTATTCATAGCCTACTCTTATTAAGGAGAATCCGGTGCAGTGCTTGAGAAACTTTCGATGTCAGCTCTCTTGTACTGATGTGCTTCTAGCTGGAAGCAGCCAATCCATTAACGGATAAACCTTAGGGCAGATCTTCCTCTGGGATAGACTCACTTAGAGGGGTCCCCTTCCTTATGTCTTGGGCCTTCCTTGGTGCATTGGTGCAAAAGCATTTTCCTGAGTCTACCGAAAGTTCCGGGCAGGAAAGATATCCGGTAAAGCCAGCTACACTACAGAGCTGATATCCTATTCGTTCTTGCTTTACGTGCCTGAACGCACAATGCCAACTATTTATACTGTCACACCCCGAGCCGGCAGGATAGGATCGGTTGTCCCGTCGGGCGGAAGGTTCTCGGGGCGCGATATCGTGAATGATAATCGGATTGATCAGATTGTTATATTGCACATGATACATAAATGAGAAATGCTAAATATGATAGAATTACAAAGTTAAATTACATCAATACTGTTTATAATTTAACAATGTAAATCTACTATTAACATCATAAGTTTTTCTATCTTGTATTTACATAAGATATACAAAATGGTATGTGTATGATGTCTTCAAAAGTATGCAGGTCAAAAAATACTAAGTCTTCTAACTGAAGTCCTAGCCCAGAAGTAATGACTTCCTAATTAACCTGTTCGTCACCTGAGAAGTCATGCAAAAAGATCAAGTCAACACATGGTTGGTGAGTTCATATAGTTTTATGATTTGTAAATGTTTTGAAAATCCTCTTCGGTAAAGACCCTAACCTCATTAACACCACATGTAATATCCACATCGGTATGCTTATATATAGGGCATATGTAAGGGACAAGCCCTAGCCAACATCCCACCACATACTAATGTGCATATGACACTGCTGGTAATGATAATTAGGCATTTTTACCCTTAACACCATTCCATAAGTTCTTCTGTTATTGTCCCTGTGTTTACAATCAATTGAAATCCATGTTGATTTCACAAATTCATCACACAAGATGATCAACCACAGTAATTTTATAAACAGTTATAAATGTTTAAGTAAATAAATAAATAAACATTTAGTAAAATCTAAGTCCTAATGATTGGGGCCTTTGGTCAACTCGAGTAGACTAGTCTGTCAATCAAGGTACTTAGTAGTAGAGGAGATCTGTAAACCTCATCAAACATGTGACCTATAATCAATCAGTCTAGCTAGGACATCTTTTGATATATAGGCTTTTATAGTTCTTTAGACCGTCCATAGTTCTTTAGTTCTTTAGTTCTTTGGCACATGTTATCTTTGAGCATTTCCCAGATGTTCCTCAAAATAGTTCTTTGTACTTAGTTCTTTGAAATAGATCGTTAGTTCTTTGACAACACCTTCTTGAAATAGTTCTTTGAAATAGATCGTTAGTTCTTTGACAACACCCTTGAAATAGTTCTTTGAAAATAGATTGTTAGTTCTTTGAAAATAGTTCTTTGATACATAACAGTTACCTAAACAGGAGTCTAAGATAACAGTTATACATGTAAACATATACAAGCATTCAAGTAAACAATTTACCTAAAACAGTTTACGCATGCTTCTCAGCCCCGCGTTTTAAAACAAAATGTTAGAAAAGGGGCAATGAACTCACCTTGTTGCTGTTGAGTTGACTTAGCTTAAACGAAAGACTGCACGCGCTCTGTATTGTAATTTGGTTTGTTTTCACGTTCCTGTATTGATTTCACGTTGTTAAGACTCGTAAGTATAAGTTTTGTAGGGATTTGTGTGTAGATATATGTGTTAGCCCTAAGGTTGGCTAACACGCGTAAGACTTGGTCATGATCCCTGTTCGGTCCCATATGTTTGATTCAAGTTAATGACCTTATAAGTTATCATCTTGTCATTAGTTATAAACCATTTGCTTTGATGAAAGACTTAGTGCTTAGTTTCCAACTCGTCTTTGTTGATCTTGTACGTTTTGAACATTTATTGCATAATTATGAATTAATTAAGCAAACATTGTTTTGACATATCTTATTTTGATCTTATGAAATGTAGTGAACCCATGTGGGCCTAATCATGGCATATGGACCGAACAATGCGACCAAGTTACTTGTTGGGCCTTTGTGTAGCAAGTTGGGCCTTGGGCCCAAATCCATGGGCCTTGAAATAGTTCTTGAACAATTGAGGATGGTGAGGCTTATTTGAAAGTGTGGGACAATGATTTGGACTAATGGAATACAAAGGCCCGGCCAAATGTTACAAGGCCTAGAATTCAAGTGTTCTTATGGGCCTCTATTGGGCCACAAGGGAAATTATTGGGCCAAAGGTGGGCCCAGTAAAGATTTGTTGGGCCTATAGTTAGAATGGGCTGTAGGATTCAGAAATGGGCCAGAAGTAGGCTGTTGGCCAAGTTAATAGCAAAGTGGCTCCAAAATGAGGACAAGGGCCTCAAAATAGGCCTTGAATCAGTTTCTGTGGGCCTCGGGCTGATTTTGCTGGGCCCAATGAGTTTTGTCTCAGGCCTTCACTAACATAGTTTATAAGCCAAGCTGGGTCTTGCTTACATGGGCTGAAACAACTGTGGGCCTAAAAATTGGGCTGTTGGCCAGAATCGTGGCCTTGGACCAAAAACAGTGGGCCAGGAGATGATTTTACTGGGCCCCTTGGATTCCATCAAGGCCTGAAGTAAAATATGTCTTGGGCCAACCTGGGCCTGGTTCCTTTGGGCTGAAATCGATCGTGGGCCAATTTGTCCTTGGTTACCTAATGAATATGGGCCACAACAAGGTTTTTGGTTAAATATTTGAGGCCTACTAGGGCTAGTGGGCTGGAACAGATTAGCTGGGCCAAGATATCATTGGGCCTGGACAGTATGAGGTTGGGCCCATCCTGGGCCAACCAGAATACGCTTGGGCCTACTGTTGGGCCTGTTGGAAACGACTTGGGCCAATTAGGGTTTTGTGGTTAAGCCTTTTGAGTTAAAATGGCTAAATCAATGGATTTGAGTCTTGCTAGTGATTATTGGGCCGAAATTAACTATGCTGGCCTGATTACTTCTGTTGGGCCCATGTAGTCTCTCAAGTTAGGGTTTTGGCCCAATTGTAGTTCTTGTTGGCTGCCATATGAGATGGTCAAGGAAATAGGTTGTTGAGCTTAGGGTTTCCAGTCCAAAGTGCAGCTAGGAGTAGACCAGAGCTGTTGGATGATTAGAAGGCATGGCCGACTGAATGGGCTCATGATGCTTCGGCCGAATGGGGGGGGGGGGTTTAATGGTCGAATGAGCCTGGCCCGAATGAAGCTCATTCGAAGGTGGTGGCTGGCAGCTAAGTGGCGAATGGTGGTGTTGACCGGCGAATGAAGAAGGCTCGAATAAGTATTGACGAATGGGACTCAATCGGTGGCCAAGGGCCATTCGGCCAAGGCCATTCGGCCTATACTTCGGCCGTAGCTAGGCCCCTTTCGAACCTGGTATTGAGTCGTGATTTCGAAGGTGTAGTTAGGCCAGAGATGGTGTTGAAGGGTGTAGAGTTCGAAGGGTAAGGGGCTGGACCGGTTAGAAGAAGGCTAGAACAAAAAGGGTGAGAATGAGTGGAAATGGCCCCAGGATTGGGTGAGTAGGTTTCCTGAGTTGTATAGTTCTGCCCCGTTTCCCATCGTGGTTGACCAACAGGATAGGGTTGTTTGGAGAACCAGCAATGGTATTGACATCCCTTTTAAGATTACCTCTGTTTGGGATGACATTCAGGAGGTTGGGGAGGAAAAACCATGGGCTTGGATTGTCTGGTTCAATCAAAATATTCCTCGACATGCTTTCATACTTTGGTTAGCGATTATGGGTAAACTCAAAACGAATGATGTGGTTAATCAGTGGCATCAAGGGCCTGAGTTACAGTGTGTTTTCTGTGTGACTACCCCTAACACACATGATCACCTATTCTTTGAATGTAACTTCTCAAATCAGGTGTGGGGTAGGGTGAAAAGGAAGACTAGATGGGGAAATCCTACGGGTAACTGGGCTCGAATGATTTCTAATATGAGTACCCATACTATGAACAATTCAATTTGGAGTGTTATAAATAGGTTGACGTTGGCGGCCACGGTCTACTTTATTTGGCAGGAACGGAATCTTAGAATTCATGAGAACAGGAGGAGATCGGTTGACCAAGTTGAGTCTTTAATCCTTGATGCTGTTCGTTTCAGGCTTCGGGGGTTGCGGTTTAAATCTTCTGTGTCCACTATTCAAGCTTTGAATATCTGGGGGTTGGGGGGTGTGTCTGGTTACAGCAGTCAGTTGAATGATTCATAACCTAATGGAAACAATTAGTTTGGATTGCCGAGGGAAGCTCAAATTGCATAGATGGATTATGTCTCCAATAAATCAGTTAGCTAATTGGTGGAACATGTTAAATTTTATAGAGGTTGAAATTCCTATGATAACCCCTGTGTGTTGTTTACTTTTAATATACATGTTATTGTTTAGGAATTTTATGAGTGTGGTGTGGGATGGGAACAAAGGGAGTAGGGTCAATCTAAATATGGTGAGATTTTGGGGTATGGGATGGGACAGGACTGGGAATCATGATAATAATTTTATTCTGAGTGATGTGTGTAGTGGTAAGGTAGGATGGGAGGGTTATCACATGGGAGATAATGGGCAGGGTTGGGCTACTTACATTGGTGTGGCTGTCAATGGTTCTCATCTGCTGGTAACAATGCCCAGTGGGGCTGCTTATAGGGGGATGATAGGGCTGGCGGGGGCTCATTATAGAGTCAACAAATGGGTTGTGGATTGCTATGTTGCTGATTTGTTGATGGGGAATGCCCAGAACCTCTGGTGGGTTAGGGGCTGCTGGTTTGGATTCTTAAACGGGGATCAATGTAGGGAGGATCTGTATAATTTTTGCTTTGACTGGTTATGGAATACCCCTTGGTTGATAAGGCTTATGCCGAAGGTAATGGGTCTGGGGATCCCTTATGATTGTATGCTAAGGACCTGTTTAGTTGGCTGGTGTGATATTATATGGCTGCTTCTAGACCAGGTTGGTATAACCAATGGGGTTGCGTCTAGATTGGGGGGCCTGCTTCCTGGTCTGGGCGGTGGTTTCGGGATTTGTACAAAGGCTTTATGGGCCTGCGCCTGGCTTTATACACGGCTGAAGCATCATGTGTGGTTGTGGGGCTGTAATTCTCATGCGCTGGGGGGTCCTTTGCTAAGTGCCTTCATGTGCTTTAGAGGGGAGGATAAATGTGGGCTGTCTGCTGCTCCTATGACTATTTCAGGGGCTGCGTGGATGGATTATTTGGTGTGGCTGCACAAGGGTGGAGGGCTGCATCGTGCTGGTGGTCCTGTGGCTGGTGTGAGGGGGCCCTGTTTCTGGTTGGTAGGGGCTGCGCCTAACTCTGAGTTGTCTGTTGGCGGTGGCCCAGCTGGCTATTTTGTTACGAACTTCTGTGAGGTTCAAGCGGGAATTGGGTTGGTTTTGTTTGTTACATATAACTACTGATGGAGTTTGCTACTTTTGATTTGAAGTTTGGAAGGATTAGATGGGCTCACAGTATTGGGGTTGGGAAAATGGATATTTGGCACAACTACCAATCTACTGCTAGGGACTTGTGGATCTACATTAGGATTTTTGTGTTAACCTACACTTTGGAGGTGATGTATAATGTTCCTACTTACTCCCTTCATGTTACTAGGAACATTGTGCATCCTAGTCTTTTGTGTTTGGTTAGGTTGTTCTTCCATGTGTTGTATATTGTTAGAATTGTTATTTTGTATTATTGTAAGGGCGTTAACATTAGAGGTATCCACCCGTTTTTGTATAGGTGGGGTGTGACAGGAAAATTTATCCCTTCTATTTTTTGGGTTCCTAAAATGTGTTTTAGGAACCGTGCATGTTTTAGGGGGAATGCCCCCTTTGGCTTGTAATTTCTTCCTGGTGGTTTATATTTTTCCGGGCAAAATGCCCTTTATCAAAAAAAAAAAGGGTGAGAAAACCCTATTTTTCGCTACTTTCACAGCCTCTTACCTCGCGATTCAGTGAAGATTAGCTTAGATCTGTTGTACTTTCAGGTAGAGGGCATCAAGAGCTTCGTTTAGGCGAAAGAATCACTCAATTTCATTGAGAAATGAGAAAGTTATGAGCATTTGAAGTTTGGATATGGTGAGGGTTTTCAAAACCGGGAATGGGGTGTTTGGTGAGGAAGATGAAGTGGAGAATGAGAAGTTTTTACTCATTTAAGTGTTTTTATACCCCGAGGGTGTTCGGGTTCGTTTTCGTTGCTCGGTTCTCGTTTTCGTTACGTTTCCGGAAAATTACGCGTAATTTAAATGGAATTAATTAAAAGAGTTTAATTTAATTATTTTAATGAGTTTCAAAATTGTAAAATGTTATTTATTTTATTTTATTAAATTACTTTCGTTCGTGTCGTGTTTTCGTTTTCGTTTCGTCAGATCGCGTCACCTTCGCGCGTAATTCGTTTGAATCGTCACCCGAACGAATACGACGATGGTTTTGCTTTCTGAATTTTGTTTTCTACTTTTCAGTCATTATTTCAGAACTCTAAACTCACAGATATGTTTGTGTGAATCGTCACCCACGCAAACACACTGTCAGTTCGTTATTCTGAAATAACACTGTAACTGTGTTTGGATTGTGTTTCCTCACTGTCGGACTCAACTAAACTTCCTGTTTTCACATTGTTCTTGTACTGACTTGTCGGTCATCTGATTCCTGTCAATTGTGGACATCAGATCGCAACCGATATGTTTCTGAGTATTGTTTGAGCATCGTTGTTTCTCATGATTTGTTGTGTTAACTGTAATTAAGTTTTCACTTAATAAACGCAACTAATGTTTCAAATGTACGTTGTACTTAATGTATTTAAGTTTATACGAAAATACGTAAAACGATTTCTTGTATTTAGGATCCTGTTAATTCAAATACTGTTTACAAATCGTATAAGTACACATAGTTACTGTAGAAAGTACACGTACCGTACGGACTTGCCGGACGATCTGGTACTTGTTGTTACATATACGAATATACGAAACCAAATCAACGAGACCTGAATGGCACAAGGCTTAGCTAAGAAACCTATCTCGGGAGACCCGGGGACTCGCCGCTACACTAGTCCCACAGTCCGATATCCATCTTCAGCTTCGGAGGTGAACGAGAGAGGCTACTGATCACTATCTGAATCTGCTACTGAAGAATAAAACCTCTTCACAATTGATCCTGAGTTAGAGTTAGTTAGACTCCAAGATAAATTGAGTAAACTTCTCTATCCGTACACGGAATCTGTTTAGGAGTCAATGTCAAGAATGACATCAATTCCACCAAGCGAAAACCGGTCTTACACGGATCTAGTAATTCATACATGATGACGGACAAGGTTAATACTTCGTATTACAGAAAAAAACAAATCTTTATTACTTTATTATATTATTATATAAAAAAAGGGGTAACAACAAAAGATTAGGTAACAAGAGTAGAGGCAATGTCAATTAATTGATATTAATATTAAGCCAAGTAAGCGCCAGGAGCGTTGGGAGAGCGCGGAGGAATAGACGTATGAAGTTGCTCTGAAGATTCGTTGAAAATGAGTTGAACTATGTTCAACGAATAGTTACACTCATTTCAAGTAATACGTAATGAGTCTCACTATGTTCAACGAATCGTTACAAATGAGTTGAACATAGTGAGACTAAGGTACGAAGTGACTTGACTGAAAGGAGAGGAAAGGTTGGCAGCCTACATAACCAACTTCTCATACCAAGAAAGCCAGGTATCAGATCCCTGTCGAGCCCCCCTTTTTTCCCAATTCCTGTCATTTCCAGTGAGTCAAGTAGTCTGGGGGAAAGAGAAGCCCTACCCACTACCCTTTCCCCCTAAAAGGGGGTCCAGAAAAGTGTGGTTTGTTCTTTTACCATGTCAGCCACACTCTCATTTACTCGATCTTGATAGTCCGAATACGATAAATCTATACACTATCCAAGTTGATAGGATCAAAATGAAATGCAATGGTAGGATTTGCCATCTTTCTTATTCAATAATAAAAACCTTGTTCATGGTGGGGGAATTTAGTAAAGGGATAATGCCGCTTTTTACTAATATAGTCCCGAGTTGGTAATTAGAGTTAGAAGCTTCACAGCTGGCGAATATAGTATAGAATATAGTCTAGTATACTATATTCTAGGTCATTCGGAAGGGCAAGGAATAGGGAAATGAGTTGAACATAGTTCAACGAATCTTCAAAGCTACTTCGTTCCTTCCCGAATGAGATAGGGGAGAAGGGGTATTAGCTCTTGCTGTTATTAGTGCCCTTTGCTGGTGTTCCCCTTTAGGAGGAAGCTACCGAAAGAGCTAACTAAGGCCAGGCTTGGCAGCTAGTCTGAAGCAAGGCAAGGAAAGCAAGTCCTACTGCTTCAAAGTCATAAGCTGCTCTGGCTTCGGATGTTAGGAAACTTCGACAGTGCTATTGTTCTTTCCAAGATGCTATGGCGGGCGTACTAGGAGTTCCAAATATTCAGAATCCGCTTTTTTTGGGCAAGTGGGGTTGTTTCCCCTTTTTTATAACAATGGGATCAAGTTGGACCCAACTAAAATGGAAACGGTGCAATATTATGTAGTCTGTTTAAACTTTTTTGTTGTTAGAATACCAGATCATGGCACAAAAGGGAACGTATAGGATAACTAAAAAGCATAAATAAAGCAAAATAGAAATCGAGACATAAAAGACTAAATGTGTAAAGTGGAAATCTTGGGACCAAGACTTCATAATCGTGGAGGCAATTTCTTGTATCATTGAGCAAATTCTATGTCATGCAAGAGAAATATTCAAATGCTAGAATTCCCATTCGCTCTGCGAACAGAGCGGTATACTGGAAACTTCTTCGATTGTTCCACTTCTCCAGTCAAGGAAGGAGCCGACTAGAAGTGTACCCGGGGATATCCCAGGATTCTAACTAGAAGAATGGTTTCTTTAGATCGACTTATAACGAAGGCTCACTCTTTGTTTTCTTTCTTTCTGAGTTCTTGGTTTTCCACGAAAGAGAAGGAAGCAGCTGGTAAGTGGCAGGGCAGGGGCTGCCAGGGTAGCTACGACATACACGGGACTCAGAACAAAGGGAAGCTACGGACGAGAAAGCAGAGGTACCGATTAGTTTTCGAGGCTAACCCAGCCCAAATCAAGGCTATGAATGGAGAATCGACCCTATTGACGTGACGAGACTTGTGCAATCACGAATTCGACGTACAAGAGGGTCACCAAACCCCGTCTTTTTGACATGAATCATTCGGAAGATCGAATTGGAAGAGCCACTTTTTAAGTATGATCTTAAGTAACTCTTAAGTCACTTTATCTTAAGTAACTTAAGTAAAGTGTTTTTGAGAAAAGAGCTTGAAACTTCCCGTATTTTGGGCCGGTCTAACCGATTTCTAAACAAGCATAACATGGAAGTGGATGAGAGAGTTTCGAAGAGAAAGAAGAGTTCTTTTCTTCGTCATTCTCATTCTCATTCTCATTTACTTATTCTGTACTTTCTCTAGGTCTTTTTTTATATATATGCTAGCAGGAATGCCAAGTGCTTTCATTTGGCAAGTATCCTCCGGATCGATTGAAAGTGGAAATGCAACGGGTCTTCCGGCTTTGGAGTCTTCCTCGAGCAGTGAATCATTGGCTACGTTTAGAGCCGAAATAGCAGCCGAGAACGAGGCTGAGATTTTTGCTCGCATACGAAGTCTCCAGAACCATGATTACTACAACCTTCCTCCCTAGAAGAATCCTGGGGAGTATGAGGTTCTTGTTCGGGAAGAATTGGAACAAGCTCTCGATGTTCCCCATTATAGGACCATCCTGGATAGAGAATATTTTGAACTCACAGTATTAGAAAGAAAGGTCTATTGCAAGATAGGCTCTTCCATCTTATGCTTGGTGAGCAAAAGATTTCTCGTATAATGGAACTTTCTCCATATAAGAATATTCGTATGGAGGCCTATAATTTCATTGAGGATTCTGTCGAGCCGGTGAATTCATTAGAGCATACTTTTCAAAAGGATCTAATGGAAGCGAGTTTCAATTTCTTTATAAAGGAATTAACCCAAAATGGGAGAAATTCCGAGATCTATCAAAATTTTTATATACACTTCACCGATGAACTGTTCCGCGTGAAGTTGGGATTTCCTCTCCCTTAATATGATCTTTTTTTTGCGCTCTTGGTCTTCGAACTAGTCATTAATGGTCGGCTTCATTGGTACCCTTTCGGTATGCGTTGCGAACACTTTCATTTTGAGCGTCTCATCTTCTCTATAGAAGCAAAAATCGAACGGATAGAAAAGATGGTCCAACTACATAACCTTTTCTTTTTCATTACTTCCATGGTCGTGCCTCGTGGCACGGCAGCACCCGTACTATTGAAATGGTTCGTCAGTAGAGATGTACCCACAGGTGCCCCTTCTTCTAATGGTACTATAATTCCTATTCTTATCCCTTTAGTCTCTCTTTTGGTCTATCTACATTCCAGGAAATTCATACGCTCCACGGACGGAGCAAAAAGCGGAGTCTTTATTATAGCGAGCCAACCTATTCTATTACCAGACATCCTTGGGAGAAGCTCATCCGAAACTAGAGCTAGAAAGGCCTTATTTCGTTTCGTTCCTGTTCTTCATTTCCTTCTTCTCGAAAAAAAGGGGGATTTCTCGTATTTAGAATCTTTCTGCGGTGTGCTCCGTTTACTATTCTTTCGTACTTTTTTCTCTTTACCACGCGATAGGTTAGCGAAGCGTGAGCGGGCGCAGAGAAGGAAAGGCCAAAGACTTCTGCCTAACGGGAATGAGCAAGGACGAAATAACAAGATGAGGTGCCCTGGGCACCCCCATTTAGAAAGAAGGGTCGAAGTTTTTGGGCCTGTAGCTTTACCCGTCCCCCCTTCGCCGGATGGTGCTTGTGTGGGGAGTGCGCCACCAGAAATCGGGCTTGAAGCTCTCACCTTCCCAACGAGCCGACAGCTGATGGCTGTTGGTCACGGCTACTACAAAAAAGCTCCAATGAAGATGAATATTTCACATGGAGGAGTGTGCATCTTTATATTGGGTGTTCTTCTGTCGTGCGACCCGGCGGCTTATGTGCGACCTGTGGCCCACGCCTCCTATTTGTTCAGGGCGGGCGGCGTGAACTCTGATTCGATCCGGGTATTCAATCCCGCCGCTGAGATGCTCAGTTGACTCCTTAACCTTGATAGGAAGATGGCTTATTCAATAATTCGTGCAGAAGGGTAAGGAACTTTGGATGAACTAATGCGAATGGGTGTAAGCCTCGCTGCTCGGAAAACACCTAGTGCTGACCACACCGAGAGACACGAAAGCGCAGGTAACGCCAGTTGGCGAAGTGGCGTTAAGCATCCCTAGCGGTACGAAAAGAGAGGTCGTGATGATATCATCTACGTCCGTACCGCTCCTCGTGGAGTAGATCCCGCATCCAACCAAGTCTTTGAACAGGGAACGGGATAATTCCCACTACCGCTGGCAGGCCAGCCGGGCCGTGAGCACGGTGGGGACGGGCTTCCCAAAAAGCCAGCCCGGGCCGGGGTCAGTATAGAATGAAGGGGACGGCCCTAATGTTGTGTTGGCAAAGCCAACTTCTTGGGTTTCGGGCAGAGAAAAGCGGACGTGGGGACTCGGGTCGGGGCGCAGCGTAACTAAGGGATTCCATTTAGGACGATCAAAAATGGGCGGGCACGGGCGGTCTGGTGTCCGAGCCGATTGGTCAGACGACGACTACTTCATTTATTAGATTAGTATTAGCCGCCTGCCCCGGAATGGAATGAGATGGAATAGAAAAAAAGGGAAGCGCTCTCGGGTCGGTTTTTTGGGAGGGATAAGCTTGTGAAGAAGGAAGCTTATCCCCGCCCCGACTGTCAGCTGCTGGCTCTCTCCATCTCTCCTAAACTTCCCCCGGGTTTCGGCCCGAGCTGTATGAGGCAGAAACTCGTCCCACGTACGGTTCGGGGGCCGAGCCCCATCCCAGCAGTAAGGGTGCGGCTTAGGTTAACTAACACAAAGAAGATACAGTTCACTCAACGATTGCCTTTGGGTTCCGAACTCCATATGGGGAAGGAGCGTTGTTGTTTGCAAGGTCTCGATTATTTACATGGACCCACTTTTCATTCAATTTGTGGGAACTTTCTGATATATAAACCGTCCCTAACTAACGATCGGCTCATGTTTGAGGATGATGAATCACTTCGTGTCGACCTGTTGCCAATAAACAACTTTCCGGCCTCATTTGAGAATGGAAAACTGGAGCATTTTCTGCATCGGTGGATGAAGAATCGCGAACATAAGAATTTCTGGTTGACCATGTTCCCAGAAAAAAGATACTTTCAAGAAACGACAAACACGACTGAAATGGCTATACATACAAATCCATTTACGGATCTATATGCTTCGATTGGAACTTCCAGTTCCAGAACAGGTGGCTGGTATACTACCATAATGAAACTGCCTTTTATTTTCTTGATTCGGATCGGATTTATGTTGGCTTCATTGGGGGGATCGCGTAGTTTGTTACGTCAGCTCCAAAAGGATAAGTTGCCTTGGAATCGAGAAAGTGAAGTGTAGTTCATAATTGCATAAAAGGAGGAGAAGTAGCGGCTGCGGCGCGTTGAGGCACTTCTTCGACGGTTCTCGTACGCCCGGCCTGCTCTGAAGAATTCATGGGTCGGCGGGCGGGCGAGACAGAATGGGCGGGCACTACTAACCAAGACAAGCCCAGTCCCCGCCGATAGGCGCTGGTAGCTTGCTTCCAAGCCTTGCCTTATATGATAGTTGTGGCCATGGCCCGAAGGAGCCTTAAGCACTTGTACAATGCTTCAAGTCAAGGCTCCCTCCCACTCGTTGCCCAGAGCCTTGACTTTCCATGTTTTTAGTCAAATGCGCGCTACAACTAGCACTTTTTTCTCTGATAGCCTCGCTTCTTCAAGCTCCGCCCCTTATTGAAAAATCTAAAGAAATAAAGAAAAAATCGCTAACGCGCCTTGACTTTTTTGAGGAGATATAAAAAGAAGCAACCTTACTAAGCAAACGTAGGCTTGGGCTCGAAAGCAAGAAGCAACGGCTTTCGCGCTTGTTGGAGCTATTAAGCATCTTAGACTATTGCATTCCATTTTTCAGCTGGACAAAAGTGGAAACTTTCTGCGGGATCCTCTTTCTGCGGGATGCTCTTTTGCGCTACGATGTACTTTTACTCTTTAAGTGCGCCACTCCTTCTTTTGTCCTGTATCTGTAGCTGCTTTTCCCGCACTCTCTTTTATCCCGCCGAAGGTCCCCCTTACATAATAGGGGTTAAGTTAAGGGGGGTGCACGCCGTGGTCAAATCTGCATTAAAAACCGGGGGGAATCTTTAGTCTTTAGTATTATGCTCCCGCACCCCCTATCTTTTAAAGGCTCTGCGCTCCCGCATTCTGATTGATCCTGTGCAATGTTGTAATCCTGCTGTTCCTTTATCCCCCGCTCTGCAGCTGCTGGAGACTTAGATTTTGAGCCTTTTGCGGTACTGATTGATGTTATGGGGGATTACTTGGGTTGGCCGGGCTGTTTGTTTGCGAAGGCCGAAGGACTTAAAAAGAAGTTTTTTGTGTTATTGGACAGAATTGGTGCCGTTTTCCCATGCCTCATTTTCCATAATATGATTATGAGCTGCAGAACGCTTGAAGCTGGAATTTGAGCATTGAATTTGGAACACAGGCCAAACTACGCTCCTAGGCTCCCTTCTTCGAGGTTGATTCCCCCAGATCAAATGACAAGGAGCCAAAAGCGAAGATGGCAGCGGAGGAATCTCATGGCTAGGCGAATGGGGGGTTGAATACTCCGAGTCAACAGGGTTGGTTGGAAAGTATAAGAGGAGTCGTGATAAAGAATAGCCCCGGAATAAGGAGCCCGAAGGGAAATCAAAGCGGGATATGGATCAAATCCTCCCCCCCCCCCAAAAAAAAAAAATGCACCAAACTCAACATAGATGGATCAGCTGCTATGGGAGAGAGTGCAGGTGGTGGTATCCTGAGAAAGAGTTCAGATCAAAAATTTTGATTTATATATATATATATATTTTGATTCTCTTTTTTGATTTTTCTTCATTCTATCACAATGGTACTAACATGATGGCTGAGACTAGAGCTCTCAGAGATGGGTTCAAACTATGATAAGGGCATCCAAGTGAATGACATCGAATCTTATTCCAAAGTTATGGTGGACTCTATCCTTGGTCTTATATCCACCCCTTGACATGTGCTTTACTTGATCAGAGAATGCATCGGCTTATTGTCTTCTGGCATGATGGTTTCTCACATCTATAGACAAGGCAACTCAATTGCAGACAGACTGGCTTCTCATGCTTACTCTCACAGGTCTGATTGCATCGTTGAAGCTGCTTCTTCTCTCTTGCAAACAAGCCTACTACAATGACAAGGAAGGCCTTTACTCTTATTCCTGTTCCCGGAATGCTTTCTGAAAAAACTTTCACATATGCATCGGAAGACTAGAACATGTTTAATAAGTGTTAGTCGACCTCCGGAGGACAACAATTTGATTTTCCAACCTGAGATTATCTTTTTCATTTTCTCCACTAGAGGAAGACAATGTTCTCTCTTTATTCTCTTGAGGGACAAGGGAACATCTTCAATGATCTGGAATTTATGCGAGGAGCTCTGTTCGAGAGGAAGCACTGGCTCTTATCGAAATTGACCTTTTGGCCATTAAATATCTTACTTGTTTCCAGAAAGATTTTAAGCTTCTTAAGATTCCGTTTATGGCCATTCTATTATAACATCGTTTGCAAAGAGAAATTGGGAGAGTGCTTCCTCTGAGTTTTGCTTCACTTTATTTCTTTTCGGAATTTGCGAACAAAGGAACAGGCGGCATGTTTAGCCGCCACAAAGAAAGCATGGAAAAAGGAAGACAAAAGCCGACTAGGCAATAAGGGGCCGTCCTATATCCCGCGCGAGAGGAAATAACATTCTTTTTTCAGATTTTTCTATCAGGTGAGTCCATAGCTTAAGATTTCAGCACTTTACTGCCAAACGTCCTTTCTTCATTCTATCTTGGCAGGAATCACGATGAGAAGCAGTCACACACAATAGCCCCATCATATTTCAGCTTGGCTGCCGAAACTATGGGGCGCCGAACCCGAGAACGTCAAAGATAGCTTTCTATTGGATAGTCGAGCTAAACCGCGCGGAAGCAGTCTCGAACACTATCTAATATGATAGTGGTTGCGACCTCAACTCCAGATCAATGCAAAAGAAAGCATCTAAAGAGGAAGGCTCCTTGTAGAGCTAGAAAGCTGCTACTTTCTAAAAGAATCTCTTGAATGTAGTACGGTACTAGCAAGTCTCGAAGTCGCAGGGGAACCTGTGGCTGGATTGAATCCTTCTCAGGAAGAGCTGATGCTTGCTGGGTCTTTTTGTCTAGCAGCTATGGAAAAGCCTATAGTATAGGGCTGGAATCGCAAGAAAACCCAGTCTCCAACTGAAAATTCCCTCTCACTTCTATGTTGATCCTCATATTGCTTCATTCTAACTTGTTCCCTTGACTGTCCTTCGAAATCTGTATGACAGTCGACTGCTCCCTGAGATGACTCTCTGCCGAGGCAACATTGGAACCTTCAGGCTGGGGCATAGGTATAAGTGTTGGAGCATAGCGATAGAGGGCTTCAATTCAAATAGGGTCATTTTCACTGTGGTATGATAAGTAGTGTCGTACCACCACTCTGCTAAGGATAACCACTTATATACCACTTCTGTGGCGCGAGTGGCCTTCTGTGCTACTCATTAATAATGAATCTGGGGTTAAATAACAGAATTTGATGATGTTAGAGCCCCCTTCAATAATAGGTCCCGCTATTTTTCATTCCTCGGAACAAATTCTCAAGCTAGTGCTACTGCCTTCCTTCGTGCACCTTCTTTGATTTCTGTGGCTTTACTGGTACGAGCCGCGATCCCAAGTCTTGTTCGCATGCTTCCAGAACTTGTTCGTCAACACCAGGTCAGTAGGTGGCTCTTTTATCAGACATGGCTATGCTCACCATATTGCAGTATAATGGTCGATATCTCCTACGCTGTCTTTGTGGATTCCCACCGAATTCCAAGTAGTCTTCTCTTTCTGTGTGGCTTTCTTTATAGGGGTCCTGCCGGCACGGTACTCCGTTTCCAACAAGGTCCAGCAATGGGGATGTTGTACATACCGATTTGACAGTACTTAGGGTCCTCAGTACGACTTCGTTTGGCCTGTGTTCCAAATTCAATGCTCAGGCAGCTCAAAAGCCTTATTCTTCAACAGGAGCTGGTCTAGTACTTCTGGGCAGTAACTCAAAGTGGTACCAGGTCAGTCCCTAACTATCTGCTTCCACTAAATACGCGGTAACGCTCACTCATGTGCTGAACACAGGGTCAGTCACGGGCCTCTTAGGGTTTTTTCAGAAAGAACCAAAAAAGGATCGTGAAGGTCCCATAGATAGAACCTGATACGAAGTACTGAACATAAGACCTATGTAAGGGAGTCAGTCCTACTCATAAAGGTGAAGGACCAAGCACTAGATCGTTGAAAACAAAAAGAAAGACTTTTAGATAACTTAACTTATTTAGGAAGGAGCCATCGTAACTGCTCGCCATCGGAATAGAATAGGCTTTCAAGGCAGCTGCCAAGTCAGCCAGTAAGTAAGCAGGTAATAGTCAGCCAGCAAGCTGGGCCGTTCTTGCCAGTTCGAGTACGAGACTTCGGTGTAGTAGTACTATAACGGTTTTGACACATACTAAGGACTCCTTTTTTTGTAAAGCAACTTATTGTGCTTTTATTCCAGCCAACGAAGCTCCGTCTAATCTAATAGGGGCTCGGTTGTTCGGTTCACCCATCATACCTACTAAGTAGAAGGCAGGCGAACTCGGACCAGTGCAACAAAGTTTAGACTCTCGCGATTGGACTCTATAACAGAAAAGGTTGTGCAAAAAGGAAAGGGAAAAGAAGCTTTGCAAAAGCTAAGGCCGAAGCTCTTTGGGCGATATTATAGCATAGCGCATTTCCTCATGATTAGGGTGATGTGGTTGTTCCATCGGTTTTCTTTATGGAGGGATCTATTATTCAAGATATTCTTGAAAGGCGGATTGACAAGTGCGACGAGGAGATGGAGATTCCAGAAAAGTCTACGAATAAGTAAGTGAAGGCTTGGCTTACGTGCTCAGCTCAAGCAAGAAGAAGCTATAAAGTCAAGCCTATTTAATGGTGGCAGAGGGAGTGGAGGTCTAAAAGTCAGAAGAGAACACTGTGCAAAGGGTACGCGACCACAACACACTGTTGTCCCTTTTTTTTCTTTCTTTCTTTTTCTTCGCACTAGGAGTAGCTGTAACTTAGCAATTCGATTGTACTCAGATCGAACAATGAATGTAAGTGTGCTCTCTGGGCCTTACTTATTGATGACTGATCTACATTCTCAGCTGATGACATTGAATGATTTGAGGACGCTGGGCGGCCAAGCTTGCTTGCGCTTGGGCTGTTTCGCCGTGGCTTGGGGTATAACGGTTCGGAGAGATCGACGAGCACCTCACACTGCCATGCCAACCGCAGCTTTTGAATCAATTTTGGGGTGATCTTTGACCAGCCGATGCAGCGGGAATGGGATATTGAATGAAAGTCAATCGAAGAGACAAGTGACTTCCCCTTTTTTTCGCTAAGGAAATCTGCTAACACTCTAAATTCCTGATTTCCTATGGCTAGACTTTTTTAGTCTTACATATTTCGCAGGACCAGGCGTGTAACCTCGATAGCATGTGCCCTAGCCACCCAAGCCTATTAGTCGCTTAGATAAAGAAGGAAGCCCTTCGGGAGCTATTCTTTCCCTGATATTGGCAGGACTGACTAGCCCCTAGCTGTTTCAATGGTAGGAGCAGGGGATTGAAGAGGGACATCCGTGCTAAGAAGAAGGGACTGCAGCCCAAGGTGTAGCATCAGTTCCAGACAACCGCTCAAGTTCAAGTAAAGGCTTTCTGTCTAGGAAGAAAGGCTCGAAAGCCTAAAGCTATGATTTAGACTTGCTCTCTCCCTGAAGTGGATGTGGAAAAGCGGGCGCTAATGCAAGGAAAGGAGGTGTTGTTCGTCCACTTCTGCTCCAGCTGAGAAATTAATTACCTTGTAGTCAGAGGAAACTCAAACGTAAGCTAGAACCGGATAAGTTGAAGATGATGGAATTTCCAATTCGATTGGGGCGGACCCTGGAGAATCTTCGTATTCTGTCTACATCATCTGTATCTAGTAAAGGATTGAAAACTGGGGTCTACCCTTCTCCCCTACGTACTGATTGAAGAGGAGGGGTTTGAGTGGACTATCTTAGGGAATGGGTTAAGAGCTGGTTACGGCCAGTACTATGGAACAAAACCGTCGAAAACAGTCTTTCTAAAATAGACCAGATATGCCGAATCTGAGCTGAGAGATGCTAGGTCTCGTCTAAGCCCTTTTCGCGTGCATGTGGAAAGTTCCAGTTTTTCTTCCAGATCTATCAAGCCTCATACAGATCTTATTAAAATATGAGGTAAACGACATCACATACGGTATTCTTGCTTATCCAAAGCCGTTTCAGTGGTGAATCGGTGGATCAGAGATGCCTTCCGTCGATCGACTGTAGTCGAGAAAAACATAGGAATGCTGTGGTGGATGTCTAGCTGCAATCTTTGGTTTTGTCTGGCCTCGACTAGAAAGTCTCAAATCACTACGAAGGATAAAGTAGGTAATGCAATTCGCACTCGAATTGGCAAAGTTGTGGGTATCCACACCCTGGATAAAAGAAAGTTCGGAAGGTCACCAATTCGATCCACCGGTCGAGCGTAATTGTCTTCTATTTCATATTCCAAACTATCTCACCGGCCTTTCATCCCTACCCTATCGTAGGAAATTGCGTATGAAAAGGAGTCTAATTTGTTTGGGGTGAACTTACTGTTCCCGGCTTTACCTCATAGAGGTAGAAAGGCTGATTTTGAGTACAAAGTCGAGGTAAACGGCTTCCACTCGGTTAGCTTCCTCTGCTTCCGGTGGTGTGGGACTGATGCAAGTGCTTTTGGGTTTTCAATCACGTGTTTTGTAGTCCCGAGTGGGAACAGTGTTTTTATTCATTATAAAGTTTCCTCCTATTCATATCTTCTATGTCTTAAGCATAGTTTCGTAAGCTCTGAATTCCTCTAGTTAGCGTATAAGATCTTCTTCTATTCTACGACCTCCGAATAGGTAAGAGAAGGAATTCGGTTCACGAAGGGTAAAATCATCACAAATTCTTTTTCCTGAGACTCCTCTCTCTGTCTTCTACCTTTAGTCTTCGATTTCAGTCATTGAATTCTGGTTTTGAGACCTCATTTTTGCTTGATAGCCCACTGCCTTTGCTTTCCTTATGAAATGGTAGAAAGTCAAGTTCCATTATTGGACTAAGAAAGAGATTATTACCTTAAGGCCTTTCATTAGAGTAAGAGGTGCCTAGCGCTCTTTGCAAAAACCGCTGTTGGAGATAGGAATGAAGCCTATTTCCCTTACAAGAAGATCAATAGGATTGGAAGAGAAAGATGTCGATTCAGAAGGCTACTTAATTCTTTCGAGTAAGCAAGCGCATTAAAGCCCTTTTTCAACTACCTCAAGTAGGGTGATGATAGCCGAGACCATGGTAATCGTTCTTTTAGCTTAAATAGAGGCATTGTAGAATCAATCTCGATAAGAGGTCTATCATGCTTATTCGGAAAACGTAAGGAAAGTCTTCAAAACTTCCTCATTGCAGGAACCACTGGGAAGTCTCCATTTCAATCTCTCTTTTAGTGCCCGCTTTCCTTTCATTCCAGCAACCGCTTCATTAGGCGACTCCGGTGATAGACTAAGAGAGTCGGCTAGGTAGTACACAATGAGGATTCCCCGCCTGAAAAAAAATAGGAAAGCTCCTTTCCTTAAGGGCCTTTCATCAGAGTCCCTTCTTTTACCGGGTATTTATTCTACATCCATTTCAGGTCACACATGGCTAAGCTCCTGGGACAGGGAGAGGTAAAAAGGCATAGCATAGCTTTCAGGGAAACTCCTTCAGATGTATTGGAAATGGAAATACAGATCAAATACCTTCTGAGGCGGTGTTCCCTACATACAGTCATACAGTAGGAGGGGAAGAGAAGAAGGGCTAGGCACATAAGGTGGGGTTAATTGTCTTACAGGCAAGCTCTCGGGCTTCTAGTACCGATTTATAAGCCACTGCTTACTTCGACGTTTTTCCATTTCCCTCCCTCCAAATGGCACTTGTTCATGCGTCTGTCGCCGTAGCAGCTAAAATAACGGAGGAAGGAGGAGGGGGAAAAGTGGGTATGTGGCTTTCCCTTAGGAAGGTTTCTTTACATCTAGTGAATGATCTAGTGAATGAAGGTCGCATATGCGCTGCAAGAATCGTCTGTTATAGAATTCGCTGCTATTGAACTAAACGAAGGGGAGAGAATAGCATATGAAAAGGGCAAGCACGCCGCAGATAAGAGAAGACAAGAAAGATCAGAAGCAAGAAATGCCCTGGTTTCAGGAAGAATTTGATGTGCACAGAGGATTCATCTTTCAACAGCATGTCGAAAAGGACGTTCATTCAACGGCATTAGCGGTCTAGGCCTTCGGAAGCAGAGCATAGGATAGGCTGCTGGTAGACCAATAGGCTATTAGATGGGATAGGGAGGCAAAACCGGTAATCCTTTGTCCAAGATCCTCTCGGACTGTTGAATAAAGGCAGGGAAAAAGCTTTCACCAGGTCCAGGAATCGGTATTAGCTCTGTTTTCGCTGTTCTAGAGTCGGTAGTTTTCATTGCTCGTGTTGAATCAGCGGGAGATTCGGATGAAAGGTTCTCGAAATGGAAGCTCTGTACCAAGGGTAGAGGAGAAGAGAAGCAAGCCACCTTCCCAAGCTAATCAAATCATCTCTGTCAACAATTGGTTTACATTCATTCCCGTGAACAGAGTGACTGGGATCAGACGCTGGCTTTGATGGTAACAGTGTCAATGAACATTGCCTTGCAGCACAAGGTACAGAGACTGGAGAATGATGTGATCAGTGCAGGCAGCAGAGTCAATACTAGTTTCTTTTTTCTTCCAATTACTGCTGCGGTTGCTGTTGCTGGGCTAAACATTCATCCTTCATCCACCGATCACCAAATCGGCTTAGCCGAGACCAAATCCACTTTCTTTTAGAGTGATTAGCTCCGTCATGCCTTGCTGCTCTGCCCTAGCCCTTTCTTAGCTTCGTAGCCCCATTCTTCCATCATCTTCCACTTGAGGTTCCTTTGGAGATTCCTCCTATCCTAGGGGTGAGCTTTCTTGGCTTCACTCTAGAGTCCAGGGGGACGTCGAAGACGGATACGTATGTTTCTCCTCCAGATCCTGAAGATGAGCATCTTGGCCTTTGAGGCCTGTCTACCTCTCTCGGAGGAGACCGTCGTCGATGTGATCCAGAATGACGTTCCGGAACGCCAAGCAGTTGACCGTGGAGTGGTTTGTGAAATTGTGCCACTTGCTGTATTCCTTCTTACCGATTGATTCCTTTGGTTAGCGGTTTCTGATTTACTGGCATTTTGCCGCGATCGCGTAATATCCAATTCTCGATTCGTCAAATCGCCCTCTCTTGGGCACCGATTTCTCTGGTATTGCTGGTCCTACTTTCCTCTGTAAAGCAGGACACATTAGTGGTCGGTTTCCCACAATCCCCTACGTTGGAATCAGCTTCCATGTTGGGATCGTAATAGTACGTTCACTGAGAGGAAGCCTTCCTCTGACTCACCTCTTTCGGGCAATCCACTCATTCTTGTACCTGACACAAGTCTTTCTATAAATCTACTTGTTTCTGGGCTAAGAGAAGTACTTTTGTTTGTTGCCGTTGAATTATCTAAATAAGTACTTGTTTGCGAGAAAGTTTATGACATAACTTCTTGTTGTTGTATCCGGTTCGCTTATCGCTCTAACTACTACGAGTAACTAGCTAACATTCGTACTTGTTTCCTAGGCTTCAGATGTCTCATTATGGGAATGTGGATTGGCCCAGGATCTTCTGTTCGAAGCTACCCATTGCCGGTGAGGAGGCAGGCCACCCCTTAGTCAACTCCACTGAATAGCTGCCAAGGCTGGAACGAGTACGACTAGGAAGATCAATAGAACCTAAACTTAGGTATGCACTTGCTGGCTGGTCTCATTGAATGGCTTGTGATAGGAGTGCCCTAAGGCTTTTGAAGGGCTTTATTCTTGAACTCGAAAGGGGGCGATCCCAGACTACACCGACTAAATGGAATTGATTCTTGAAGTATTCCATCAAAGCCGATCTCTGTCACTGTAAATGCTGGCTTCCTAAGCAATGAACGACGAATTCGTCTCTTCGTGAGACAGTT
Organism: Mikania micrantha; assembly: GCA_009363875.1. Lineage (NCBI taxonomy): Eukaryota > Viridiplantae > Streptophyta > Magnoliopsida > Asterales > Asteraceae > Mikania > Mikania micrantha. The sequence continues at coordinate 22,420,332 of CM018690.1, read as the reverse complement.
CGGGGGATGGGAGCCGAAAAAAGAAGCCTTTTCTGCCCACTACTACTTACGTCATTTCTTGTGGGCTGAGGCGAAAGGGCGCTTTGGGACCGATTTAAAGCAGTTCGCCCTTTCGTCAAACTCTAAATTGATTAAGAGAAGGCGAAGACCGATCAAAAGGTTTGGTATCCTTGTCCTACTCCTATTATACGGTATTCAAAAAATCGGCATGTCTTAATGCCTTTGACCGGGGAATCTCCCCCGCAGCAAAAACGAATAATGAATAAGAGAAGAAAGTTGGCATAAGCTCACACGGCATAGGGTTCAAAGGGCTTTTCTACTCATAAACTCAGGGGTCGGATTTCCTTCTTTCGGGCACTTTCTTTATATTAGTTTCGTCTAACTATCGCAGGTTCGGATGATTGATTCGCCGAACTCCAATTTGTTCTGGGTTAAGTCCCATACGTATTTGCCTTACTTCTTCGATCCGGGAAGACAACCCAAGCTAGAGAAGTAAGACTTCATTTCGGCTTTCCTTGATCAACAGGCCGTCAATCCTTTCTTCGACCTCAAGAGATTGAACAAAGAAGCCCCATTGATTGGATATGGTTCCATCTCCCAGTGGTGAGCAAACAACCCCCGATCAGCTAAGCTAGAGAGCAGATATCTACTCGTTCTTGCTTTACGTGCCTGAACGCACAATGCCTCTTATTTATACGAAACACTGAGAGAACCAAATCAAATCAAAGAAAGGTGTGGGAGATTCTTTTCGTCGTTTTCATTCGTGCCCCATCCTCCAATGGTGCATTCACTCCCGCCTTAAGAGTTATTGCTTCAAGTTAACTTGCCTTGCTAATGCTAGCTTGCCTTCTATTATTACTGTCCAGAGCGGGGAAGAAGCACTACTGAAGGTCATTACTGTGAAAGACCGTCTTATCGATCTTTCTTTTGAAAGGCCTATAGAAAGCCCGCGAGTTCTTCCTCCTTGATTCGTTGGTCACTCACTCTCTTTAGAGTCGTTTAAACACAGACTTTCAGGAAAGACAAGAGGGAAGGTTTCTTTATCACAGTCACCGAGACGGAGCGGAGGGGGTCTTGGTTTAGCCATTCACTATCGAAGCGAAAGTCAAGCCACCAACCATCGAACCGATATTGATTGACCTACTAATCGGAGAGTCGAGAGACAGAGACAGGAAAGCGAAAGAAGGGCCCGTTAGGGTTAAGAGTGATCCACCAGTCTTCAAATCTGTTCAGCTGGGAGTGGAATAGTTAACAATGACTTTCGCCTTCCACGGCATGGAGAATTCACCAGTCATGATGTTAACTGCAACCAAAGAGTTCGCGGTTCAATTCAGTCTAGATCCGCTTTCTAGCTTTCTTGTGGCCAGTAACCTTCCTCACCGACCTTGGTTCCTTCCGAGGTCGTCTAATGAATTAGGATATGTCCTCACTCCGAAGAAGGGGAAGTGGCGGCCCACTGACAACAGAGGGAATTTAGTATGGTAAAAAGCAAGAACAAGAAAACAAGGAAGTGAAAAAGTCAAAACTAACTCTAACTAACAAACAGTACTTGAATCTTACTTATTTGAAATTGATGAGACAGAGGGGAGAACGAATGGCTCAGGAATCGACTGGTTTCCGAGCAGACTCGTGGAGCTTGCAGTTTGGATTATCGTAGAAAGAATAAGAGGGGCCGTCTTAGGAAATGACTTAACTTAAAGGCAGATGACGCCCCAGCTTGACTCGAGATCAAGACTCCTTACAGCTCGCACCAATAGCGGAGCGGCCGAGATTGATTGAAAGCAGCCCTGCCGCCCCCTAGCCGCCTACCTACTCGTGTTCGTAGCTCGATCGGAGGTCAAGACTGTGGTCCGGCGGAAAAACAGAAGTCGTCCGTATCAAGTGATACGTGAATTGCTCAGTAGTGCTTCGCCACTACCGTAGCTGGCGGAAATAGCTTATTGGTAGAGCATAGCCTTGCCAGGCTGAGGTTGAGGGTTCAAGTCCTCCTTCCGCTCCCGGCTTCGTCGTTTAGTGGTAACGAGTGTGCGCCCCTTTAGAGATAGGGGCGAGCAGCAAGCAGCCCCTTGTATAGGGTTCCAAACCTATCTTCCTAATAAGAAGAAAGGGGCAAGCCAAAACTAGTCCTAACAAGTTGCTGGCTTTTCATCAGCCCTTGCGCGCTAGCCTTTTCCTTACTAGTAAGGGGCTGCTAGTTGTAGCGCGCATTGTACTAGTGAATAGGAAAAGCGAATTGAGATTACTAATGACGGATGGAGGTTGAGGATAGAACATGTTCGGTCCCTCGCCCTTATCTCCTTCGCGGAGACTGCAAATGATGGGAATCCTATCGATAAAGAAGAGGTATAAGCATCGCCTCTCGATCCAATCCGTCTCCCTGGCCTCCCCAAAAACTCTCTTGATACGAAAGAGACCTCCCGCCATAGAGAAGAGATCTAAAGTCTGGGTCCTCGATCACCCTCCTTGAACCTGAACTGGTCGAGAGAGATGAACCCGCACCACATTTTATAACCTTCGAACCGAAAGCCCCAACTAGAGATGGAATTCCAGAACCTAAACCACTCCGTTGAGAGCTCCGTGACTCATTCAAGGGAAGGTCCACCAATGATTGCCATTCTCCCCTATCTGTCTCTTGATCCCTCATTCCACTAATCCGTTGTTACTTTACTGATTCATTCAAGGCATAGACTCTCTTTGTCTTATTAGCGCAGGTGTTCGTCAACGATGAAAGCCGCTTAAGACTCGAAGGGCTAGGCCCCGGGAGGGCTTTCAGGGACTGGGTAGGGTGGATTATAGAGCTAGGGGCTAAGGTTTGTCCATTGGGATTGGGCATGGACGACTGGCCAGCATTGATGAAAAATGACAAAAGAAAAACTTCTCCCATCGCATCATTAACCGGTGTAGGATTCAGATCAGGTCCAGGATTCGAGTCAAATCGACCTTCCTCTCATCTCAGGGTGGAGGCAAGGAATTCAAGCAAATGTTCGTTCTTCAATCTCTCGGCTGCTCAAGAAGTTGGACTAGCTGCTCCTCCGACCGGAGTGGATTCTAGTGGAAGGGCAGAGCAAAGCCTTGCAGTAGGAAGGTGTTCGTTGCTGGGACGGGTTCAAACTGGACTGAAGGGAGGAGGAATTCAATAGTCCTCTCTTCCTGGGGATTCATCACTGGCTAGGGCTTTCGAATCAAAGCATGGGCATCTGCAACTAAGAGGGAGCAGTAGATCGTCGATGGAAGAGCCATGTCAGTAAACTTCTATTGGGATTCTATGGATTATGGATTCGACTAGAGGGACTCCTAGCAGCAAACTAGTATAAAGGGCCCCAGACGCAGGAGCCGCAGGCCGGATCGACCAACAAATGATAGGCCATGAGGGATGGGCTCATTCGACAATCAGTGATCCTGGCCTACCTAACACAGATGTCCCTGAAATAGGGGATTGGTTGATCGAAAGCTCGGGCAGGAGTAGGACATTCCATACAATTCCGATTCGCTAGCCTCTCAATCCCATTTTTTTCATCGGGTGAATTCTAAGTTCTTTATTCGGTGTAAAACGGAAGAAGAGGGAGAGGGGCACAGCCCCACCAGCAGCCCACGTTTCCGACCGAAAGGAATGCCAAATGAAAGAAGAATCTGTGTGCACTA